>OX422223.1:227632818-228017818 GCA_949130495.1 Sambucus nigra | reverse complement strand
CACTATGAAGTTTTTAACTTCTTTTAATAATAGGTTTGAAAATCAATTAAGTTTAAATATGATCGAATATCAATCTTTTTGTAACTAGATGCTTGGGTTTGTTTACATAATTTATTTTGTTCGTGTTACCATTCCCAAATACCAATTATTCCCTTAGGCACCCTAACATTTATTCTGTGTGTTCTCTCCCACACCAATTAGAATAACTAATAAAGATATCATGCAAAAGTTGCTACTCATGTCCGAAATTGCAGAGGTATCCAAAAGTTTCTTTGGTGTATCCATGTACTCCTATCCAAAATTACATAGGTATCCAAAAGTTGCTTTGGTGTATATTGTATTCAATGTTAATATCCAAGTTGTTTCAAACAATTAGGATTTTCTATAGGGTTGACATTTTGCAATAGATATGATAATCATACTAAAATATTTTCATTTGTTATTGCTTTGCAGGTGCCATGTTCATTTAGATTTAGTTACAATTACTTTTGACGCTTTGTTGTAGGTTGAATCAGTTGAATATTGGGGGATGTTGATCCCAATATTCTAAATATTTTAATTTTAGTGTTCTATTTGGTATTGTTTGGTAAGTGATTAATCTTTATGTGAAAATATTTTAATGTATTGTTTGGTAAGTAATTACTCTTTATGTTAATATATTATAATGTTCTGTCTAGTACTGTTTGGTAAGTGATTACTCTTCATGTGAATTTATTTTAATGTTCTGTTTGAAAGTATTTTCAAAGGATGAAATAATTATTTTGGATTCTTTTGGTTAAAAAAAAGGGGTTCCCTAATTTTAACTGTATATGTGGATCTAATTTCCATTGCTTGAATATTTTTTCTATGTTTTGCTTCTTAACGTAGTGTATTAGAATAAAACTAAGACAGACAAGGGATGCCCCGTTGAGTACACACAAAATAAAGTTAAGACATTCTAATATATTGTATCGTTTGTTTTTTAAATTAAATATTTCGTTGGCATTGGTTTGATATTTTTGTACTTGCTCCAGGTCTATTTGAAGGCCGGAACAAAATGGAGACTGCTTCAGCATATTCTAGCTTTTCTTGAGAAAGTAAAACTTCATCACTAATTTTTTAACTTATACCACTACTGTTATGTTTCATGATATATTAGTGATAATTAACCATCACCAAACTTATACCATCACCAAAACTTTGTTGCTAGTATGTCACTAATGTGATGAAACATAACAACAATGTTCATTGATTGGCATATTCATTTCTTTGTTGATTAATATACTAAACTGATTTCTTATATTGATATTAATGTCAAGCCCTAATTTCTTTTATTAATATTAGTGACATTTTACTTGAAAAGGTAAGACTTCGTTACTAATGTTCATTGATTGACATATTCATTTCTTTGTTGATTCACATACTAAACTGATGCATATTCAGATTCATTTCTTTTGTTTTGAAGATCTATCGTTCTCACTATAGTGGTAATCTGGCACTCACCAATTTTTTTACACCAGAATTTGTATTATGTTATGGTCGTAGTCTTATTTGAGACCTAAATACCTAGTTTTCTGATCCTTACTATTGGGTTAAGTAATCTAAGTTGTTAATTGAAACTAAGATAAATTATGGCTTAATACCACTTTTAAAGTGCATTTTTCATTTAATGCATTAAATAAAATTAATTTATAATTCTTCTTCACCACTTCAATTACAGTTCGTTTCTTATATGCACCAAAAGCACTTTCGAACCCTATATTCTTATGATTTTTACTAGGGAATTGAAACTTGGCCAACAAAGTGATATTATCTAACCTCTTGTCATTTTTCACCGACAGGCACCTGACAGGCACTTGCGACACCAAGATTTATTGGCACCTCACTTCCACATGAACATGTCATAAGTTATAAAAGGTGTTGATCATTGATTTTGCAACCTATTGACCACGATACATTTTTTTACCTGCTCACTAGGTATAGTGATGATTTGGAGTACAATTAGTTTAAGTAAAGGTGGTAAGAACGTGCGGACCATGTACAGAACATGTTGACCATGTATAAAGCATGTTGACCATATTTCATCATTTTGATTTATGTGTTTTGTGTAGTGTCCCATGTTGGTGTGAATATATACTAGTTCAATTTTCAATATTTGATGTTGTCTTCCAGCAAAAACTCCCTCGGACCCTTGGAAGAAATTGTTGATCATGAATTTAGTGTACATTGAATTAGATGTTCATTTGATATTTTTTTTTCACAATGGTATAATTGAGATAGTATTGTTTTTTTAGATTATGTTTTTAACAGGGTATATAGTCCCATAAACAAAGGAAATTTTGTCCAAAATTTTAAAAAATATTTACACTTTTGTGTTGTAAACAAATTTTTTGTATTGTTGTGATGTTTCATAATGGTATAATTGTAATCATTATGATGTTTATTCGAGGTCCAAAACGGATTATAAGTATTGTTGTTGTGGATTATTTTTATTTCTTAATAGGGTGGATAGTTCTATAAACAAAGAAAATTTTGTCCAATTTTTTAAAAATATTTATACTTTTGTGTTGTAAACAAATTTTTTGTATTGTTGTGATGTTTCGTAATGGTATAATTGTGATCATTATGATATTTATCCGAGGTCCAGGATGGACTATTACTATTATTATTGTGGATTATTTTTATTTCTTAATAGGGTGGATAGTGCTATAAATAAAGAAAATTTTGTCCAAATTTAATAAATTGTTTTCACATTTGTGTTGTAATAAAACTCGACTTAAATTGTTTTTACATTTCGGTCTTTGAAATTTTTTCTTTGTGCCTTTAAGCATGGGCATTCCACTAGTGTGTGTGTGTATGTATATATATATATATACAGACTGAAGTTCTTCAACATACTTCCTAACAACATACCTATTGACATATTCATTTTTAAAAATATTTTAAAAAATGTATTTTTCAATCAAATTTGGTATACATGATCTCCATACTACAAAAAATTACATTAAAATATTTAACTTGAAAGAAGGTAATATGATGATCACAAGTTTTAACGGTTAAAAATGCACATATTGAGGGTAGCCACCACTATCGCAGTTTTCCTCATTGAGAGAGAAGAACACGGGGTGATAGTGGCACCCAAGATGGTGTAGGGGAGGGAGGGAGGGAGAGAGAGAGAGAGATGCAAAAGCATGAGTCGAGTCAACTTTTCATTAGTTTTTCAAGCGGGAGATAAGTTAAAGGTTAAAATTGCATTACTCAATGTACTTCAAAGTTGAATTTGCAAAATTTGAAAGTATCGGCGTGGATATTAACTTTATCACAAATCTTGGATTAAATTTGTGTTTTTCCCTAATTTTTATATTAAATATGTCTTTTGTTATGTAATTGTTAGTGAGTAGTTTAAA
Organism: Sambucus nigra; assembly: GCA_949130495.1. Lineage (NCBI taxonomy): Eukaryota > Viridiplantae > Streptophyta > Magnoliopsida > Dipsacales > Adoxaceae > Sambucus > Sambucus nigra. The sequence goes on along the minus strand of OX422223.1, from coordinate 228,014,432 downwards.
CATTGCATGGTAAAATATAAATAAACTTGTATATCTAGAAGTTACTGTGTCTCAAAGTTTGGAAAAAATAGTAAGTTGTCTGTGTTGGTCAGAAAAGAGTATTGTCACTAAACCGTTCATTACTACCTATTTAATTAGAAGTCAGTTGACAAATAGTGCCTTAGATTTTTAAATAAATATCCAATATAAAAGATAAAATAAAAAAATTAAACATATAATCCTAAAAAATCTAAACCCTAAATCTTAAACCAAAAAAATAAATAAATCCTAAACACTAAATAAAACATAAACCTTAAAAAAATATAACTTTATACCCTATAACCTTTACCCTGGAAAAGAAATTGCTAAATAAAAAGGTAGATGAAACTTTTTAGAATATGAAAAAACAAGGTGGACTAAATGAAAAATAAGCTTAGCTTTTAGTGACTAAATATTAATTAACCCTTTAATGAAACATTTTAAATATGAGAATTGCATACGAAACTCGCATTTTCAATGTAGATAATTTTTGAATTAGTGTTGTAACTTATGACCTTATTTCAAGATGTTTTTCCATGATACACATAACTATGGTTAAATAATGTTATACCTCAAGGAGTTCATCTAAACAAAAGAATGTCAAAGTTTTGTTTCATTTAAACTTACATGGTTAAGTTATTGGAAATTAAAATTAAATATCTGAATTAATCGACTATTGATCGGTCAAAATATAGGATTTTTTTTACTTCATCCCCATTTTTAAATGTGATATTTGACTTAACCCTACTTTGCTAATCTCTTTGATATAACCCTGCACGAGAGGGTTATCTCAAAATATTGCATAAAAATGAGGGGTTATATCAAAGAATTTAGTTGACTTTGTCTCTTATTTATAATGCCAAAGACTGAATCGCCTTATGTTAGGGGCAAAGTCAAAAGATTATTAAATCGAAGAAATAAGTCAAATTACACATTAAAATTTTGAGTAACATTAAGGAGATCTTTTTTTGTGACTCTTTTTTGTTGCCCGACTGATGTGTCAAACACACATTGGGTGATATTTGTAATTTACTTGGATCCATTTAAAATACTACTCAATGTGTGTTGAACACATCAACACGGTCACAAAAAAGGACCACGAAAAAGAATATCCCTATTATTATTCTAAAATTTTAGGGTTAAGTAAAAATGATCCTAACATATATTAATTTATGTTTTAAATGAACCTTTTAGCATTCTACATTGACTAATGCACATTTTAACAAATGGACGGTTAAATGCATTTCAAGCGAGTAATCCAATACTCCAAAAGTATCATAAAACATGAAAATTACCATAAAAGTCTTTATATATCATTTTAAAGTGCTAGAATATTCATTTGAAGTGCATATAACTACACCCATTAATAAAGAGGTTATTATATTTGATTCTACACTGACTGAAGTTTTGACTGAATTTCAATCGATAAATTGATGTGTTCATTTTTTATTAATTGGTTTTTGGGTTCCATTGGCATGAATACCAAAAACTAATTAATAAAAAATGAACACATCAATTTGTCCACTGAAATTTAGTCTAAAGTTCGGTTATAATAGAGTTTTTCAATTTTTTTTTTCCGGCACCGAACAGTGTGAGTGCTTAAAATTGTTTGCATACTGTGTTTTTAGAAGTAGTGCTTTGGTGACAAGGAAAAATGAGGGTACATTTAGCACAATCATTTTTTAAATATATACCCCCATGTTTACCAAAACACCCCGAGTCAATTCTCTCTCCAACTAACGATTGTTTATCTCCTCTTTTACTCATCTTTTTTTCCGACTGTATCTTCCTTTTGTTTCTCTTTTTTTTCTTTGTTCCAGTGCTGGTGTTGGTGATTGTGAAGTGGGTAATAATGGTGGGTTATTTTCGATTGGTGGAGTTTTAAGATTTTGGTATCGATTTTATTGTAATGATGGACGAATTTTAACTATAAGGTTTCTAGGGAGGATCGGTGTAAATATTGTTGGGTAAGTATCGAAATGGGGTATGGGTATGGGTATGGGCCGGATCACTGAGTTTTTATCCAGACATAGATTAGATATCTACTCTCTATGAAAACTCCAGATAACTGCATTTACTCATTTGACATTAAATATTTGTTGTCTGTGAAAACCTCCAAATTACCGTGGTTTAGCTCTGACAGTAAATATTTATCGTCTTTACTAATCTAGTAGTAAATTTATGTTGATTTTCTTCTTCTTCTTGTTTTGTATTTTGATAGTAAATCTCTACTACAAAGTAAATGTTATTTTTGTTTGTATGTTTTTAAAACAGTAAGTATTAACTTTGCAATTTGATTCTTGTTTTTCTTCACCTTTTCTTGTTTTTTTTACTATAGTAAATATTTATATGAATAAATATTTTTTTGTATAAATGAAATTTGTTATCACAATAATATTTCATGTATGTATAAAAAAAATTCTTTACATTTTTATATGGATCATGGATTTTTCGATAGATCTAGTGATATCGTTTAAAAAATTATAATTTTATTAAAAAAAAATTGTAAATAAGAAATTATAATATTTTGAAGTTTGAAATTGAAGGAATTTTTTTTAACCGCTTTAAATATCTCCTTACAACAGTTAAGGATAAGTGATTAAAAAGTGATAGATTTGTCAAATAAAAATTTCAAAAGTTAAAAATCAATCTTATTTGTTAGACTTAGTCCACATCGTTGCAACCACCTGAGATATTTTAGGATAATTGACCTATTCTCTCGTACATTCAAATAGTCAGTTGAATTGTAACTCTATATAAAATGTTGGAGTTTTGTTATGGAAAGAACGAAATATATTAATTAATTTCTGCAAGGCACATTCTTGGAACGGTTTCTTTTAGGCAAAATTTCTCCCAATCCGGTTGAGACAGAACCAGAACCGCGAGTACACTATGGGTTTTATAGAATCTGCCTTCAGGATACAATGCAGTGTATGAACAGTTATTTGATTCAAACTATGTACTGTTTGATCAAACCGAGAGCACTCTGAATTTTAACTTGATAATGCCAAAGTATAAAGGACGGAGAGAGGAGAAACTAGCAATTTTCGGTGTCCAAAACAGAGTTCTAGAACTCTTTTTATAGCCATTCCTGTGACTGTTCTTCAACAATCACAGCTCTTCATGGAGTGACTCAGCAACCGTTGGATCGTGCCTGTTTGGAAGAGCTGCGATCTAACGGTTCAGATTAGGCATCCCATCGTAAGCGAATGGACATCCCCTACACGAAACGCTATGAGTTCATCTAACGATTTAGATCAAGTCGTTTAGGATTTTAAACCCTTTGATCGGATCGTTTAATCATAATCGTTGATCTGTTTTACCTCGTCAAAACTTTAGGTTAAGTGCCAAGTGCGCGTCAAAGCGCGCAATGCACCTTAAGTGGCCCAATCGCCCTTTCGCGCACCGCGCTTACGCGCTTATGCGTGTCGCGATTGGTGGTGCTTAAGCACCACTGCGATGCGTAGGATCATAGCCTCTTATTTGACTTGTCAGCTAAGAATCTTAGTTGTCCTTTAGTTGATATACCACTACTTTTTGTAGTATTCTTCCAATGTGGGACAATATGGGATTTTGAGCTCTCCCATATCTTTCACACCCATTTGCTCATGTTTCTACCTTCTAAATTAAAACCCAAACTATGTTTAAAATAAAACACCAATAATATAATAAAATATTAACAACTAAAAAATAAAATATCAATAAATATTGGAATTTATCCAACATAAAAAACGACTGGGCATTCAACATAAATTGAATGAGCCAAAACACATGTTACTTCTTTAACTCTATACTTGCTTGAAACTATATTATTTAATAGACGATTAGTCAATGAAATTTATCTATAATTTTTTTTTCAACTAAGATAAAAACCCCTTTAATAAATCATAGTGTATTAACGTGATCACTTTTTTTCCTTCCTTGTGCCGGGAATATGTGATCAATTTAAGCTAGTTTATGGATTACTACTTATTCATAGTCGATAGAATAGAGACACAAGATCATAAGTAAGAGATGGAATTGTGCAAGTGTCAGCCAATAGTGAGAAGCAACCTCGTGGGCTCATGAGTTTTCTAGTTAATGCGTTTGTCTATTCCAACTTTCCATTCTATCAATTATGTTTGTTTTTCTTATCAACTAGCATGAATTTCGTGCGATTGCGAGCGTGTGATAAAATAAACACTTATAATTAAATTTAAATAATCATACTCAATAAAATAAACACTTATGTATAATATTATGCTTAATATTTATAGCGAATCACTTAAAAATAATGAACCCAAAAGCGAGGACACAATTTTAGGCATGATATAACAAAATAATCCAAAAATATGTATAAAATACGTATAGTTTTTTTTTAAAAAAGTTTTTAGGTATAAAAAATAGTTTTTAAGTTAAAAAAAGTTTTCAAAATATGAAAATTGCTTTTAATATAAATAAAAAAAGTTTTTGGTTATAAAAACTCAATCTAGATTTAATTAATCTATTTTCATCATTCTCCACTCAAATCACGTTACACAACATTACTAATACTACTACATTTATATGACGTTTTTATTTTTAGAAAAAAAATTAATAAAAGTTTTCAAATTTTCAAAATTGTTTTAAATACATAAAAAAAGTTTTTGGTTATAAAAACATATTTTGAAAGTTTTATTTATAGGAAAAACTTTAAGTTTTTATTTATAAATGACATAAAAGCTTTTAAACTAAAAAAATTTAAAAAATGTATAATTTTTTTTATATATGTAAGGACGTAATTTTATAAATGTCCGGGGTAGAATCTAGGAATTTTCTATTTGTCCTAGATCACATTTTGTATGTCTGATACCGCTACATTCGACACGTCATCACGATCATCCATGACGGCCTCTATCCGAATCCATGCATCCATCATCTTCACACGTGCATCATGCTTCATGCATCGTTCTGCTCAACTATTTCCCACTACTCCACGACACATTATTGGTAAAATGATTTATTAGAGTTGTTTATTTTTTCATAAATATTTGGGAAATTTTTAAGAAAATATTTTTTGAAGTCTGAAATATTTTTTATCGAAAGCAGAAATTTTTTCAAGTGTAGAAGCGGAGTGCCTCGATCGACAAGCTCGTTCAAATGAGCTGACACTGTCATTCGAGCGAGATAAGCATGACGCGCGATGTTGTTCGAACGACACATGTCCTGAATTTTCTATTTGTCCTAGATCACAGTTTGTATGTCTGATACCGCTACATTTGGCACGTCATCACGATGATCCATGACGGCCTCTATCCGAATCCATGCATCCATCATCTTCACACGTGCATCATTCTTCATGCATCGTTCTGCTCAACTATTTCCCACTACTCCACGACGCATTATTGGTAAAATGATTTATTAGAGTTGTTTATTTTTGAATAAATATTGGGAAATTTTTAAGAAAATATTTTTTGAATTCTGAAATATTTTTTATCGAAAGCAAATTTTTTTTCAAGTGTAGAAGCGGAGTGCCTCAGTCGACGAGCTCATTCAAATGAGCTGGCACTGTCATTCGAGTGAGATAAGCATGTCGTGCGATGTCGTTCGAACGATACGTGTCCTTCGTTCAAGCGAGATGCCTACCTCGTTCGAGCGACGCCGCTGCCTCGATTTTCGTATAAATACCAGTGTGCATTCTACTCGTTTTCCCAAGTCTTTTACGCACCAGTTTCTGCGTTTTCACAGCCTAGAAAATAGACTTCACTTTTTTTAAGGTTTTACACCTTTTTTGATTCACAAATCCATTCCCATGTATTTGTGTGAATCTTTAAATCTTCAAGAGGATTGTTTACTCATCTCGAGTAACTTGTGGGGAGAACTCTACAACCGGAGAACTGCGTGTTATTGTGGAGGGAGTCCTTACGGAGTAACTTGTGGAGAAGTCGTTTCTCTTCTTCATTACTGACCACCTGGAGTTCTTGTGGGAGATTCTAGCCGAGACATCAAAATCGACACCTGAGGGTATTTCGTATGTCACACTTATTTTCATTGTAATCTATGTAACCGTTTTTATAAATTATAGTGAAAATAAAAAGATTTTGCCCCTTTGGGGGATTTTTTCTGAAATTGTTTGTTTTATTCAGCATGCTTTATTTTATTGGATAAATCATCTAGATGCATGTTTCAGGATTTAACTAAAATTTGGGAATAATTAAAATTGGATTTTATTTGAGAAGTCACAATATTTCCGCTGTAGCGATTCTACAAATTGGTATCAGAGCGGGTTACGCTAATTTATCGCGTGATCCTGATTTTTTGAGGATTTATTTTCTGATACAATTTGTCGACTCACGTTTACATATTGGTATTAGAGCCTGTTGCACTAAGTTATTGTGTTTTGATCCTGATTTTTGCACAAAATGGCTTTTGGTGGTTTTGATGATTTTCGATGTCAAGTTTTTGAAAAGGTTAATTGAAAAATTCACATGAACTCTTATTTTAAATCTTCTATTGAAAACGACTCTGAGAGGTGTTCTTGTTGTGATGGTGTTGGTCATACGTTAGATGAGTGTACCACAAATTTAAAGAAGAAATTGAATAAACCGGTTTCTCATGTTTCTACCCTTAGCGATAGTGATTCGAAAGAAGAAGTCTTTTATGCTTCTAGACGAGAGCTTCCCATCCGTGTGATTAGTGATGATAGTGAAGGTGATGGGAGTGAGGATGAAAGTGTAGATGAGCGTGACTTGCAAACTGCTTTCAATGAACTTTATGCTGAATCTTTGAAAACGAAGAAAGAAAATTTGGAATTGAAAGCTCAATTGAAAGAGCGTGCCTTAAAAAATAATGATTTTTTAGTTGAAGAACTTAGGGCACATGAGAAAATTTTGAAAGAGAAGCTTGAGTATGTCGAGGGTGAGAGAGATAGTCTTAAAGGGTTGATGGAGACTAAGGAGCTTTTAAAGTTTGAGCATTCTAGACGTGTACTTGAATCTAGGATAGGTGAACTTGAGGTGAAATTGAAAGATTCAAGTAAGGTGAAATTTGATTTGGAGTCTAGGTCTGAAAAACTTGATAAGATTTTAGGCACCGTCGAGATAAAAAAGGATAGGGGTGGGATTGGTCTTGAAAAATATATTGCACCCATTCCCACACGTGTGGGAGAGCCTCCTAGGATTTTTAAGAAAGTGGCACCTAAGTTTGTTAGGAAATAGCCCCCTAGGAACATCATGAGAGAACCTCCTAGGATCATTAGGACAGAGCCACCTAGGTAAATTCAGAGAGCACCACCTAGGAATCTGAGGAGAAGGCCACCTTTAGATAACACTCACCGTCCGATTTACACTTGCACACATTGCGGTAGGCAAGGTCATCTTAGGTGCTTTTGTTACAAGCTTTCAAAAGGACCTAGGCAAGTTAATAGAAGAATAAATTTGATTTTCCACACCCCCACATGTCGGGACAAATCCATTTGGGTTAGAAAATCGGATTTAAAGGCTTATGGTTTATTTGTCCACGATTCCCGTTTGCTTACACATGATTCACCCCATGTGAGATCGTTTGGTTGATTGTATTGGATGTTTTGTCATACACTAGCTATACATCATGTTATATTCTTTCTAGTGTTATGACTCACTTTGACGTAGCGCACATTGATTTATTTGTTGCATTTATGTGTTTCGCTATTGTTTTATCACTATTTTGCCCCTTACAGGTACTGATTTCTCGAAATTTTTGCACTGGGCAAAACTGTATGATTTTTTGGGCTCTGGGAATTTTTTATTTTCTCATTCGAGCGAGATATATATGTCGTTCGAGCGAATGCTCTGTCTCGCGCGAAGTCCCATCTCGCGACATGCCCTTGTCATTCGAGCGACAGAGCTAAGTCTTTTGAGCAACCTGTCTGGAAATTCTATTTTTGCTTCCCTTCTGATTTCAGTACCCGGTGTTCATATGCTGAGGTTTTTGGTACTACTGGTTTGCTTCTGGTCAGTTTATTTGCAGTTATTCTTGGTATCCATGCTTAATTGATAACACTGCATTGCCCGTTTATCACATCTGCTTTCATTGTGGATTCTCTTGTGTGATTAATGTTTTCTAGCATAGGATGTTGCTCATATCGATAATATATGCCTATTGCTGGTTGTATCATTTTGTAGTTATATTTTTTTTGTTTGAAAATTTTGAAAAATACAAAAGGATTTTATTTTGATAAATTTTTTGAAAATTCAAAAATACTTTTGTATTTTGTTTACACTGTTTATGGATTGATACTTAGGATGACTGAGTCACAACTTCATTCCATATCCATGTGACTATTTGATAGTGTTTTGAGACAATATGACAATTCATCCATGTGCTTTATAATGTTTGGAGTCATTGAGATGTAATTAGTTGTTACTTCCTATATGTTTGACTCATGATATCCTTTAGTGCACACATGCACGAATTTGTTTGATTATTGTGCTTGTCTTATCACATGTTGGTTGGGTGTTTTCACTTCAATCCTGTCCTTAAAACGAACCAAGCGTGATAAAACAAGACAATAAAAGTGTGCACTTTTGAACCATGTTTGTGGGGTCTTGTGTGTTTTGTTTGAAAACGGTGAAGGGATACGAAAGATTATTATTTATCCTTTGCGATTAAGCCGCCGTTTAATTGGACCTAAAACATTGAGGAATTTTATTATCCGAGCTCCAAAGAGGTTTAAAAGAGCCCAAAAAATTTAAAGGCAATAAAAAAAAATTCATGCCAATTATGGGCCATTTGGGTTTTTGCACCAATTCTCCAAAGTTTGAGAATTTAGTTTAACACCTCTAAAAGAAAATATATATGAAGGATTTTCGTTGGAGATTTTATAACGGGTTTGCACGTCCTTGGAAATTTGAAAAAGCGCTAAATAGTTTTGGACGTTATTCGTGTGGAAATCATTTAGACTTTGATTTGTTGATTTGCATAAGACGATGTCATCTAAATTCAACAATTTTTACACCTAAAGATAATTTTGATGTTCATTCATTAGGGGTACACGTATGCATCATGCACATATGATTGATTGAGTTTATTTACCTATCAAATGTGTTCACACCCATACATTCCATTTCTATGACTTGGTTGTTTTAGTTTAAATCCATGGTGTAATTTTTTGGTATCTTATTTTTGTATGAAAATTTTGAAAAATCAAAAATAGTTTGTGAATGTTTTTGGGACATACCTTTGCATGCGCGTTGATTGATTCATATTTGCTATGCACTTTTATCGTGACACTCCATGTTTTGATTGTTTCTTCTTATTTGTCTATTTGGGGACATCATAAAAAGGGGAGAAAGAATTATCATATTATGGGGGAGTTTTTACATTATGGGGGAGATTTGATTTATTAATGATTTACTCTTATATCATTTCAAACTCGACGCGTGACGAAGGTTTTTGATTTTTCTCATGTGTGTAGGTACAAAGATTGATGATCATTATGTTGCACACCCTGATGAGAAAAGCTTTGAGAGTTTCTGAAGAGCTGAAGTTTTGAAGATGTTGAAGTTTGATTGACGACATGCCATTTAGTATTCTCAGTTTGAGGGTTTAATGGGGATATTATCTTATATGTCATTTGTTTTTTGGAGATTGCATAATTCAAATTTTTTATGCATGTACCGGCATAGACATAGGGGGAGATTTGTAAGGACATAATTTTATAAATGTTCGGGGTAGAATCTAGGAATTTTCTATTTGTCCTAGATCACAGTTTGTATGTCTGACACCGCTACATTCAGCACGTCATCATGATCATCCACGACAGCCTCTATCCGAATCCATGCATCCATCATCTTCACACGTGCATCATGCTTCATGCATCGTTCTGCTCAACTATTTCCCACTATTCCATGACGCATTATTGCTAAAATGATTTATTGGAGTTATTTATTTTTGCATAAATATTTCGGAAATTTTTTAGAAAATATTTTTTGAAGTCTGAAATATTTTTTATCGAAAGCAGAATTTTTTTTAAGTGTAGAAGCGGAGTACCTCGGTCGACAAGCTCATTCAAACAAGATGCCACTGTCGTTCGAGCGAGATAAGCATCTCGCGCGATGTTGTTCGAATGACACGTGTCCTTCGTTCGAGAGAGATGCCTATCTCTTCGAGCGACATCGCCGTCTCGATTTTCGTATAAATACCAGTGTGCATTCTACACATTTTCTCAAGTCTTTTATGCACCACTTTCTGCGTTTTAACAGCCCAAAAAACAGACTTCACTTTTTTTAAAGGTTTTATACCTTTTTTGATTCACAAATCCATTCCCATATATTTGTGTGAATCTTTAAACCTTCAAGAGGATTGTTTACTCATCTGGAGTAACTTGTAGGGAGAACTCTACAATCGGAGAGCTGCGTGCTATTGTGGAGGGAGTCCTTACGGAGCAGCTTGTGGAGAAGCCGTTTCTCCTCTTCATTGTTGACCACCTAGAGTTCTTGCGGGAGATTCCAGCCGAGACATCGAAACCGACGCCTGAGGGTATTTCGTATGCCACACTTATTTTCATTGTAATCCGTGTAATCGGTTTTACAAATTATCGTGAAAATAAAAAGGTTTTGCCCCTTTAGGGGATTTTTCCTGAAATTGTGTGTTTTATCCTGCATGCTTTATTTTATTAGATAAATCACCTAGATACATTTTTAGGGTTTAACTAAAATTTGGGAATAATTAAAATTGGATTTTATTTGAGAAGTCACAATATTTTCACTGTAGCGATTCTACAATATATAAAATATGTATAGTTTTTTTGAATTTTTTATTTATAAATAATAGTTTTTAAGTTAAAAAAAGTATTCAAAATTTGAAAATTGATTTTAATATAAATAAAAAAAAAATTTGGGTTAGAAAAACCTAGATTCAATTAATCTCATTTCATCATTTTTCACTCAAATCATATTACACAATGCTACTAAAACTACTATATCTACAATATATTTTTATTTCTAGAAAAAAGGTTAAAAAAAGTTTTCAAAATTTAAAAATTATTTTTATATAAATAAAAAAGTTTTTGGTTATAAAAATATTTTTAACGTTCTATTTATAGAAAAAAGTTTAAGTCTTTATTTATAAATGACATAAAGTTATTTAAGCTAAAAACAAATCAAATATGTATAATTTTTTTATATAAATTACATACAATGTTTTTGAAGTTTTTATTTATAAAAAATAGTTTTTAAGTTAAAAATATTTTGAAAATTTCAAAATTGTTTTTAATATAGATAAAAAAAAGTTTTTGGTCATAAAAACATTTTTAGCGTTTAATTTATAGGAAAACTTTAAGTTTTGTTTTTATAAATGACATATTACTTTTTAAACTAAATACGCATAATTTTTTCATGTAAAATACGTTTAATTGTTTTTAATTTTTTATTTGTAAAAAATAGTTTTTATATAATAAAAGTATTTAACAATAATAGACAAATTTTATTTATGAAAAAAATTAACTTTTTATAATAGCTTTGAGATAAGATTTATATTTCCTTATTGTACATCTTCCGTGCATCAAACGGTTGAAAAAGAGCTATAGACGAACCCACCACTTCCCTAGAAGCCTTTAAGGACCACCATCTTCACCCCCACTTTCTGTATATGAATTAAAATTTAAAAAATATTTTACTTGTTTTAGCCCTTATGATTATTTTTTATGTACTTAATCCGTTGCAAATTAAAAGTTAATATCTTTTTTATATATATATATATTAAGGATGGAGTCATTAACTATGAAGATTATCTCTTGTTCGGGCTTGGATAGTTGATTATCTAAAAAAAATGAAAGTAAACTATCAATTTAGAATTAATTTAGAAGAATCTAAAAAAATAAGTAGACTATTAATGTGAGATATTAGTTAGCATATTAGCATCCTTATGACAACTCAATTATATGACAGGCTTTGTAAAATAACATATGATTGTGGCTTCTTCAAATTATTCAAAATTGTAGCAGTTTTTGATCTCTACAAGAGCCTTAATATTGATGCTAATACATATGATCTAATAGATTTGTTCATAAAGAAAGATAATACAGAAACGACAAACAAAGATTTGAAATATGTGGGCTGAAAGATATTCCATGTTGAAGAAATTTGGGTCATATCATAAATAATCAGGAGATGGAGTCTCAACATATGTGTTTTCTCACATCCAACCAATCAACAACCAACAACAATTACCTTACAATAGAAAACTATTACATGAGATAACAAAAATAAAGTTCTTCCAAGTACTATAAAGATTGGGTAGAAAGAAGATGAATCAACCAAAGAAGTTAGGATCATAGCCGTTGCTGGAGGTGGCAAGGATGTAGTAAGCAATGATGTGACCAATGGAACCCCAAGCAAGGACTCAACGATGTTAAACCCAAGTGGGTCATTTGACTTTAGCAGGCTAACATACTCATTGGCCCTACTATCACCAACTTCGAAGTGGGTGGACCGTTCTGCTCTAGCATACCTTGTTTGGCCACGTTCTCTCTCTCGAAGTTGAAGAACGCAAACTTTCCCAAGCAAAGGGATAGCCCTACCCTCAAGCTTATGATCAGAGATGGGTTAAGTTCTGCTTTTACAACGCAACCAAAACTCTTATCGGTTATGTAGGAGAAGGGAAAACCGTACAGGGGAGAGGAAGAAAAATGGTTTGGGGATCTATAGTGTAGGAGAGTCGGTGATTGGATGCATATGAATGGTCTAGAACTGAAGTTTAATAGACGGTTTTTTGGAATAAATGTGAACAGTAAGAGAAATGTTTTTTTTTTAAAGCTCGACTACTTTGATTTGTGAGATTGCATTAAAAGATTAATTGTATTAATATCTCATTAAATCTCTAATACTATCGTATTAGAGTTATAATATAGATTCAATCTCACCTATTATTTGAACACTGCCGGACCGAATCAACTTCTTATTTTGAGCTTGACTCGGTTATTTGATATTTAGTTGTAGAGTCAATTGAGATTCTATAAAATTCATTAATATAATTATTGGTTATATGTACCAATCATGATTTAAATCTAATCATAAATATTATTAATTATTTATTTACTTTTTTTTATTAAGTTTATAATAAAACTAACATGCAAAAATTATTTTCGTGAGCTAACCTTTAACGTATTTTGACGTATAAATGTGAAAATTTATTTTCGTGAGCTAACCTTTAACGATTGAGTTAAAAATGAATGATTATTTGACATACCAATGAAAACTTAAATCGATTGCAAATTTAGCCATCTATATAAAGTTGAGAACAATCATATTGCACCTATTACGATGCTTAAATAATGAACCTTTTACGTGAATTTCTACCAATATTACTTCTCAAATATTTTTGAAACTTTGGAATGGTGAAAAATATAGCAAGAAAATTATCAGCGGGACACAAATGAAAAATGTTATAAAATATATCTACCATATTATAATTAAAAAGATGTATACAAACTAAATGTTTCTATGTTACACAGTTGCTCCATTTAATTGCGCTTTAATAAATCTACTTTTTTTATAAGGGAAAAAATTAATGATTATATTAAAAAAAATATCTATATTTTCCAAAGAGATATTAGTAGGTTCCTTGATGAGTTGTCATGGTCATTTGAACATATAGATCATAAAACACGCTATAATATGCATAAATCACGCTAAAAATTGCAATATGATTATATTTTACGATTGCTGGAAAAAATAGAGAGATTTAAATATTTGTTCTATTTTATACAATAATTTGTTACAAAACCGTCATTATAGTAATAAAATAACAATAATCACAACAATGGAGGTTCTTTACACAAACAATTGTAATTAACTTGTTATAATTTGATATTATAATCACCATCATTGCACTGACTTTAATGCTCGTTTTAGTTTGAGCATCGTTCTTTGCATGAAACTACTTTTTTTAGGAAGTCATTTGTATCACCTATGCCTTATTGAGAGAGAATTGTGAATATAAAATAACGCTACCTGATTGTGGCCAAATTCAACAAAACTCATGTCTCAATAGAAGTTTATAAGAAAAATCGAAGTCCCAATTCAAACTAAAACTAAAGATAACCATAGATGCACACGCGCACGCGCACACGCGCACATAAAAAAATCACCTCAAAATGAATTGTTTTGATTTTTTAAAAAATGGTCAAATATGTGTCAGTTTTTAAAACCCATAAACACATTTTTTTGGTATTTAAAAAAAAACATTTTGGTCACCCGTTAAAAGTGACTCATATGGAGATCTTCCACAGGTGGGATTTAAAGGGTTAAAAAAATGGACCTTTTTTAAAAGTAGCAAAAAAAATAGGTTGATTTTTATGAGTTTTAAATATTTCAGTGTATCAATAAAAAAATCACTCAAAATGAATGTTTTTTACTTTTTTTTAAATGAAACCGGGGGCTAACACTCACTATCAGCTCTTCTAAATATCATACCCATATTACACATGGAAAGCCCTTGATAGAACTTTTAATTTTAGGCTTTTCAAACATAATCGTATAAATTCATACATCCTTAAATTGCGAAAATGACAAAAAACAATACAGAAAGACCAAACAACAGATATTTGTTTATGTTAATTACTTTCATCACCCAAAAAAAAACCACCAACAAATCCAATGCGTGTGTGCATTATTATGTAGAAATAAAATGGATATGATGATTCCCAAAATAAAATTTTATATTCCAAATATAAAATAAAATAACAATTAAACATAGATACCCAAAACATTTGACAGAAGTAATAAAATGGAACAAAATTCTCATTCATTGGTTAAGCTTTTCAATTCTATTTGACTACTTTTTTATATACATACAAACTTTGTATGAAAAATGACCTCATAGAATGCTTATGCATGCAAATAACTGTACAATTAACTGTACTATAACCAAGATCATACTGAATGTCCTCACGACATAGGTACAAAACTCAAAGATATTCACTACACCAATATAGGCTGATGGTCATGGATTCGGACCGTGACCAAGCTCACAGGTCGTGGGTCCGATCCGTAACCAAAAACGGCGTGATCAAAATCACTGGCCAAGGACCTTATCCCTGACCAAAAGTAGTAGTTATGGGCCAAGGTGTGTGGCCATATAAGGCAGGATAGTTGCAGACAAGGGTCGTGACTTGGCAGTCCTGTACCAAATCCGTGACCCAACCGTGACCAACCTTTTAACATTGTCACAGACTAAAGTTATGACCCAGGCGTGACAAACCTTTTAACATGGTCACGGACTAAATCCGTGACCCAGGCATGAAAAATCTTTCAATAAGCTCATAGATCATAGTCGTGACCCATGTTTACACATGCTGCAATATAGTCACGGACCATAGCCATGACCGGCTTTTACAGACGCTTCACTTTTGTCAGGACCAAATGTGCAACCACCGATTTATCACGAAACAAATAAAATATGGTTACGATTTAAGTCCGTGACCATATTTAAATGAAAAAGGGGATGTTTTGGGTCCTATTCTCAAATCGAGAGTCCCATGACTACACGGTCGGTTTCTACGAGTTATGTTGATCACGTGTGAGGTGTTCGTGCTCCTTGTGGGGACGTTTGGGGGTTGTTCATGGTTTTGATCTATTTGCGGCACGATTTCAAGCCTAAGTGTGCCTATTTTCAAATTTGAGTCTTATCATTAAATCAGAAGTCCCGGGACTACGCGATCGGTTGCTACGAGTTACGTTTGTCACGTGCGATATTTGTACTCCTTGCAGGGTTGTTTGGGGGTTGTTCTGGGTTTTGGCCCACTAGCGGTACGTTTTCAAGCCAAGTGTGCCTATTTTAATATTTGGGTCCTATCCTCAAATCAGGAGTCCCTCGACTACGCAATCGATTGTTGTGAGTTAGTTGGTCAAGTGAGAGGTATTCGTGCCCTTTGCAGGGCTATTTAGGGACTGTTCAAGGTTTTGGCAAATTTGCCACACGTTTTCAAGCCAATGTGCAACTATTTTTAAATTCGGGTCCAATTATCAAATCGAGAATCTTGCAACTACACGGACGGTTACTATGAGTTATGTTGGTCACGTGCGAGGTGCCCATGCCCCTTGTGGGGCCGTTTGGGGGCTGTTAGAGATTTCACCTCATTCACGACACGTTTTCAAGCCTAACTGTGTCAATTTTTAGGGAGTCTTGCAATTACGCGGTCAGTTGCTACGAGTTATGTTAGTCATGTGCGAGGTGTTCGTGCCCCTTGCGGAGCCATTTCGGGGGTTTTCTGAGTTTTGGCCAGCCAGTGGCACTTTTTCAAGCCAAAGTGTGCCTATTTTTACATTCGAGTCATATTCTTAAACCGGGAGTCCCGCGACTACGCGATCAGTTGTGTAACACCCCGCTTAAAATAATAACCTGTGGGCAGCCCTATACTACATTAAATCAGGAGTCTCGGATGGCTCAGTCTCAACATCAGCTGTCAGTACTAAATAATATAAGACTAACTACCCGATATCATATAAGTGAGATGCTAAAATTAAATAAAACACAAAACAGACAACAAAACAACACTATAAGCTACTAACAAAGAAAAGAAAGATGTGCATACAAGAACTATGATAAATGAAATGAAAAACTACAAATGAATATGCCACAAAGAAATAAACCCGAATAAGCTGTCGGGTCACAGACAATACAATAACTGAAACGGAATAAATATAAACATTTATAAATATCGCTTGGGTGTAAACCCGATATACAACATGAATCCTACCTAGATTTTTAAAGAAGTAGGAAGCGACTACAATCTACATCCCACAACAGTCCGCACCTGTCACGGCTCCCAAGACTCTGGATAGAGGGTCATCCGGCATCCATGCGATAGGACACCTGTAGTAATATATATATATATATATATATATATATATATATATATATATATATATATATATATATATATATATATATATATATATATACATGCAAGAGAGAAAAGTAAACGGTTCAGAGCCCGAGTTGTAAAAATATTTAGCAAGTGTGTTAACCGTGCATAATAAATATAAATGCACTTATTTCATAATTAAAGTGGAATCGCACTCTCGTGAAACCCCAACTCACCTCTCATCTAACGGTGCGCACCTATTTGCGTCCTGAAATCTTAGTTAAGTTACCCCACCTATAAGGTAAACCTAATTTACCATAGGCATAGCCTATACCCACAAGACCTGCCTTCATATCATATCCCAAGAATCCAACTCTTTCTAAACACACTTAATTATTTTTACAAACATATATGCCATCTAGGCTTAATGGATTCCGGTTTATAATTTAATCAATTATAATTCTTAATACGTTACCCATATACATTTGGGTTGAATCATATGATTTAATTTCTAAATAACATGCATACAAATTATTAATGAAAAAACTTCTCTCCAATCTCAACATTGCACTACGTTTCGTGCGTGGGGCGTCTCGCAAAGCGAAATCCAAATAAGGAACCCCCCGTTACACTACTCCTTGACAATGTCGATCCTAGATATCCATTATTCCATGCATACAATTCTACTATTACAACTACTGAATTTAGATTACCATATAGGAACAACTTAAAATCTCCAATAATATCCTTGGGATGATGTAACCGAAATATTCCTTAAATGCGATACATCAACCCCCAATAATCTACTACACCATAATCATCCAAGATGTACTCCATAAAAATTCCATATCCTTTCACCTATAGGATATATAAATATATATATATATAGGCATTTATTCTAACCATATATATATATATATATATATACAATCATCCATTCCCATAGCCAAGTGCACATACCACATATGATGTACAATGGCCATGCACATAATGTACCCGACTATATATATCGCCGATAAACTGCACCATGCTATCATCTTCCCAGTGCTCGGCTCACGTAGCATACTGGGGCCACCTGTAGGACTCAAAGTCACCTACCCCGTGGTCAACACATAATGACAACGTCCGGGAAGCGGTCATAGCTCCTAACCGATCAATGAGACGAAACATACACACCACGTCTCACTCCAAAAGATATGTATATCACATCATAATACAATGGACGACTACGACCTGGGGACTATCCACACCCTGCTCCTCGAGCCAAGATTCTCAGACTTTGTGCGAAAACTTCCCAATGATAGCATGCGCGGGGTATGCTTGACCACATAAGTATATATATCGTTCTCATACACAATATATATACATCCATATGATTACATCATATGATCAAACTATCACATACGGTTTAGATATCCACAACATAAATATATACATATATTTATATCTATACATATATATATATATATATATATATATATATATATATATATATATATATATATATTCACATATCCATACATATATACATACAAACTATTTATCTTTCATATGTATAAGATTTATAATCACGGCCATAAGTATATATATATCCTCAATATACTAGCCCCCATCCCAAACTCATTTAATTTACCTAAATATGTGAATACAATCCCTCACTTGAAGCATATTCATCCATTTTTCCTAAGATGAATAGTCTTCCAACACATATATATACATATATCCAACATTTAGGTTATCGCCCGAGGTTTAGTGTAGGTAACAATCACTACACATCTCATCTATTTTCGAAAGTATATAAATATCTCTAGTACTATTTGACCATTGGCATATACATAACTAATAGTCTATAAACATCAATCTATCCCAACTTCATTTCAAGTATTGGAATCCCAATGCTTACTTCCACACAATTATGTATAAACTATCCTGACTAGAATTGTACTACCACTCATTCTAGTTGATAGTACGATCCAATCGTTCCCCATTCGGACTACGGTTCATTTGATCTTATGAACCCTTACTCCTATTGGGTTACCGATTGTTCCTTAATTTAAACATTTCTAAGGATATGAGACCCTTCTCTCTCTTCGGTCCCTAAACCTTAATCTCAATTGAATCCTATTTACTATAAGGATTTGGGCACTACCCTCGGCCTACAATTTCATATCGTACTCTCACCACTCTCTTGAAAGGACCCCAATCCTTACATCATAATTAGGCCCACTTATGACCCCTAATTAGGACTCCCATTCTCAATGAGATTCCCCCTATATTGATATGACCCTCTCCAATTTATATGGATATAAGTCCCCTAAAATTACTTGATAAGTACCCGCGGTCCCATCATGCGAGAAACTTTTACTAAGTCTCCAAAACATCTTTCTTACATCATATAATCATGTCCCAAAACAACAAACCCAACCAAAAAGGGTTTGAAATCATTATAGAGAAAATTCCTCAAAATGCCCTGATTCCGAATCGATTCGGCCCTATTCCGAATCGATTCGGCCCAGCGAATTGTTTCGGCCTCCAAGGTTAATCAATTCGGGTCCAAAGACCTGGGCTTCTGTCTCAGGCCAAATCGATTCGCCTTGGGTCCGAATCGATTCGATCAATGCAGACCTGATAATTTTGCTTAGGCTGAATGGATTCGTTTAAAGGTCGAATCGATTCGGGTCTACAGAATTTGAAGGGTTCTTCTTCATCATGAAACCCACGAATTTAAAACCCTAAAATTTCACTTCTAACCCCTAAACCTTCATTA
Organism: Sambucus nigra; assembly: GCA_949130495.1. NCBI lineage: Eukaryota > Viridiplantae > Streptophyta > Magnoliopsida > Dipsacales > Adoxaceae > Sambucus > Sambucus nigra. The sequence continues at coordinate 227,994,843 of OX422223.1, read as the reverse complement.
AAACATGATTCTAAGCCAATAATTCAACCCAAATCTGTTCCCAACCCTTTTTACACCATCAAACCCATATCTAAACATCAATTTCAAGATTTAAACCCAAAAATCTAGGTTTTGATATTAATACCCAAAATACATTTCTTTAACCCACAAATTATGAAATGAAATACACAAATGACTTATTTAGCAAGATTAAACGCTTGCCTCAGATTTGTAGAGGTTGGATCCTTCTCGATGTCGCGTTTGGGCCGGAATCTCCAAGCTTTTCTTCCTCTCTCTCTTCTTTTCTTCTTCTTTCCTTCTTCTTTTTTCTCTTCTTTCTCTTTTATTTCTCTCTTCTCACAAATGAGATGGCTTAATCCGTAAGCCTCTTAAGCCTTCAAAACATTAAACCCAATTTTAAATGTTAATTCACACTTTAAATGACTCGTTTACTCCAATTCGAGTCAAATTGACTTAAAAACATTCCGGAGCCGAAATAAAACCCAATGACAGTCGTTTTGACTATCTCGACCCTTTCGGGATCGATGGTACCCTCAAAATCATCATCCAAAATACTTTGAAATGCCCTAAATTTTTGGACCTCAATTCCCAAATTTTTTAAAACTCTCCAATTTAATTAAATTTTATTTTCCCAAAAATTTAATTTCTCAGTTTCCAAAGTCACGGGTTGTTACATAATTCCCCCCTTACAAAAATTTCGCCCGCAAAATTTAGGATATGCCTAGGACCTTAATCTCATCTAGTCCTTACATCAACCCTCAGGATCACTAAACCGATCCTTCCTAGTTCTCACGTTGAACCATACAGATTTTAAAAATCAAACTAACTACCCAGGGCGCCCATACACCCCGTACCCGAGCTCCACTCGTAGAATTATAATCAGGCTCCATTAGCCTCAAATCGTAATATAATCCCTCAGCAATATAATCTATAGCAACATATTAAATATATAAAAGTTTGAAATTTCCCATGGTTGAACTCTCCTCAATTCCTGACGCTAGCTACCTTCGTGCGGGGGAGGTCTCGCAAGCGAAATCCAAACAAGGAACCCTCCCAATACACTACTGTGTAGATAGACCGGGGATTGAGATTAGTTGAACCAGGGTTAAGGTTTTATAAAAGATTTTCGAGTTTTAGATATTGCCTGAAGGCCTATACAACAATATAATATAATATAAATCAATTCCGCGTCTTTCGACACGCCAAACAAACACCTTATGTTTAGGACACAAGGCCTCAATAAATATTACACTCTAACCAATACCTAGTTCTCAAAACTAGCGCAACTATGAGCTAAATTATTCACTCAACATAAATCTACCAAACTTTGAACCTCTCAAGTATAAAATTCCTCTACATCACATCAACACCTTTCCATAAAATAATTTCTTCCCTCATTGGAACACTACAATTACATGCCCTAACCTATCCATAAGACAAATAACCTTATAACCACTATTCAACAAACCTCGACATTCCGCACTTCCGGAATTCAATATTATAACTCTCGACTATCTCCTCACGAGATGATTTATTTACTCAAAAGATGCCATACAAAGGCCATACTTATTCACTCCTTTCTCCAATGAAATTTCATACACCCTAACGGTGTTGCGGCTACTACTTATCATACCTTACGCGCGACGTTCCCAATATCGCACAAAGCGTGACTGAAACCTAAAGAAAGGTATTCTACCTTATACTTCCATAATCCAATTACTTTACTTAATCCTTGGACCCTTATTTAAAGTCCTCTACTTCTTCCAGGACAATCATTATTCCTAAACCTACTTATCCACAAGAGAAACATCTTCCTCAAAATCCTTCCTAACCATTTTGAAGGACAAAGCGCGATTCCGACTACCGAAAACTCCCTCAGTCCTTCTCAACGAACTTGAGTCTCCAAATTTCTTACGCCCTTCTTAAATAAAGACGATACCCCTAACTATTAGGTCAATGCCACCTACCTTCCACCGGTAGAAGTCAGCATCATGAGGCTTCCTAACAAAAGTTGACGGGTTTCTCAATCTAAACCTCCCAAGGACTACACAATATACCTCTCCTCAGACTTACCTTACTAAGTCCAAGATTCTCCATTTGAGTAAATTTCCATTTCTTACTCAACCACCGATAGAACACCCTGAACCACTGCTAAAGTTCTCTTTCTTATTTCCTCCTGAATCGAGGAAAACAAATACCTCCAATCAAAGCGTACCTAAAATCTGTTATGGGTATTGTATCTCTAATCTTGTCCTTTCCTAGACGACATAATCTAGGCGATGTCTGAAACGAGAGCAACTGTTATCAGAACGTCGATCAAGTGAATACACTTCGCAGAAGAAAATAAACGTAGTGAACACAACAGTCCTAATCGTAGGACTTTATATCAAGAACGTTAACGGAAGAACGCAAAAAACTTGCAGAGATCCTAAAGACTCTAGAACCTGATGCTCTGATACCATCTATAACACCCCGCTTAAAATAATAATGGGTGGCCATCCCTATACAACATTAAATCAGGAGTCTCGGATGGCTCAGTCTCAACATCAACTGTCCATACTAAATAATATGAGACTAACTACCCGATATCATATAAGCGAGATGTTAAAATTAAATAAAACACATAACAGACAACAAACAAACACTATAAGCTACTAACAAAGAAAAGAAAGATGTGCATACAAGAACTATGATAAATGAAATGAATAACTACAAATGAATATGCCACAAAGAAATAAACCCGAATAAGCTGTCGGGTCACAGACAATGCAATAAATGAAATGGAATAAATATAAACATTTATAAATATCGCTTGGGTGTAAACCCAATATACAACATGAATCCTACCTAGATTTTTAAAGAAGAAGGAAGCGACTACAATCTACATCCCGCAACAGTCCGCACCTGTCACCGCTCCCAAGACTCTAGATAGAGGGTCATCCGGCATCCATGCGATAGGACACCTGTAGTAATATATATATATATATATATATATACACACACATGCAAGAGAGAAAATTAAACGGGTCAGAGCCCGAGTTGTAAAATATTTAGCAAGTGTGTTAACCGTGCATAATAAATATAAATGCACTTATTTCATAATTAAACTGGAATCGCACTCTCGTGAAACCCCAACTCACCTCTCATCTAACGGCGCGCACCTATTCGCGTCCTGAAATCTTAGTTAAGTTACCCCACCTATAAGGACAATCTAATTTACCATAGGCATAGCCTATACCCACAAGACCTGCCTTCATATCATATCCCAAGAATCCAACTCTTTCTAAACAACACACTTAATTATTTTTACAAACATATATGCCATCTAGGCTTAATGGATTCCGGTTTATAATTTAATCAATTATAATTCTTAATATGTTACCCATATACATTTGGGTTGAATCATATGATTTAATTTCTAAATAACATGCATACAAATTACTAATGATAAAACTTCTCTCCAATCTCAACATTGCACTACGTTTCGTGCGTGGGGCGTCTCGCAAAGCAAAATCCAAACAAGGACCCCCCCCCCCCGTTACACTACTCCTTGACAATGTGGATCCTAGAGATCCATTATGCCATGCATACAATTCTATTATTACAACTACTGAATTTAGATTACCATATAAGAACAACTTAAAATCTCCAATAATATCTTTGGGATGATGTAACCGAAATATTCCTTAAATGCGATACATCAACCCCCAATAATCTAGTACACCATAATCATCTGAGATGTACACCATAAAAATTCCATATCGTTTCACCTATAGGATATATAAATATATATATAGGCATTTATTCTAACCATATATATATATATACAATCATCCATTCCCATAGCCAAGTGTACATACCACATATGATGTACAATGGCCATGCACATAATATACCCGGCTATATATATCGTCGATAAACTGCACCACGCTATCATCTTCCCAGTCCCCGACTCACGTAGCATACTGGGGCCACCTGTAGGACTCAAAGTCACCTACCCCGTGGTCAACACATAATCACAACGTCCGGGAAGCGGTCATAGCTCCTAACCGGTCAATGAGACGAAACATACCCACCACATCTCACCCCAAAATATATGTATATCACATCATAATACAATGGACGATTACGACCTGGGGACTATCCACACCCTGCTCCTCGAGCCAGGATGCTCACCCTTTGTGCGAAAACTTCCCAATGATAGCATGCGCGGGGTGTGCTTAACCACATAAGTATATATATCGTTCTCATACACAATATATATACATCCATATGATTACATCATATGATCAAACTATCACATACGGTTTAGATATCCACAACATAAATATATCCATATATTTATATCTATACAGATATATATGTATATATATGTATTCACATATCCATACATATATACATACAAACTATTTCTCTTTCATATGTATAAGATTTATAATCACGGCCATAAGTATATATATATCCTCAATATACTAGCCCCCATCCCAAACTCATTTAATTTACCTAAATATGTGAATACAATCCCTCACTTGAAGCATATTCATCCATTTTTCCTAAGATGAATAGTCTTCCAACACATATATATACATATATCCAACATTTAGGTTATCGCCCGAGGTTTAGTGTAGGTAACAATCACTACACATCTCATCTATATTCGAAAGTATATAAATATCTCTAGTACTATTTGACCATTGGAATATACATAACTAATAGTCTATAAACCTCAACTTATCCCAACTTCATTTCAAGCATTGGAATACCAATGGTTACTTCCACACAATTATGTATAAACTATCCTGACTAGAATTGTACTACCACTCATTCTAGTTGATAGTACGATCCAATCGTTCCCCATTCGGACTACGGTTCATTTGATCTTATGAACCCTTACTCCTATTAGGTTACCGATTGTTCCTTAATTTAAATATTTCTAAGGATGCGTGACCCTTCTCTCTCTTCGGTCCCCAAACCTTAATCTTAATAGAATCCTATTTACTATAAGGATTTGGGCACTACCCTCGGCCTACAATTTCATATCGTACTCTCACCACTCTCTTGAAAGGACCCCAATCCTTACATCATAATTAGGCCCACTTATGACCCCTAATTAGGACTCCCATTCTCAATGAGATTCCCCCCTATATCGATATGACCCTCTCCAATTTATATGGATATAAGTCCCATAAAATTACTTGATAAGTACCCGCGGTCCCATCATGCGAGAAACTTTTACTAAGTCTCCAAAACATCTTTCTTACATCATATAATCATGTCCCAAAATAATAAACCCAACCAAAAAGGGTTTGAAATCATTATAGAGAAAATTCCTCAAAATGCCCTGTTTCCAAATCTATTCGGCCCTATTCCGAATCGATTAGGCCCAGCGAATCGATTTGGCCTCCAAGGTGAATCGATTCGGCCTCCAAAGACCTGGGCTTTTGTCTTAGGCCGAATCGATTCGCCTTGGGTTCGAATCGATTCGGTCAATGCAGAACTGCCAATTTTTCTTAGGCCGAATCGATTCGCTTAAGGGGCGAATCAATTCGGGTCTGCAGAATTTGAAGGGTTCTTCTTCGTGAAACCCACGAATTTAAAACCCGAAAATTTCACTTCTAACCCCTAAACCTTCATTAAAACATGATTCTAAGCCAATAATTCAACCCAAATCTGATCCCAACCCTTTCTACACCATCAAACCCATATCTAAACATCAATTTCAAGATTTAAACTCAAAAATCTAGGTTTTGATATTAATACCCAAAATCCATTTCTTTAACCCACAAATTATGAAATAAAATACACAAATGACTTATTTAGCAAGATTAAACACTTGCCTCAGATTTGTAGAGGTTGGATCGTCCTCGATGTCGCGTTTGGGCCGAAATCTTCAAGCTTTTCTTCCTCTCTCTCTTCTTTCCTTCTTCTTTTCTCTCTTATTTCTTATCTGTTTCTCTCTTCTCACAAATGAGATGGCTTAATCCGTAAGCCTCTTAAGCCTTTAAAACATTAAACCCAATTTTAAATGTTAATACACACTTTAAATGACTCGTTTACTCCAATTCGAGTCTAACTGACTTAAAAACATTCCGGAGCCGAAATAAAACCCAATGACAGTCATTTTGACTATCTCGACCCTTCCGGGATCGATGGTACCCTCAAAATCATCATTCGGAATACTTTGAAATGTCCTAAATTTTTGGACCTCAATTCCCAAATTTTTTAAAACTCTCAAATTTAATTAAATTTTATTTTCCCCAAAATTTAAATTCTCAATTTCCAAAGTCACGGGTTGTTACAGGTTTCTACGAGTTACTTTGGTCAAGTGCGATATTTTCATCTCCCTTGTGGGGATGTTCGAGGTTTTGGCCCACTAGCTGCACGTTTTAAAGCTTAAGTGTTCCTATTTTCAAATTCGGGTCCTATGCTCAAATCGGGAGTCCCACGACTATGCGATCAATTACTACGATTTATGTTGGTCATGTGCGAGGTGTTCGTGCCCCTTACGGGGTCGTTTTGGGGGTTGTTAGGGATTTTTTCCCAATAGTGGCACATTTTTAAGCCTAAGTGTGACTATTTTCAAATTTGGGTTATATGCTCAAATTGGGAGTCTCGTGACTACGCGATCAATTACCAGGAGTTATGTTGGTCATATGCGAGATTTGTTTTCCCCTTGTGGGGGCCACTATACCAAAAAGGCTAAAATGCCACCCTTGGCCTAGCCACCCTTGTCACGATCTTTGACCGTGATTAAAAAAGCAGGCATTTTTTGTCACGATCAAAGATCGTGACAAGACGGTTATCACGAACGTATCACGGTCAAAAACCGTGACAACCCTGTAAAGTTATCACGGTCAAAGAGTGACACGTTCATGACAACATTAAAAAGAAAAAGTCCTAGCCGCTTCAGTTTTTTCTTTCCCTCATTTTGTTTCCCTATTTTTTCTCTCCCTCTCTAAACTGCTGCAACTCTCTCTCTCTCTCTCTCTCTCTCTCTCTCTCTCTCGCTCTCTCTCTCTCTCTCTCTCTCTCTCTCTCTCATCTCAACAGGTATGTGTGTGTGAGTTTGTGTGTGTGTGTATGCGTGTGTGTATGCGAACATAGGTGGGTGGCCGAAATTTGATTGATCGACGGTAACGAAGTGACGGTGGAGATTTGAGGTTGGTGTGTGTGCGTGTGTGGGGTGGGGGGGGTAGTGTGTGTGTGTATGATGGGCTATGATTTTGTTTTTTATAAAATTAAAATTGGTATTGAAATTGGTAATGTAATTGTGTGTGTGTGTGTATGTTTTGGGGTCACTGTGTGTGTGTGTGTGTGTGTGTGATTATTGAATTTTTTTATAAAATTGAAATTGGTAATGTAATTAACTGTGTGTGTGTTTTGGGGTCACTGTGTGTTTGTGTGTGTGTGGGAGGGGGGGGGGTATTGAATTCTTTTTATGAAATTAAAATTCCTATTGAAATTATGTGTGTTTTGTAATCACTAATGTAATTGAAATTTGGGTTCTCTCTCTAATTGCGACAGCGGAGACCATCTATCTCTCTCTACACACATTTTGGTACATCTCTCTCTCTCTCTCTCTCTCTCACACACACACACACACACATACTCTCTCTTTATATATGTATGCATTTATATATATATATATATATATATATATATATATATATATATAGAGAGAGAGAGAGAGAGAGAGAGAGAGAGAGAGAGAGAGATTGTTGAATTGTTTGGGATTCTTAATTTGTTATTGACTTATGGATTTGAACATTTAGGTGGCCATTGAGTTGGTTGACCCTAGGAATTTCTAATATATCGCATTATTATTTGCATTGTTGTTTGGATTCTTGAATTGTTGCTGACAAGTGGATTTAAACACTTAGATGGCCATTGAGTCGGTTGGCCCTAGATATTTATAACATTTAGGGTTGTGATTAAATCGAATATAAATAAGTAATCATGCATTCACATGATCATACATGTAGTCCGCAAAGCAAGTGTTATATAACGAGTAATGAGGGTAATAGGTAATAACGGAAACCGCGATAGATAGCCATTAGCTATCTATTGCGATTCCCGTTACTATAATCTAGGCATGTATGTGTAAATTTACATTAAGTCAACTTGTTATATAACACTTGCTTTGGGGGTGCATGTCAGCATGTATTCTCATGTGAATGCATGACATAACGGTTATGTGACTTTTATAACTACTTTAAATTACATATAGGGCGTATAAATACTAGCCCTCTAGTTCTTATGTGTATACATTCAATAGCCCTTGGACCCGTGTAATAGTTATTACCCCTATAATGAGATCTGTCGAATTGTCTCGTTTGAACAGTTTGGGATTGCATAGTTTTTTTATAATAATATTCTTAGTAGCTTAAACTTGTTACTTTTGGGAAAAATTTTGTTGTCGTATCCTGTTCTCTAGGTACATACTAGATGATTCCATGTTATGTATTATTTCAATTGATAAATTGAAATAACGCTTACACTTGTGAATCTATGTCGTGTACTTGGAGAACTATGGGGATATGCTGTCGAATTTTTCACAAATTAGAACAATGTGTATGCGTTTTTAAGTATATTATAGAAATATGTGGAGATGTGTTTCGCAGAGGTACTAATGAATTTGTGAAATACACAAAGAGATGCCATAATATTGAAGAGTTCCCGTGTCCGTGTGCTAAGTGCAAGAATGGTAAGGTGTTTGAGTGGAAAACGGTTGAAATAAATTTGTTAAGATGGGGTACTTGATCAGTTTACTGCTTGTAATAACCTATGGGTGTATTCTTCTAGTGCTTTGTTATTATCGAATTTTTTTTTTATTTTTTGGTTAGTGAATATGTTAATTTGGATTTTAATTAAATTAATCATTAATTCAAAGTCCATGACATGACCCGATATTGAAATAATATTTAGATTTATAATGTCGTTAACTTGTATTCTTCTAGTTCTTTGTTATTATTGAATTTGAATCAAAATTGGTTTTTTTGGTTAGTGAATATATTAATTTGGATTTTAGTCAATTTAAGCATTAATTCAAAGTTCATGACATGACTCGATATTGAAACAATATTTTTAGATTTATAATGTCATTAACTCGTACAATATTCCAATTCATTTAGATTTGATCATTTTTTCATATACATGTTTGTACTAATAACAACAATTTTTGAAGAAAATGTCTTCATCAGGGCATCGCGGTAGCGGAGGCAACGAAGGCTCCTTTGCCACTAGGCCCCCATAATGGGGAAAATTGGGGTCCGTCCTTGAGAACAAGACGACATCACTAGATAGATCCCCAGAGTTTCTGAAGGTGATCATCAACCTGGGGTACACTGATTGGAGGAAGGTGCCAAATGAGCTCAAAATGGCCATCTGGGGGGCACTATAGGTAGTGTATTTATATTTATATTTTATAATTTAAATAAAACTAACACTTACTTTCTTTTGGGTTGTATTTATTTGACAGGGTCAATTCGGCCTGCCCCCACATGTTCGCGACTCCACGTTAGAACATTTGAGAGATCAGTATAAGAAGTGGAAGAAAAACATATAGGCACGGTACTTTGGGCAGATCCGGGAGTCCATTATGAGAGTGCGTGATACCATCCCGTCGAAAGATTCGATCTCATTGGCACAATGGTAGCAGTTTGTCGATAATGAGATCGAGGATCGGCAATTGACATCTTGTTAATCGGGGAGGGCAAACCGAACAAAAGGGTGGACATACACTACTCCGGGCGGACGTCTAACGCCGAGGTGGAGCACCGGGTAGTAAGTTTTTATTTTTCTTTAATTTTAGTTTTATATTATTCTAATTTAGCATTACTTCGCGTTACTTACTAATTCTACATTATTTTATTTCAGGAGACGGGGAGTGGCCCTAGGGATAGGCCATATTGACTCGATACTTATGTGGCAATCCGGACAAAGAAGGGAAAGGATAAGGAGGTGTCCCCGAGCGTCACATTCACAATTGTAAGTTATAATTGTTTAGGGCCCGTTTAGTTATGTATTTAGAAAATTGGATTTAAATGATGTTTTAAATACAATTTTAAAATTCAGTTTTTTGTGTTTACAATTATTGGTGTGTGTTTGGTAAATTTGTTTTTAAATACAGTTTTTTAAAAATCTGACAAAATTGGCAAACATGTATATTTATATTATACATATGTGTGTGTGTGTGTGTCTATATGTCTATTATAATGATATTGCATGCATAGTTCACAATAAAAGTATATACATACATGAATTGATAATATTTTTTAATACATATGTACTATATGCATATTTTATATTATTGCATATATTAATAATACTGTTGATACCAAATTTAGTCTGCTGACATGGACCAATTAACTGATGACACGTGGCAATCTACATGGCAACAATAAATACTTCTGAGGAACTCACACGCTCCGAGGAACCATACTACAACGAGGAACACTGTTTCCCCGAGGAACCCAAGCACTTCCGAGGAACTCATACGCCCCGAGGAACTCTTGAATACCGAGAAGCTTAGGCAGTCCGAGCAACTCAGGCGGTCCGAGCTGCACCTCGAACAAAGCATTAATAGGAGGATAACCAACAGTTTGACTGTTCATTAAATGCTCATCATTCAGACGCACACGCTTAAGGGGCATTAAATGTATTACCCTTTTATATGTACATCATTTAATGTATTACCCTTTCATATTGCAGCCTCAGGGATATAAATACATTATACAATCCTCATTAGAGGGGAGCGGAACCCAAGACCCCAAAAATCCAGACGGGAATTTCTTGATTGAACTTGTAATCAAGAATTCCCAAACATTCAGCAATAAAACAACAGTGGACGTAGGCCATTCTTATAAGGCTGAACCACTTTAAAATTCTTTATCTCATTTATTTATCTGTAATTGAAAAATTAGAGTGATCTAATTTTTTTACATCAACAGATTGGCGCCGTCTGTGGGAACGACTGGTAATATCGTTTTCTCACCAAAAACAATCCATTACAAATGGCTGACATTCCGGAATCCAGCAATCGAAACGCTGGAATCCCTCCAAATCCATCTGCTCCGCCAAATATTCCAGATCTGGCTGGAATAATGACCAATCTGGCTCAGGGCCAGACCGTCATGCAAGAAACAATGCGACAACTCATCCAAACTCTTCATGGCGGTGCGTCAGCCCATTCAGGACCACGAAGCATTCAAAGAAATACCCGTGCACCTTCCTCACGTACTAGGCGTACCAATTCATATCGCAATGAGGAGTCTGAAGATTTCTCTTATCAACCTGGACGAACTTCGTCAGTGCGAGCCACAGATACTGAACAACGTGTCACTCTCTCCCCAGAAAGGACCAGCGCATTGGAAAGATTAAGTAGGGTTTCTCCTTTCGATCGATTAGGCCCTAGGAGGAACAAAAGACCTCTTAATGCAGCGTCAAGGAGCTTTCGACGACCATCAGATTTAAGGGAAGGATATGCCCAGTCGCGACCAGTTGCTCGTCAAGGTAGATCCCATGAGCGACCAGCTGCTCGTCAAGATAGATCTCAGGAAGCCACTTCAACGCGATCAGTTGCTCGAACCAATAGGCCCGAGTAAGGAAATGATGCATGGAAAGTATCTATTCAGAGGCTGGAGGATAGATTGGGGGAAATGGCTAAGGCCAAGAACCCTCTACAACGAACCTTTGTTCGAGGAACACCTTTTATCCAGGACATTGTGGATTTTCCAACACCATCAAAGTTCAAAGCGCCTGTTGTGACTCCCAAATATGATGGAAAGACTGTCCCTGTCCTTCATATAGAACAATATCAAGCTGCAGCCGACATCTATGCTGTTCCAGATGAGATGAGATGCAAAGCATTCTCGGGAACTCTTACCGGATCTGCTCAAATATGGTATAATAATCTTCCTCGGGGTAAGATTTCAACCTTTCTTCAACTGGCCGAGTTATTCATTGGGAATTTCTGCTTTGGGGCAAAGCCAGTTAAACGAGTAGCACATTTGTTAAGTGTCAGACAAAAATCTGGTGAGAGTACTAGAGATTATATAACTCATTTTAATAACGAGAAACTGGAAGTCATTGATTACGAGGAGAAGACAGCGATTACTGCTTTGATGAGTGGACTACTGCCGAACAAGTTGTACTACACTTTGGCCAAAGATCCACCTCGAACCATGTCAGACCTGATGGGAAAAGCGTCCAAAATTATGAATGCCGAGGAGGCTATGGCTGCGAAGAAGAGTATGGATGCCAAAGAAACCAAGGTGGAAGGTGATAAAGCTAAGAAGAAAGAGCATAAGAACAATGGTGGTAACAAACAATCCAAAAATAGGTCGTCATGGGAGGTCTTGAGGAAATTTGATAATTACACTCCTTTGAAGGTAGATATCAACCACGTCCTGGAAGAAATTAAGAACAACGAGGAGTTAAACTGGCCAAAGAAAATGAAGGCAGACCCTGACACGAGGAATAGGGAAAAATACTGCGAGTTTCACAAAGATCATGGCCATATGACCAAAAATTGCATAGCTCTTCAGAATGAGATCGAAACACTCATTAGACGAGGAAAACTGGCAAAGTACGTTGATCGTAGAAATGAAAGAAGAAATAACGATCGAATAAGAGAGAGGTCTAAATATCCTCGTCGAGGAGAGGAGAACAAGAAAATAAACCATGAAGATGATCCCGAGGATGACCCCGATCTTCCCAAGAAACTAAGACAGCCAGAACGAGAAGTATTTTCAATACGCTTTGGGTCATTTGATTGTAATGTTATTACAGGTGGAGATGCAGGAGGAGGAGACCTTACTGCAGAAAGAAAAGCTTACCTCTGTGAGGCTCAAGCTTGCTCGTACATTCAACGGATAAATCTAGCTGAGGAGGATCGCCCGAGAAAGGTGAACAAAGAAAAATTGGTCATCGGTTTCTCAAAGAATGACCTCGCAGGTGTTCTGTATCCTCATGATGACCCATTGGTGATCAAGATGAGAATGAAGGAGGTAATGATTTCAAGAGTGCTGGTCGATAATGGTAGCTCGGCAGACATCATGTTCTACTCGTGCTTCGATAGTTTAAATCTAAAGCTATCTCAACTGGAGCCTTACCACAGACCCCTCATCGGTTTTGCTGGCGAGAAAGTATTTCCACTTGGGACGATCAAGTTGGATATATTCATTGGTACATGGCCTGCTTATCGGACAGAGAGAATACGTTTCTTCGTGATGGATAAGAATGTTCAATCATCGTACAATATCATCATGGGAAGAGTAGGATTAAAGAAGTTCGAGGCTGTACCATCTACAGTGCATCAGTGCCTAAAATTTCCAACAAACTTTTGAGTAGGAGTTGTGAAAGGTGATCAGAAGGTAGCTCGGGAATGCTATTATTCATCCGTCAAGCAAGAAGAACTGGAAGAATCAAAGAAAAAGACTACTACCTATCAAGTCGATGAAGGTGCAGAAATTAAAACATTGGATCCTAGAGATGAGTCGCAACTCGTGAAGGGTCAAGTGGTGGAAGCTACTGAAAACATCATTCTGGACGACGAACACCCTGAGCGAACTACTCAAGTAGGTTCGTCGTTGGAAGCCTTATTAAAACAGGAATTAATAACCTTCCTTAGAAGCAGAAGACAAACTTTCGCATGGAGTCATGAAGATATGCCTGGGATAGACCCAAGCTTCTTATGTCACGAGCTCAATGTGAATAAGGAGATCAAGCCTATGAAGCAGAGAATAAGAGTATTCAGTCCCGAGAAGAATCAAGCTATACAGGAGGAAGTCGAGAAGCTCCAAAAAGCTTGTTTTATTGAAGATGTTAAATATCCAGACTGGTTAGCCAATGTGGTGATGGTAAAGAAGGAAAATAACAAGTGGAGGATGTGTGTAGACTTCACCGACCTCAACAAAGCATGCCCAAAGGATCACTTTCCATTGCCCCGAATTGATCAACTGGTGGATGCTACCTCGGGACACGAGTTACTGAGCTTCATGGATGCTTATTCTGGCTACAATCAGATCAAAATGAAACCTGAAGACAGGGAGAGTACTTCTTTCATTACCCCTAAGGGAACTTATTGTTATAATGTTATGCCTTTTGGTTTGAAAAATGCAGGTGCGACATATCAGCGGCTGATGAACAAAGTCTTTGCTAAATAAATCAGTTGAAATATGGAAGTCTATGTTGACGATATGCTGACGAAAAGCAAAAAAGCTATTGATCATCTAGTTGACTTAAATCAGACTTTTGATCAACTAGATAAATACCAAATGAAGTTGAACCCGACAAAGTGCATCTTTGGAGTACGAGAAGGCATGTTTCTCGGGTACATTGTCAATCAACGAGGCATTGAAGCAAATCCTAAAAAGATCAAAGCTCTATTAGGGTTGCGATCTCCAACGACGAAGAAGGAAGTACAAAGTCTCACAGGACGAGTCGCAGCACTCAACAGATTTGTGTCACGAGCAACTGATAGATGTCTCCCATTCTTCAAGACACTCAGAAAGACTTTTGAGTGGAATGATGAATATGAGAAAGCTTTCCAAGACTTGAAGAAATACTTGGGAACACCTCCACTGCTGTCCAGGCCGGTGATGGGAGAAAAATTATATTTGTACCTTGTAGTATCCGAGAATGCAGTTAGCTCGGCGTTGATCAGAGTGGAGAATGGAGTGCAAAAACTAATTTACTATACGAGTAAGGCCTTCCGAGGAGCAGAGATCAGATATCCAAGGCTGGAAAAATTAGCACTGGCATTGATTGAAGCGAGTAGGAGAATGAGGCCATACTTCCAGGCTCATACCATAGTAGTATATACCGATATTCCATTGAGGCAAGCCCTTCATAAACCAGAAAAATTAGGAAGATTGATGTACTGGGCAATAGAGCTCGGTGAATATGATATAGTTTATGAACCCATATCATCGCTAAAAGGGCAGGCTGTAGCAGATTTTATAGCGGAGTTCACCTATCCTGATACCCCCGAGGAGCAAAAGTTGCTCGATGATCAACTTGTGGATGTTACAGGGTCAATAAACACAAGCTCAGACCAATTCCGATTGGTAAAAGGGCGTGTGGATGTTACAGGATGTGGCGCAGGGATAGTTATGAGCACTCCGGACGAGGAGCAAAAGTTGCTCACTGATCAACCTGTGGATGTTACATGATCAACAAACACAAGCTCAGACCAACTCCGGTTGGTAAAAGGGCAAGTGGTTGTTACAAGATCATCAAATTCGAGCTCAGACCAATTTCGATTGGTAAAAGGGCAAGAAGAGATGATCGATAAAGAAAAAGAAAAATCCAGGGAGGATGAAAGGAAGCAGCAAATATTTCACCGAGGAACTCTCACAGAGCAGAAATTTGAAGACGAGTTACCTATATGGAGGCTATATGTAGATGGCTTATCTTGCACTACAGGATGTGGCGCGGAGATAGTTTTGAGCACTCCGGACGAGGTCGACATGGAATACGCCCTACGTTTCCAATTCAAAGCTTCCAACAATGAGGCTGAGTATGAGGCCATGATTGCAGGACTTAGTTTGGCAAAAATTATGAAGGCGCAACAGGTCATTGTTTTCAGGGATTCTCAATTGATCGTAAACCAAATGATGGGAGTATATGCAGTTAGAGGAGAATTAATGATCAGATATCATGCAAAGGCAAAGGAGCTGGTGTCAGAATTTGCCGCTATTCAGCTGTTCAGAATACCAAGAATGGAGAATGCGAGAGCAGACGCCCTAGCTCGACTAGCATTAGCTACTCGCACCGAGTTACGACGAACAATCCCAATTGAAGTGTTGGTTGGTCGGAGTATAGATGAAGATCTGACGATGAACTTTATCAACCTTGATTTAGAACCATCTTGGATGGATCCCATCAGGGCGTATATCGAGGAGGGAGAATTGCCAATTGACAAGCTTACAGCCAAAAAATTGAAGTTTAAAGCTGCTCGGTATGTGTTAACTAATGGTATTTTATATAGACGAGGAATTATGGCAGGTTTGCAGAGATGCGTACATCCCTTCGAGGTGAAAGAATTAATTGAAGAGATCCATGAAGGGTCCTGTGGAGCACATGTAGCAGGTCGGACGCTTTTACAAAGGGTGATGACGCAGGGATACTACTGGCCGACGATGAGGGCTGATTGTATAGCCTATGCCAAGAAGTGTGACAAGTTCCAACTCTTTTCCTCCATCCGAAGAACTCCACAAGCATTGTTGACACCCATGACTTCCCCTTGGCCATTTTCCATGTGGGGAATTGATTTGGTTGGGCCACTGCCAACGACCCGAGGAAGGTTCAAATACCTCGTCGTCGCAGTGGATTATTTTACTAAGTGGGTAGAAGCTGAGCCACTCATTGACATGACGTACGAGAAGGTGTACCAATTTGTCTGGAAGAACATCATTTGTCGATATGGTCTTCCTCATGCCTTCATCACAGACCATGGAACACAATTTGATAACGAGGAGTTTGCTGCCTATTGTCATCAGTCAAATATTTTGAAGGTCCACTCAGCACCAGGCCACCCTCAAAGCAATGGACAAACTGAAGTGACAAATAAAACGCTGCTAAATGGCTTGAAGAAAATACTGGATGATGCAAAATCGAATTGGATCAATGAGCTACAATCAGTACTCTGGGCTTACCGAACTACTCCCCGAGTAGCAACTGGAGAATCACCATATATGCTGGCGTTTGGAAGTGAAGCCGTTATACCTGCTGAGTTGGGGCTCCCAACACACAGGGTACTGAATTTCAATTCCCCTGTCTGTAGCTTAATGAGAAGATTGGATTTAGACATGCTCGAGGAAGTTAGAGAAGAAGAAGCCATCAGAAATGCTGCATATCAACAACGAACAACTCTATTCTACAATAAGAGGGTGAAGAAATGCGACCTGAAAGAAGGAGACTATATGCTGAAGAAAGTAATTCAAAAGCACAATAAACTGGAGGCAAACTGGCATGGACCATACCGAGTTACAGAAGTTGTTCGACCAGGAACTTATCGAATAGCAACTCTAGAGGGGGAGGAGTTTAAGAATGCATGGAACGCAGAGCACCTACGCAAGTATTATCATTGATGAATATTCCCATATAACGCAATTCCATCGGTATGAATAAAATGAAGATATTCTGCAAGTCTCTCTTTTTATTGAAAATTTTTCGGGGAATACTACTAGTGCTACACACTACTCGGCTAAGCTCAGACTACTCAGCAAAAATATTCCTAAAAATGCCAACCTCGGTTGGTTAGGAAACAAAATATTCCTAAAAATGTCAACCTCGTTTGGTTAGGAAACAAAATATTCCTAAAAATGCCAACCTGTTTGGCTAGGAAATAAAATATTCCTAAAAATGCCAACCTGTTTGGCTAGGAAACAAAATATTCCTAAAAATGCCAACCTCGGTTGGTTAGGAAACAAAATATTCCTAAAAATGCCAACCTGTTTGGCTAGGAAACAAAATATTCCTAAAAATGCCAACTTATGTTGGTTAGGAAGTACATATATTCTCGAAAATGCCAACTTATGCTGGTCGGGAGGTACATATATTCTCAAAAATGCCAACTTATGTTGGTCGGAAGGTAAGATTATTTCAGAAAGCGCCAAAGTTGCTCGTAGAGAAAAAACTTACTAACTATGGCTGGTCGGGGATAAAAACCCACTAACTGTAGTTGGTCGACATGGAAAATTTATCGACCTTGGTTGGTCGGGAACATTTAAGAGAAAAATTTACTAACTATGGCTGGTCGGGGATAAAAGCCCACTAACTGTAGTTGGTCGACATGGAGAATCTAACGACCTTGGTTGGTTGGAAACATTTTAAACATTTTTTATACTCGTGACTTTATTATTAAGTGATCGAGCAACATTTTTATACTCGTTACTTTGTTGTTAAGTTGGTCGAGAAACAAAACTTTATTATTAAGTGATCGAGCAACATTATTGATACTTAAAACTTTTTAATTATTACTGAGGTGGTCGACAAACAACACAATATTGTTATCTTTTTAACAGATATGCACAGATATAAAGTGTTTGATAATTACAAGACAATAGCAGTTAGGATTTGCAAACAAAAATGAAAGTCTTTCATTGAATTCAAAATAAATTACATTGATAATAAAATGAAAAGTACATTGATATTGAAATGTATACTAACTATTACATCAAAAATTCTTATTCTACTGGTCTTTTCCCCTCTGCTTTTGACACAGGTTCCTCGCCAGCAGGCGGATCATTTAAAGCCAGAGGAGAATTGATGAAGTTGAGATCCTTCAACATCCTGACATTCATCACGGATGGTCGAGCTTGGAGGTGCTCGGGGCGAGATATCTCGGCATTTGAATAGAGATTGTAGTCACCGAGATACTTTGAGATCAAGCTCCGAGGAATGGCCCGCGCAGGGATCCAACTCATATCCAATTTGTAAGATGGCACAGGTAAGTCGAGCAGCCCGGGATCGTGGTAGTCCCACAGGTAATGACCCTGTTCGAGTTACAGTACACCTAGGGCATTCAACCAGCCCTGCTTATATCCCTCATTATTGGCATTCTGGATACGATCGTCCAAGTGGTATAGTGCTTCGTTGTATCCAGCCATCCAGAACTCCCTGGGCTGTTTGTGGAACTGATATGTTAGCCTCTCTAGCTGCTCGTGAATATTTTTGATGAAGATCTCTTTGTTCTCCAACGTAGACTTCTGCTCAGAGAGTTGCTCTTCCAAGTCCCTTGTTTTCTTTGACATTTCAGCCAAAGCTTGGTTCTTCGCCATTAACTGGAAGGCCTGGTTCTCTAGAGCAGACTGAGTCCTTTGTTCCTCGACAGGAATTCGAGCTGCTCTTGCTCATCCTCGAGAAGATGTGGAGGGGCCAGACCTCTTCAAGGTTTCCAACTCGTCCCTCAAGTTGGCGTTATCGACCTCTAAGAACGAGAATCCCTCATCGGTCACTGGGATTAAGGCTTTTGAAGAAGAGGCTGCAGACTTCAACTGTGATAGCTCTTTCTGCAAGTTGTTATTCTCTTTCTCCAGCAACTCAGCAATCTGTCTGCATTCCTCGACCTCACCCTTCAAGGTTCTCTCCCTCACATCATACCCAGCAAAAAGCTTCTCGTAGCCCTTGTCGGCAATGATCAGCTTGTACTTCTTCTCGTACCCCTCATGCAACAGGGCAGTGGATTCTTTGTATTGAAGCTGAAGGTCTTCGAGGGTGCCTTGGAGATCCTCGATCATATCATAATAGGCCACATTATTGGCCACCTCTCGATCAAGTATACACTTCATATACTGATATGCTTCCACTGCCTGTTCTGAAGCATCTTGGCCGAGGATGTCGACAACTTGTGCAGCACTCAGGTCTGTGTGACCAGCCTTAAAGTACTCATTACATTATCGCAGCAACTTAGTGTCATGGGCAGATAGCAATTCCATCCTGGCCAAAAACTAGCAGAGAAAGAAAAAGCAGTAATCAATAAGAATCAAGACAGAGTATGAATAGAAGATAGACAACAGTATGCGAAAAGTCCAAGTTTTATTAGATCATAAAATTCAGAATTACAAGTGATGGGTTACAATTGACAGAAGAAAAATATAAAGAGAAACTCGAGCAACTCTACACCTTTTCCTTGTCGCCCAAAACCTTCTCAGAAGGTTGGGATGAGGAGGTAGGTTGCTCGGAAGGAATGGATGGTTGCTCGGGGAGCACTGGAAGTTTCTCGGAGGAAGTGACAATCTGCTGAAGTTCCTCGGCAGCAGGCTGAGTGACTGGGGTATGATCTCCCATCACCATAGAAGACTCTTCTGAGGCAGCTTCGTCCTCTTCAAGATCTTCTGGGGTTGGAGGGGGACAAGGAATGTGTTGATGGAAAAGCTCTGAAGATTCTTCAACTTTCATTTCCTGGAGAGCAGCAACCCATCCATCCCTAAAGTATTTGAGGCTGCCATAGTCCACTTGCGACACCATGGCAGCCAACCCCTTGTTCCACCCCTTGTTTCAGCCAGCACTGAAGGACTTATTCACAGCCATCTTATTCTTCAACTTCTCCGAGGAAAGCTTCTCGGACAGCAGGTCATCAGCAGCTTTCAGCTTTCTCTCAATCTCCTCCTTCTGCCAACCTACTTCCCGAAGTTGAGCCAGCTCCTCCTCAGCATCCTTGAGCTTATCTTCAAGCTCCCCAGCAGTTTTGAGCTTCTCTTCGAGCTCCTTATTTGCCTTCTCCAGGACATTTATTCTCTTCTCCAACTCCTTGGAGGCATCAACAGCTCGAGCTTTCTCTTGCTCGATGGAGGCAAGCTTTTTCTCCAAGACAGCCTTGTCAGTAGCATATGTCTAGCGAGAATCGTCCAAAGACTTGATAGCTTCTGCCAGAGCTCCCTCCACACTGGACGAGGAGCATGAAGCTTTAATTGCTTCATCCTTCTTCAGAATTATATTAAAGCAGCTCGTCAACTGTGAAAGTAAAAAGAAAGCAAATCAGAAACAGAAATGACAAAGGAAATATGAAAAGTTGAAAGTAAGAAGACTTACAGAAGCAAGGTGACGAGCAGCTAACGAGGTGACCATATCCCGAGTAAGGCTTTCTTCATTACCTTGGACCTCGGGAATGATCCAGGACTTTACAAAGCTCATGGCAGAGCTCGGGGGAACAAAAGTTGGAACCCCAGTTCTAGTAGCTGGGGGCTGAGTGATGGTTTCAGCCAAATTGACCGAGGAGCTCTTCTTCAGCCTCCTCGGGGGAACAGGGACAGATTCAACCAAGGAAGAATCCTTGGTCGGTGATATTACAATCACCTTTCCAGGAGCAGCAGACCTGCTCGGAGCCACTGCGGGCTTCTCGACAACCTTCACAACTGCAGCAGTCGAGGAAGGCGCATCAGTTTTCTTTGTCCCCTCTAGGACATCAGTTTTACTCTTTTTGGCCTCTCCAGAACCAGAGGCAGGTTTATCGAACAAGGTGGGAGGTATTCTTCTCTTCATCCTCTCGCTTAAAGGGACGTGAGATTCAGGCGATGAGCTGGTGGAAGCTGGTACTAGCTCTGCGTCACTTATTACTGGACGAGCAGTAAAAGAGGTTGTGTAGCTCTTGTACTGCAGCAGATATGAGGCAGATCTAATGTGTTCGTCGGCAACACTTTGATTCAGACTCCAGATAAGTTTCAAGTGTCTTGTGTTAACGTCTGCTTCCTTTGGACACTTTCTTTTGTTATCAACTGCAAATAAATAAACATTGAAATATTAGTGGAACATTTTATCAAACACAAAAGAATCATGATTTCAAAATAAGTAAAATGAAATAAAAACAACCTATCCCATTGCCATAAGGGAGGCATCTGGGACCCTGATAAACTTCATCTCCTAATAAAGGAGCATGTTGCCAATTTTTTATGACAACCCCGTGCTCAAAATAATCCCTATTGGCATCAGGGAGATTGACTACTAAGGCCCTATTTAAAAATCTAGTTTTTAAATAAAAAAATGTTATCATTAACTGCCCATCTATAGCAATACATTATTTCTGGAATCCCTATGCGAGTTCCATGGATTTGGTTTAACCTATGCACCCCATTAAATATTCTCCATGTGTTAGGGGCTATTCTTGCAGGAACAACGTCAAAGTAATGACAGAATTCCAGACACAAGGGATTTGGTGGAAAATAAAATCCACACTCAGCCATAAAGAGACTGGGGAACCAATGTCCCTCAGCCAAACGAAAGTAATCAGAAGGCTCAGAAAGCTCTTCCAAAACAACCCAGGAGGGAATGGAAAAATCAGAGCGAAATTTATCAAGAGATTCAACAGGGTAAACCATGGTGCATAAAAGAAATGAAGAAGAAGGAAGAAGATCTTACAGAAAAAGAGTGGAGCTGTTGACAACGAACGATGGAAGAAGATGAATACACAGGAGAGAAAGAGACTATGAAAAACTCGAAAATACAAATTTGGAAAAGTAGAAGACAATGGGATTTTCTGCAGTGTTTAAATACCTTGCCTTGGGAAAAGGAAAAAGTAATGATTACAAAAAGAAACGATTACGCTACCGGCGGCTAAAAGGATAAAAAGAGCGCGGGAATCGAAACAAGCAGAAAAGTTCAAAAAAGCATGATTCTACGAATTGGGAAGGAGAAATAAATACAAAAAACTCCTAAATATCAGGAGGACTATTTAAAACTATCATATTCCGAGAAAGAATGTTCCATACTCCTCAAATTTCGAACTATGAAACATTGGGGGCTTCTGTTGATACCAAATTTAGTCTGCTGACATGGCCCAATTAACTGATGACACATGGAAATCTACATGGCAACAATAAATACTTCCGAGGAACTCACACGCTCCGAGGAACCATACTACAACGAGGAACACTGTTTCCCTGAGGAACCCAAATACTTCTGAGGAACTCATACGCTCCGAGGAACAAGACCTCTCCGAGGAACTCTTGAATACCGAGAAGCTTAGGCGGTCCGAGCTGCACCTCGAACAAAGCATTAATAGCAGGATAACCAACAGTTTGACTATTCATTAAATGCTCATCATTCAGACGCACACGCTTAAGGGGCATTGAATGTATTACCCTTTCATATGTACATCATTTAATGTATTACCCTTTCATATTGCAGCCTCAGGGCTATAAATACATTGTACAATCCTCATTAGAGGGGAACGGAACCCAAGACCCCAAAAATCCAGACGGGAATTTCTTGATTGAACTTATAATCGAGAATTCCCAAACATTCAGCAATAAAACAACAGTGGACGTAGGCCATTCTTATAAGGCTGAACCACTTTAAAATTCTTTGTCTCATTTATTTATTTGTAATTGAAAAATTAGAGTGATCTAATTTTTTTACCTCAACAAATACATGTATAAAACTATATATTAGTATCATGTATCTATTGATACTATTATTTAACATATGGATCTTAGTATATTATATAATTTAATAATATAAATATATGTAATTTCGTGTACATGTACATGTATATTTTTTATTTATAAGAATTATACATTTATTAATGTATTATGTATGTATATTATATATTAAGGTATATATGCATTAAAATATTAAGAATGAATAATTTTCAGTAGAAAAAAAATCAGAAGTTATAAAACACCATTTTCTTGTTTACCAGAAAAACTTGATTACAAAACTAAAATATTATAATTCAGTGTTTAAAATCAGGTTGCCAAACGTAATTTTTTTATCAGAATTGTATTTAAACACAAAAAACAGAATTATAATTTCAAACCAAACAGGCCCTTAATTTTTTTAATTACGTTATAATTTTTTTATTAACTTAATTAACTAATCGTGTATTTTTTGTCGTTTTAGATAAAGCTTAAAGAAGTGCATGAAAAGCAATATGATGTCAACAAATCATCTTTAGCTACGGACGCACTCAACCAAGTGCTCAGGGCGAATCCCAAAGGGAGGACTAGGGGGTGAGCTCTCGGGTCGGGAAGTTGAGGATCATCGAGATAGAGACGAGCAACACGGGGTTGGCTCGTAAGGTGATGGGCCAAGATATATACACCTTCATGAGGCGTCACCTCCGATAAGGGCAAGGGGAAGAGGAGGGGGAGGGGGAAGGAGGTAGACGAGGATGCCACTGCTTCATCGTCGATACGCACGGACTCATCGCCCTTATGTGGTTCATTTCCCATATTTACCCCCGTCGAACGGCCTATGTCAATAATTGGTAGGCCGAGCGTGTTTTTAATAGACAAATTTGGTGATACGCCGATAGCGAGGGGGTTGAAGGACCCGAACACTGACCCAAGTATATTGGTTCATGGACGTGCCATGCAAGACTTTGAGACAAAGGTTTGTGTCACGCATATTGTGACCGGAAGGGAGAATGCACCTTTGTGGTTACAAGACCAATGCGTCGTTTGGCGAATTGATGGGTGTCTCAATTCATATGTTGTGTGGCCTTTGTTTCTCCTCTGACCAACTGTAGACCCTACTCCACTACATTATTTTTATTTATTTTATTTGGATATTGGATATTGTTTGTATTTTATTTATTTGGTTATGGATATTTACATGTTGGTTTGGTTTTGGTTATGGATATTTGTGTTTATTTGTATTGGTTAGTGAATATTGAATGTTGCTTGATATATATATGTTGTTTGGACAGGTTAAAATTTGTTATAACAGGTACAAATATACTACCGGGCAGTGGCAGTGGCCATACTGCCCAGTAATTTTTTTCTTTAAATATGCCCACATTTGTCACGGACTTTGACAAGTCCGTGACAAAGGAAAGTAGTCACAGTCTAAGTCCGTGACAAAACTTCTCATGGTCTTTGATCGTGACAAGTCCGTGACAAATATCTTTATCACCACAAAACTTGTCACAGTCTTAGACCTTGATAAGTTTTGCCTATCATAATTTTAGACCTTGACAAGCGGGAAATTTTGGTGTAGTAGTCGTTGCTGTTTGGGATATTGGCGCATTTGCAACACGTTTTCAAGCCTAATTTTTTTTTTGCCTATTTTCAAATTTGGGTCCTATTCTCAAATCGAGAGTCTTACGACTATGCAGTCGGTTGTTACGAGTTACATTGGTCACGTGCGAGGTGTTCGTGCCCCTTGCGGGGTCGTTTGGGGGCTATTTGGGGTTTTGGCACATTCGTGACATGTTTTCAAGCCTAATTGTTCCTATTTTCCAATTCGGGTCTTATTCTCCAACCGAGAGTCGTGCAACTATGCGATAGGTTGTTATGAGTTACGTTGATCACGTGTCAGGTGTATGCGTCCCTTGCGAAGCTGTTTTGGAGTTGTTTGGTGGTTTTAGCCCACTAGCAGCATGCTTTCAACCTAGGTGTGACTTTTTTCAAATTCAGGTCCTATTCTCATACTGGGAGTCTTGCAACTATGCGATTGATTGCTACGTGTTACATTAGTCACGTGCGATATTTTCGAGTCCCTTGCGGGGATGTCGGAGGATGTTCGGGATTTTGGTCCACTAGCGGCATATTTTAAAGCTCGAGTGTGCCTATTTTCAAATTTGGGTCCTTTTCTCAAATCGAGAGTCCCACGACTATGTGACCGATTGCTATGAGTTACGTTGGTCACGTACGAGGTGTCCATGTCTCTTACGGGGCCATTTGGGAGCTGTTCGAAATTTTGGCCCACTAGTGGCACGTTTTCAAGCCTAAGTGTGCCTATTTTTAAATTTGGGTCATATTCTCAAACCAGGAGTCCCGCAACAACGTGGTCGGTTGCTACGAGTTACGTCGGTCACGTGCGAGTTGGGTGCTATTTCTTGTTTTGGCGTATTTGCGACTCATTTTTAATCCTAACTATGCCTATTTTCAAATTCGGGTCCTATTCTCAAATCAGGAGTCCGGTGACTACGTAATCGATTACTATGAGTTACTTTGGTCACATGCCAGATGTTCCCCTTATGGGTCTGTTTGGGGGTTGTTCAGGGTTTTGGCACATTTGCGACACGTTTTCAAACCTAAGTGTGACTATTTTGAAATTCGGGACCAATTCTCAAACCAGGAGTCTCATGACTACGGGATCAGTTATTATGAGTTACATTAGTCAAGTGGTGTTCGTGTCCCTTGTAGGGCCGTTTGGTGGTTGTTCGGGGTTTTGGCCCCCTAGCGGCACGTTTTCATGCTTAAGTGTGCCTATTTTCAAATTCGGGTACTATTCTCAACCCGAGAGTCCCAATACTATACGATTGGTTGCTACGAGTTATGTTAGTCATGTGTAAGGTGTTTGTTTCCCTTGCGGGGCCATTTGGGAGTTGTTCGGGATTTTGGCCCATTAGCGACATGTTTTCAAGCCTAAGTGTGCCTATTTTCAAATTCGGATACCATTCTCAAATCGGGAGTTTCGTGACTATGCAGTCGGTTGATACGAGTTACATTGGTCACATGTGATGTTTCGTGCCCCTTACGGGACTGTTTGGGTTGTTCGAGGTTTTGGCCCACTGACGACACGTTTTCAAGTCTAAGTGTGATAATTTTTAAATTCGGGTCCTATGATCAAATTGGGAGTCTCGCGACTACGCGATCGATTTCTACGAGTTACGTTGGTCACATGCGAGTTCGTGATCCTTGCGGGGCCGTTTGGGGGCTATTAGGAGTTTCGATAAATTCATAGAACGTTTTAAATCCTAAGTGTGCCTATTTTCAAATTAGGGTCCTATTCTAAAATCGGGAGTCCTGCAACTACGCAGTCGATTGCTATGAGTTACGTTGGTCATATGTGTGGTGTTCATGCCCCTTACGGGGCCATTTGGAGGTTGTTTGTGATTTTGGCGCATTCGCAAAACGTTTTCAAGACTAAGTGTGCTTATTTTCAAATTCGGGTCTTATTCTAGAACCAGAAGTCCCGTGACTCTGGGGTCGATTGCTTCGAGTTACGCAAGGAAGGGGAATGCTGAAGGAAGCATGATTTATAATGGAAATACTGAAGGAGGCAGCATTGTAGAGGGAGGAAAGGGAAAACCTTGAGAAAGAGGGAAAGGGAAACCTTGAGGATGCATTGGGGGCCAAAAACCTTGAGTAAAAAGAGACATAACTTTCTCAATTTCACACGTCAAGGCTCGAAAGTTAGTTTTAATCTCCTGGACATCCCCATCGGTCCTGGACTGATATTCCTCTTGGGTCCGATATGATTCTTTATCGAAGAAAGCTCGTCCATGAGAGGTGCGGTGTGTTTTAATTTTATTTTTGATATATGTGATTCGACACCTATCATCCTCCCTCTTTTGTCCTTTCCAAAGGCCTGGACCATGACATCATTTTCGATTTCATTATAAGGGCTAGGGCTTGACTAACAACTAATGGCCTATTTTGATTCCAGAGTATTTGCCAAGTGTAGGGGGAATTTATTATCTTGTCCCGTCGATCATGAATGTATAAGTTTCTCGATTTGGTCGTTTACAGGAATTTGGACCATCCTTTGTCGTACTAAACTATTAATTCTTCAAATCTTCATAAGATTTGGAGCCCAGCCTTTAGAAATTAGTTTTTTTACCCTGTTTTGTTTATTTTTCTCCCTCTGGATCAGCTTCTTATCCTTAGCCTCATTTTCCAAAAAATCATTCCACTACTTAACTTGCATTTCAACATTCAGAGGCACTCTATCTTTCAGAGAAAAAATATCGAAGCTCAATGCCACCTTTAGGAAATATCTATGTTGAAGGTTTCTTTGGTATGTTCTCAACTGTTCAGCAACTTGAGAAAGAACCTTATGCTTTGAACGGTAGGGAAATGAAAACTACTCACAGAGTTGATCATAGATGTCACCTTTAATGGTTGATCAATAAGGTTCTGCCCTCTCGACTCCCACGTTCATTTTCCTCAGCGATAAACACTGGGCTTTAAATCTCAACATGTCATTTTTATCACTCGTGAAGTTATTCCCAAAAACGGAGAGCCTAATTGGCTTCTTTTCATTTGATCAGGAGTTTTTAGAAGCGTTGGGTGGGGGCGTTGGAGCAATGGAGGTTTGTTGCCTACTCGTACTTGGAGTCGTACTTGGAGTAGTGGACTGAACTAATGCTGGAGTTGTGAATTGCTCAGCAATTGGTGATGAGAATTCTTATTGTTGTGCGTGATATGAGGATCCTTGTTGGGGTGTCACCTCGTCACTTGGTACAAAAATAAAAATTAATAAGCGAGTAAATAATTATAATAATATGAAAACATAACGAACTAATTCAGTTTATGCCTATATATATATATATATATATATATATATATATATACATATCATTTCAGAATAAGACTTTAAAGTATGTTCAATGTGTCTGATCTCCATCCATTCGGTATTAGTTTTTAAAAAACTATAAATTTTCGCACGTGACCAACTAGGAGTAAGAGTATCTATGATTGGCGTATTGATATCCATGACATAAACTCGGAATCCCATCTTCTTTAACTTATTGAAAAAATTCAATTTAACATGCATATATCCCGAGATATCACAATCTATGTCAATGCTCTCTATACATAGTGATACACCCCGACTAATTAAATACCGGGTAGCTACTCCTTTATTAAATCAATACAAAATGCCAAGTTGGTCCAGTTAATAGCATCACTGTCGAAAACATTTTAAAGATTACTAACCACCTAGTATTTAAAAAGTAAGTTGCCAAATTTTAATTTAAGTCTGATTAACATGCAATAAACGAATAATGGAAGAACAACATAATCCATTCACCATAATGAAGTAATGAAATAACCAACAAATAGTAATAAGACCGGAGGAAAACTCCTCACAACAATCCCACAACTGAAAATAATATGACAAGTCTGAATCCTGAATTAATTACATGCCCGAAGTCTGAATAACTGAAATTAATGAAATGTCTCTAAAAGAAATGGGCGACATGCCCTACAACTGATAAATGCTGAATATAGAGTCAAGATATATGAAGCGTCTACAAGCAAGGTCCTGTAACTTCCACAAACAGCTACAGCTCGTCACCTGAATGAGAATCCTAAGCATGGTGTCCTTGTGGCTGGGCACCTAAAATGGTTTTTACAAAAAATAGATTTGAAAGCAAATGGGTTAGAGCCCGAAAGTGGAAATCATTTTAAAAGCAGCAAGTGTTTTAATAACATTAAAACATTAAATGCAAGATACATGTTAGGACGTGCACTCACATGAAATTCTTACCTCTCGACTACATGTGCACTCCTAACGTACCGTACCCATCTACATGACATACATATCTAACCAAACCGTAACAAGTTCTACCCCTTACTACTCGATCCCCATATTACATTCTAGCGTTATCAATTAAATAGAGGGCTTTACTTAAACTCAGAATCTCAATTTGTAGTGCAATTCACTATCGATTAACCCGTTATGTTTTCTCAAAACATTACCATAATTACATTCACAATACCAACATGAAAGTTCTCATTATCTACGTGTATATTATTAACGTCATAAATATACAATACAAGCACCCCGAGACTAAGCTGCGGTGCACACATACTCTGCTATCCATCCCGGTACATCACGTACATAAGGATCACGTATTCCGAATATCTCAGGAATCGTTCTCAGATAACAACATCACAAATAATGGAGGCGAACACAGTCACATCACATGGGTCACGCACATACCTGCGCCCCCACGATCAGCAAACTTATTAGCATCCCAATAAGTCCTTCTCTGACCTATGTTCATCGAGGTACCAGTCTAAATCCGGGCAACACAAGGATTAGAGGGCCCTAAGCGAACGTAAACCTCCCGTGATAGCAAGTATGGTAGGTATGTCATACACATAAAATCATATACATATACTTAGTATGCACACATCTTAGTAAACACCATAATATAGTTGTGGTATACTTCTCATTCTCGTACCGACATATAACGCTACACAATTTATATGTTCCCAGTTAATATAATTATTTAAGCCGTCAATAGTTCTCGCATCTTAATAGACACTCACGTCCTACTTCATAATTTCCCTTAGGTTCAAACTACACTTCTAGGTTTTACTCTTCATTATATCTCAAATGTCCCTACTATATCAATTTATCATCAAGGGAAGGTAATCTCTACCATTAAATAAGGTTACGGGACACGTGAAATCAAAACAGGCTAAAAAGCCTAAACTGTCAGCTCGTTAGAAGTCTCGTTCGTACGAGGCTGTTCGAACGAGATTTCGTTCGAACGAAGTGGGCTTTCTAATGAGGTCTCGTTTGAACGAAATCATCGAACGAACTTCACCCTCGTTAGAAGTCAAAGGTCAACTCGTTAGAAGCTCGTTCGAACGAGCTCGTTCGAACGACCTGGGCAGGTCTTCTAACGAGTGGCCAGTTTCGAGCCCAGATTTTCCTAATCTCGTTTTTCCAACTTCTCTTCACCTCTAACCTCATCTAAACATTAATCCAACGATTGTTCAAAGCTACTAATCATCCCTAAACATATTTAGGCCATATACTAACGCATTTTGTGGGGTTAATTCATCCTAACCTCATTCAATTATTAAATCTCCACATCTTCTTCCCCAATTTCAAGAACATGAACCCTAGAAATTAAATTCATCCATAGGCATAAATAAGCCCGATTTTATGGTATAAAAGATGTATTTTCCACTGACTAATCATCCTAACATTGTTCTACATGCAATCTCCTCATGAAATTATAAATCTCTACATCAAATTCAATGGGTTTTATCATTCTCCAAGAAAAATGAAATTCTTCCAATTTCCTACGCATGGAAGAAACATTCTTTGTAATAAACGAAATTAAACCACTTGCCTTATGTGTATCTCTGATTTTGATGACGAATTGATGAACGATTCTTTCTCTCTCTACAAGTCTTCTTCTCCAAAGTGAATGGTGGCTAGGGTTTTGCCTTAGGAACTTTTTGGAACAACTCTAATAGCCCCCGTAGCCCATTAAGTCCTAAGATGTGGTTAGTGGGTTTAGTGGGTAATTACCAAGTCAGCTTTTTAATTCCCAATTTTCGTAGGTTTTAATTCCCAAAAATTCAAAATTACCAAACTACCCTTATACGTTGCCGGCATGGCCTAAAAATGCCCCGGGACCCAAAATAAACCCCCGGCTAGTGTTTCCTGACTATTTCGACCCTTCCGGACGCGTTGGCGCACTCAAAATGACCATACGGTTTATACAAATAAAATTCACTTTTTAAATATCATAATTATATTCCATGACGCGACTGTCACACGCGTCTCAACAAGATTTCCAAATTGCCGTATTTCAATCTCACGACAATTTCATAATTCAATATTCATATATAATCATATATGCACATTATAATCAAATACCAACTCGCATCTCGCTAGTATTTTAATCCGGATTAATTTCCAATTAATACGCATTTAATTCAATTAATCCCATAAATAAATATCACAAAAATACGGGGTATTACATACTTCCCCCCTAATAACAGAATTTCGTTCCGAAATTCGGAACTAGAAAGTACCTGGTAAGAACAACTCTGGATAACGTTCGCGCATCTCATCCTCGCGCTCCCATGTGGACTCCTCGACATTATGATGTCGCCACTGAACACGCACTAACGGAACTATCTTTGACTGCAGTTTCCGCTCACTTCGGTCCAAAATAGCAATCGGCCCCTCCTCGTAGGAGCTATAAGGCTGGAGATCTATGTCCTCCAAAGAAATGTGAGAATGAGCCAAATCGTCTCTAAGATATTTCCTTAGCGAGGAAATATGAAACACATCGTGAATCCGATGTAAATGCTCCGGTAATCCAAGCCTATACGCAACCGGTCCAATCCGCTCAAAAATAGGAAATGGTCCCACATATCTCAGTGCCAACTTCCCTTTCTTCCCGAAATGCATAATCCCCTTCATAGGAGATACTCTGAGCAAAACATGGTCCTCCACTTGAAACTCCCTGAAGAACCTCTTCGCATCAGCATAGCTCTTCTGCCGATCTTGAGCTACCCGAATGCGACTCCGAATCAATTATATCCTCGCCGAAGTATCCTGAATCACTTCTGGCCCAAGAAGTTTGTTGTCCCCCACCTCCAACCAACATGCTGGGGAACGACAAGGTATACCGTACAATGCCTCAAATGGAGCCATGCCAATGGTGAACTGGTAGGAGTTGTTGTAAGCAAACTTCGGGAAGATACTGCTCCCATCCACCCCCAAAATCAATGATACTCATACGTAGCATGTCCTCCAACATCTGGTTTGTACGCTCGGTCTGCCCATCGGTCTGCGGGTGATACGACGTACTCAACCGCAATTCCGTGCCCATGGCCTCCTGAAAACTTTCCCAAAACCGTGAAACGAATATCTTGTCTCTGTCAGACACGATATTTAGGGGCACACCGTGAAGTCTCACTATATCTGGAATAAAGAGCTGGGCATACTGTCCCGTAGTGTAGTCTGTCCTTACGGGTAGAAAATGAGCGACTTTGGTCAACCTGTCCACAATTACCCAAATGGAGTCGTGACCCCTCTGTGACGTAGGCAACCCCGTGATAAAGTCCATGGAGATGCTCTCCCACATCCACATCGGGACCTCCAATGGCTGTAGAAGTCCTGCCGGTCTCTGATGATCCACTTTAACTAGCTGACAAGTGGCGCATTTAGAAACAAACACGGCAATATCTCTCTTCATCCCGCTCCACCAATATTATCGTCTCATGTCTTGGTACATTTTGTCCCCACCGGGATGTACCACGAACCGTGAGCCATGCGACTCTGCCATCACCTCGTGCCGCAATTCCTCCCCTTCCGAAACTACCAATCTCCCATTGAAGCGTAATCCCCCATCTAAGCTAACGGTATAGGACTTGGCTCCCTCTGCTAGTAATCGAACTATCTGCTCCTGACAGAATGAGTCATTTTCTTGTGCCCTTACTACCTTCGTGGCAATCTGTGGTGTAACGGTCATTACAGACATGAACGATCGGGCCACTGCATCCTGGTGTCCCAACTCCTTCCACTTGGCTTTCCACACCCCTGCCACTTCATCTACTGGCCTACGGCTCAACTCGTCTGCTACCACGTTAGCCTTACCCGGGTGATACTAGATATCAAACTGATAGTCCTTCACAAACTCAAGCCACCTTCGCTGCCGCATATTCAACTCCTTCTGCGTGAATAGGTACTGTAGGGACTTGTGGTCCGTGAACAATCGAAACTTTTCCCCCAAAAGGTAATGTCTCCAAATCCGAAGGGCAAATACAACTGCCGCCAAATCCAAGTCATGAGTGAGGTAGTTCTTCTCATGAGGCTTTAGCTTACGGGAAGCATAAGCTATGGCCTGACTCTCCTGCTGCAAGACACCTCCAAGTCCTTGTAAGGACGCATCGGTGTAGACTAGATACTCAACTCCCGGTCTCGGCAATGCTAACACAGGTGCTGAGGTCAACTTATCCTTCAACTCATCGAATGCCAACTGACAGGCATCACTCCAGATGAACGGCACACCTTTCCGAGTCAGATGTGTCAAAGGACCTGCTATCTTCGAAAATCCCCGAATGAACCTCCTGTAGTATCCTGCAAGATCCAAGAAACTACGGATCTCCGTTGGTGTCGTGGGCTGTCCCCACTCCCTCACCGCGTATACCTTCCCCGGATCAACAGATATCCCCCGGTCAGAAATAATGTGTCCCAAAAATTGGACCTCCTTCAGCCAAAACCCGCACTTCTCATACTTTGCATACAGCTCGTTCTGACGTAGCGTCTGCAAAACTTGCCTCAAATGCTCGGCGTGCTCCTCCTCTGTCTGGGAGTAAACCAGAATATCATCAATGAAGATAATGACAAACTGATCTAGGAAATCTCTGAACACCCGATTCATCAAGTCCATAAACACTGCTGGAGCATTGGTCAAACCAAAAGGCATATCCCGAAACTCGTAAGAACCATATCTCGATAAGAACGCAGTCTTCGAGACATCCTCCTCCCTGATACGCAACTGATGGTATCCCGATCGCAAATCAATCTTTGTGAAGAAAGAAGCTCCTCTCAACTGGTCGAATAAGTCATCGATTTGAGGCAACGGATATTTATTCCGTATCGTGACCTTATTCAACTCTCGGTAATCCATACACAATCTCAACGATCCATCCCTCTCCTTCACGAACAACACAGGGGCACCCCACGGCGAAGAACTCCTCCGTATAAACCCCTGACCCAATAACTGCTCAATCTGATCTCGTAGTTCTCGCATCTCTGCCGGAGCCATATGGTACAGTGCGAGTGCTATTGGTCTCGTATCTGGTAATAAGTCTACGAAAAATTCTATCTCTCAACTGGGGGGTAGGCCTGGTATCTCCTGAAACACATCGGAATACAACCTGACAACTGGGATCGAATCTAAAGGAATCACAACCTCCTTAGAGGTATCCTCCTCTAGGTAATACAAATGAGCGATCGAGCCTCCCTCTGGGCGAGGCATCGCCACTACAAACATCTCTTGCCCCGGAATGGCAAAAATAATGCTCCCACCGAAGCAATCAATCATGGCTCTATAATTTGCGAGCCAATCCATACCGATAATCACATCGTGCACATGCATATCTAATACCAACATGTCTGCAGGTAATACCAAACTACCAATCTCTACCCGCCACTCCCCGACATATAAAGAAAATAAGTGACCCACTCCCCAATGGTGAGTCTACACACGTCACAGTGCTCTCTGCTGTGGCTAACAACCCTAAGGCTTTCGCAAAATGTGTAGCTATAAAACAATGCGTTGCCCCCGTATCAAACAAAACCCAGCCCATAGTACCATGGATAGGAAACATACCCTCAATCGCGGGTGGTGCCTGTGGAGCTGCTGCCTGGTGGACGTTATAGACACGTCCATACTGTAACTGCCCCTGCTGCACAGGAACTGCTGGAATGGCTGGTAGTGCTGGCACCTGGGCTGGAGCTGGGAGAGCAGGTGGAAAAAGTGGCCTCTGTGGCTCATGTCGAGCACCCTGCTGCTGCTGCGAGGCCCTGCCACTATCAGGACAGTCCTGGCATTTATGGCCAGTCTTGCCACAAATGAAACACTTCCCCGGGAAGTTTCCCCCTCTCTGTCCCTGCTTCCCCCGGCCCTGGTGGCCGTTACCGTTCCTCCACTGGCCCTGCTGAAACTGCTGTTGACCATTCTGACCCTGTTGGTTCTGATGGCCATTCGGACCCTGATGGCCCTGCCTGAAACCTCCCTGTCCGTGCCTGAAATTTCCCGACCTGAACCTCTTATGATCCCCCTGCTGGGAACCCTGATCACCCTGCCTCTGCCCCTGAACAGATTGTGCCCACCTGGGACCATGTCCTCCAGTCCTGCCCTAATGGCTGGAATCTCCCGATCGCTTTCCCTCAGCCATGTGAAAGCGGTGATCCTAGCAATGGAGCAATGAAGCGTTAACCACATCCGAGTAAGTGGCCAACAATAGGTTCCCGAACAAATGCTGACGGATCCTCCATGTCAACCCGTCTGTAAATTTCTGTATCTTCTTCTCCTCTGTCGGTATCTCATCCGGAACAATGTTCAGAAGATCAGTGAATTCGGCCTCATACTCGGCCACAGTCTTACCCTCCTGCTTGACGCTCATCAACTTCCTCCTCATCTCCGTGTGAACAGCTGACGGAAAATATTTGCGGTCGAACCGCACCCAAAACTCCTGAATAGTGAGAGTATCTCTCTCCTCCACGGTGGTAGTAGACTCCCACCACTGCAGTGCAGACCCCACTAGCTTAAAGGTAGCTAGTATCTGCTTCTGGACATCGGTGCACTCATACATCCTTAGGTGCCGCTGAATGTCCTTCCTCCACTGACTCGAAACCACCACATCGGAGCTACCTGCGAACTCTGGAGGGTGTGCTTTTTGAAAAGCATCACGTACATGTTCCCAAGAAGACGGGAATGCATGTGCCTGAACTGGCGCGGCTACTGGCGCCTGAGGTGGTGCCTGCTGAACTACTGCTAGTGCGGCATTTACCGCCTGGGCCACAATGGCTGCAACCTCGGCGGCATTCATCGTGCCCTGAACTGGTGCGGGCTGTGGTTCGGGCGTTGCATCCCTGGGAACCCGTTGTGCACGTCGTGGAGGCAACTGAAATAAGAATGAAGTTTATAAGTTCGCAGTTATAAACTTAAAATAGCTGAAGAACGTAGCATATATAAAAGAATACAACAGTCCTAAAATATAGGGCTCTACATCAAAAAAGCTCAGCGGAAACATAATAAGCCGTACAGATCCTAAAGGACACTAGAACCTAATGCTCTGATACCACCTGAGACACCCCGACTAATTAAATACCGGGTAGCTACTCCTTTATTAAATCAATACAAAATGCCAAGTTGGTCCAGTTAATAGCATCACTGTCGAAAACATTTTAAAGATTACTAACCACCTAGTATTTAAAAACTAAGTTGCCAAATTTTAATTTAAGTCTGATTAACATGCAATAAACAAATAATGGAAGAACAACATAATCCATTCACCATAACGAAGTAATGAAATAACCAACAAATAGTAATAAGTCCGGAGGAAAACTCCTCACAACAATCCCACAACTGAAAATAATATGACAAGTCTGAATCCTGAATTAATTACATGCCCGAAGTCTGAATAACTGAAATTAATGAAATGTCTCTAGAAGAAATGGGCGACATGCCCTACAACTGATAAATGCTGAATATAGAGTCAAGATATATGAAGCGTCTACAAGCAAGGTCCTGTAACTTCCACAAACAGCTACAGCTCGTCACCTGAATGAGAATCCTAAGCATGGTGTCCTTGTGGCTGGGCACCTAAAATAGTTTTTACAAAAAATAGATTTGAAAGCAAATGGGTCAGAGCCCGAAAGTGGAAATCATTTTAAAAACAGCAAGTGTTTTAATAACATTAAAACATTAAATGCAAAATACATGTTAGGACGTGCACTCACATGAAATTCTTACCTCTCGACTACATGTGCACTCCTAACGTACCGTACCCATCTACATGACATACATATCTAACCAAACCGTAACAAGTTCTACCCCTTACTACTCGATCCCCATATTACATTCTAGCGTTATCAATTAAATAGAGGGCTTTACTTAAACTCAGATTCTCAATTTGTAGTGCAATTCACTATCGATTAACCCGTTATGTTTTCTCAAAACATTACCATAATTACATTCACAATACCAACATGAAAGTTCTCATTATCTACGTGTATATTATTAACGTCATAAATATACAATACAAGCACCCCGAGACTAAGCTGCGAAGCACACATACTCTGCTATCCATCCCGGTACATCACGTATATAAGGATCACGTATTCCGAATCTCTCAGGAATCGTTCTCAGATAACAACATCACAAATAATGGAGGCGAACACAGTCACATCACATGGTTCATGCACATACCTGCGCTCCCACGATCAGTAGACTTATTAACATCCCAATAAGTCCTTCTCTGACCTATGTTCATCGAGGTACCAGTCTAAATTCGGGCAACACAAGGATTAGAGGGCCCTAAGCGAATGTAAACCTCCCGTGATAGCAAGTATGGTAGGTATGTCATACACATAAAATCATATACATATACTAAGTATGCACACATCTTAGTAAACACCATAATATAGTTGTGGTATACTTCTCATTCTCGTACCGACATATAATGCTACACAATTTTTATGTTCCCAGTTAATATAATTATTTAAGCCGTCAATAGTTCCCGCATCGTAATAGACACTCACGTCCTACTTCATAATTTCCCTTAGGTTCAAACTACACTTCTAGGTTTTACTCCTCATTATATCTCAAATGTCCCTACTATATCAATTTATCATCAAGGGAAGGTAATCTCTACCATTAAATAAGGTTACGGGACACGTGAAATCAAAACAGGCTAAAAAGCCTAAACTGTCAGCTCGTTAGAAGTCTCGTTCGAACGAGGCTGTTCGAACGAGAGTTCGTTCGAACGAAGTGGGGTTTCTAACGAGGTCTCGTTCGAACGAACTTCACCCTCGTTAGAAGTCAAAGGTCAACTCGTTAGAAGCTCGTTCGAACGAGCTCGTTCGAACGACCTGGGCAGGTCTTCTAACGAGTGGCCAGTTTCGAGCCCAGGTTTTCCTAATCTCGTTTTTCCAACTTCTCTTCACCTCTAACCTCATCTAAACATTAATCCAACGATTGTTCAAAGCTACTAATCATCCCTAAACATATTTAGGTCATATACTAACGCATTTTGTGGGGTTAATTCATCCTAACCTCATTCAATTATTAAATCTCCACATCTTCTTCCCCAATTTCAAGAACATGAACCCTAGAAATTAAATTCATCCATAGGCATAAATAAGTCCGATTTTATGGTATAAAAGATGTATTTTCCACTGACTAATCATCCTCACATTGTTCTACATGCAATCTCCTCATGAAATTATAAATCTCTACATCAAATTCAATGGGTTTTATCATTCTCCAAGAAAAATGAAATTCTTCCAATTTCCTACGCATGGAAGAAACATTCTTTGTAATAAACGAAATTAAACCACTTGCCTTATGTGTATCTCTGATTTTGATGATGAATTGATGAACGATTCTTTCTCTCTCTGCAGAATTCCTCTCTTTCTCTCTCTACAAGTCTTCTTCTCTAAAGTGAATGGTGGCTAGGATTTTGCCTTAGGAACTTTTTGGAACAACTCTAATAGCCCCCGTAGCCCATTAAGTCCTAAGATGTGGTTAGTGGGTTTAGTGGGTAATTACCAAGTCAGCTTTTTAATTCCCAATTTTCGTAGGTTTTAATTCCCAAAAATTCAAAATTACCAAACTACCCTTATACGTTGCCGGCATGGCCTAAAAATGCCCCGGGACCCAAACTAAACCCCCGGCTAGTGTGTCCTGACTATTTCGACCCTTCCGGATGCGTTGGCGCACTCAAAATGACCATACAGTTTATACTAATAAAATTCACTTTTTAAATATCATAATTATATTCCATGACGCGACTGTCACACGCGTCTCAACAAGATTTCCAAATTGTCGTATTTCAATCTGACGACAATTTCATAATTCAATATTCATATATAATCATATATGCACATTATAATCAAATACCAACTCGCATCTCGCTAGTATTTTAATCCGGATTAATTTCCAATTAATACGCATTTAATTCAATTAATCCCATAAATAAATATCACAAAAATACGGGGTATTACATACTTCCCCCCTAATAACAGAATTTCATCCCGAAATTCGGAACTAGAAAGTACCTGGTAAGAACAACTCTGGATAACGTTCGCGCATCTCATCCTCGCGCTCCCATGTGGACTCCTCGACATTATGATGTCGCCACTGAACACGCACTAACGGAACTATCTTTGACCGCAGTTTCCGCTCACTTCGATCCAAAATAGCAATCGGCCCCTCCTCGTAGGAGCTATCAGGCTGGAGATCTATGTCCTCCAAAGCAATGTGAGAATGAGCCAAATCGTCTCTAAGATATTTCCTTAGCGAGGAAATATGAAACACATCGTGAATCCGATGTAAATGCTCCGGTAATCCAAGCCTATACGCAACCGGTCCAATCCGCTCAATAATAGGAAATGGTCCCACATATCTCGGTGCCAACTTCCCTTTCTTCCCGAAATGCATAATCCCCTTCATAGGAGATACTCTGAGCAAAACCTGGTCCCCCACTTGAAACTCCCTGAAGAACCTCTTCGCATCAGCATAGCTCTTCTGCCGATCTTGAGCTACCCGAATGCGACTCCGAATCAATTCTATCCTCGCCGAAGTATCCTGAATCACTTCCGGCCCAAGCAGTTTGTTGTCCCCCACCTCCAACCAACATGCTGGGGAATGACAAGCTCTACCGTACAACGCCTCAAATGGAGCCATGCCAATGGTGAACTGGTAGGAGTTGTTGTAAGCAAACTCCACCAGTGGAAGATACTGCTCCCATCCACCCCCAAAATCAATGATACTCATACGTAGCATGTCCTCCAATATCTGGTTTGTACGCTCGGTCTGCCCATCGGTCTGCAGGTGATACGCCGTACTCAACCGCAATTCCGTGCCCATGGCCTCTTGAAAACTTTCCTAAAACCGTGAAACGAATATCTTATCTCTGTCAGACACGATATTTAGGGGCACACCGTGAAGTCTCACTATCTCTGCAATAAAGAGCTGGGCATACTGTCCCGTAGTGTAGTCTGTCCTTACGAGTAGAAAATGAGCGACTTTGGTCAACCTGTCCACAATTACCCAAATGGAGTCGTGACCCCTCTGTGACGTAGGCAACCCCGTGATAAAGTCCATGGAGATGCTCTCCCATATCCACATCGGGACCTCCAATGGCTGTAGAAGTCCTGCCGGTCTCTGATGATCCACTTTAACTAGCTGACAAGTGGCGCATTTAGAAACAAACACGGCAATATCTCTCTTCATCCCACTCCACCAATATTGTCGTCTCATGTCTTGGTACATTTTGTCCCCTCCGAGATGTACCGCGAACCGTGAGCCATGCGACTCTGCCATCACCTCGTGCCGCAATTCCTCCCCTTCCGGAACTATCAATCTCCCATTGAAGCGTAATCTCCCGTCTGAGCTAACGGTATAGGATTTGGCTCCCTCTGCTAGTAATCGAACTATCTGCTCCTGACAGAACGAGTCATTTGCTTGTGCCCTTACTACCTTCGTGACAATCTACAGTGTAACGGTCATCACAGACATAAACGATCGGGCCACTGCATCCTGGTGTCCCAACTCCTTCCACTTGGCTTTCCACACCCCTGCCACTTCATCTACTAGCCTACGGCTCAACGCGTGTGCTACCATGTTAGCCTTCCCCGGGTGATACTGGATATCAAACTGATAGTCCTTCACAAACTCAAGCCACCTTCGCTTCCGCATATTCAACTCCTTCTGCGTGAATAGGTACTATAGGGACTTGTGGTCCGTGAACAATCGAAACTTTTCCCCTCAAAGGTAATGTCTCCAAATCCGAAGGGCAAATACAACTGCCGCCAACTTCAAGTCATGAGTGGGGTAGTTCTTCTCATGAGGCTTTAGCTTACGGGAAGCATAAGCTATGGCCTGACTCTCCTGTTGTAAGGCTCCTCCAAGTCCTTGTAAGGACGCATAGGTGTAGACTAGATACTCAACTCCCGGTCTTGGCAATGCTAACACAGGTGCTGAGGTCAACTTATCCTTCAACTCATCGAATGACAACTGACAGGCATCACTCCAGATGAACGGGACACCTTTTCGAGTCAGATATGTCAAAGGACCTGCTATCTTCGAAAATCCCGGAATGAACCTCCTGTAGTATCCTGCTAGACCCAAGAAACTACGGATCTCCGTTGGTGTCGTGGGCTGTCCCCACTCCCTCACCGCGGATACCTTCCCCGGATCAACAGATATCCCCCGGTCGGAAATAATGTGTCCCAAAAATTGGACCTCCTTCAGCCAAAACCCGCACTTCTCATACTTTGCATACAGCTCGTTCTGACGTAGCGTCTGCAAAACTTGCCTAAAATGCTCGGCGTGCTCCTCCTCTGTCTGGGAGTAAACCAGAATATCATTAATGAAGACAATGACAAACTGATCTAGGAAATCTCTGAACACCCGATTCATCAAGTCCATAAACACTGCTGGAGCATTGGTCAAACCAAAAGGCATAACCCGAAACTCGTAAGAACCATATCTCGATAAGAACGCAGTCTTCGAGAAATCCTCCTCCCTGATACGCAACTGATGGTATCCCGATCGCAAATCAAGCTTTGAGAAGAAAGAAGCTCCTCTCAACTGGTCGAATAAGTCATCGATTCGAGGCAACGGATATTTATTCCGTATAGTGACCTTATTCAACTCTCGGTAATCCACACACAATCTCAACGATCCATCCCTCTTCTTCACGAACAACACAGGGGCACCCCACGGCGAAGTACTCCTCCGTATAAACCCCTGACCCAACAACTGCTCAATCTGATCTCGTAGCTCTCGCATCTCTGCCGGAGCCATACGGTACGGTGTGCGTGCTATAGGTCTCGTATCTGGTAATAAGTCTATGAAAAAGTTTATCTCTCGACTGGGGGGTAGGCCTGGTATCTCCTGAAACACATCGGAATACTCCCTGACAACTGGGATCGAATCTAAAGGAATCACAACCTCCTTAGAGGTATCCTCCTCTAGGTAATACAAATG
Organism: Sambucus nigra; assembly: GCA_949130495.1. Lineage (NCBI taxonomy): Eukaryota > Viridiplantae > Streptophyta > Magnoliopsida > Dipsacales > Adoxaceae > Sambucus > Sambucus nigra. The sequence continues at coordinate 227,953,184 of OX422223.1, read as the reverse complement.
AGCGGTCGAGCCTCCCTCTGGGCGAGGCATCGCCACTACAAACATCTCTTGCCCCGGAATGGCAAAAACAATGCTCCCACCGAAGCAATCAATCATGGCTCTATAATCTGCGAGCTAATCCATACCGATAATCACATCGTGCCCGTGCATATCTAATACCAACATGTCTGCAGGTAATACCAAACTACCAATCTCTACCCCCACTCCCCGGCATATAAAGAAAATAAGTGACCCACTCCCCAATGGTGAGTCTACACACGTCACTGTGCTCTCTGCTGTTGCTAACAACCCTAAGGCTTTCGCAAAATGTGTAGCTATAAAACAATGCGTTGCCCTCGTATCAAACAAAACCCGACCCATAGTACCATGGATAGGAAACATACCCTCAATCGCGGGTGGTGCCTGTGGAGCTGCTGCCTGGTGGACGTTATAGACACGTCCATACTGTAACTGCCCCTGCTGCACAGGAACTGCTGGAATGGCTGGTAATGCTGGCACCTGGGCTGGAGTTGGGAGAGCAGGTGGAAAAAGTGGCCTTTGTGGCTCATGTCGAGCACCCTGCTGCTGCTGCGGGGCCCTGTCCCTATCAGGACAGTCCTGGTGTTTATGGGCAGTCTTGCCACAAATGAAACACTTCCCCGGGAAGTTTCCCCCTCTCTGTCCCTGCTGCCCCGGCCCTTGTGGGCGTTACCGTTCCTCCACTGGCCCTGCTGAAACTGCTGTTGACCATTCTGACCCTGCTGGTTCTGATGGCCGCTCGGACCCTGATGGCCCTGTCGAAAACCTCCCTGTCCGTGCCTGAAATTTCCCGACCTGAACCTCTTATGATCCCCCTGCTGGGAACCCTGATCACCCTTCCTCAGCCCCTGAACAGATTGTGCCCCACTGGCACCATGTCCTCCAGTCCTGCCCTGATGGCTGGACTCTCCCGATCGCTTGCCCTCAGCCATGTGAAAGCGGTGATCCTGGCAATGGAGCAATGCAGCATTAACCACATCCGAGTAAGTGGCCAACAATAGGTTCCCCAACAAATGCTGATGGATCCTCCATGTCTACCCGTTTGTAAATTTCTGTATCTTCTTCTCCTCTGTTGGTATCTCATTCGGAACAATGTTCAGAAGATTAGTGAATTCGGCCTCATACTCGGCCACAGTCTTACCCTCCTGCTTGAGGCTCATCAACTTCCTCCTCATCTCCGTGTGAACAGCTGACGGAAAATATTTGCGGTCGAACTGCACCCAAAACTCCTGAATAGTGAGAAATCTCTCTCCTCCACGGTGGTAGTAGACTCCCACCACTGCAGTGCCGACCCTACTAGCTTAAAGGTAGCTAGTATCTGCTTCTGTACATCGGTGCACTCATACATCCTTAGGTGCCGCTGAATGTCCTTCCTCCACTGACTCGAAACCACCACATCGGAGCTACCTGCGAACTCCAGAGGGTGTGCTTTCTGAAAAGCATCACGTACACGTTCCCAAGCAGACGGGAATGCATGTGCCTGAACTGGCGCGGCTACTGGCGCCTGAGGTGGTGCCTGCTGAACTACTGCTAGTGCGGCATTTACCGCCTGGGCCACAATGGCTACAACCTCGACGGCATTCATCGTGCCCTGAACTGGTGCGGGCTGTGGTTTGGGCATTGCATCCCTGGGAACCCGTTGTGCACGTCGTGGAGGCATCTGAAATAAGAATGAAGTTTATAAGTTCGCAGTTATAAACTTAAAATAGCTGAAGAACGTAGCATATATAAAAGAATACAACAGTCCTAAAATATAGGGCTCTACATCAAAAAAGCTCAGCGGAAACATAATAAGCCGTACAGATCCTAAAGGACACTAGAACCTGGTGCTCTGATACCACCTGAGACACCCCGACTAATTAAATACCGGGTAGCTACTCCTTTATTAAATCAATACAAAATGCCAAGTTGGTCCAGTTAATAGCATCACTGTCGAAAACATTTTAAAGATTACTAACCACCTAGTATTTAAAAACTAAGTTGCCAAATTTTAATTAAGTCTGATTAACATTCAATAAACGAATAATGGAAGAACAACATAATCCATTCACCATAACGAAGTAATGAAATAACCAACAAATAGTAATAGGTCCGGAGGAAAACTCCTCACAACCATCCCACAACTGAAAATAATATGACAAGTCTGAATCCTGAATTAATTACATGCCCGAAGTCTGAATAACTGAAATAAATGAAATGTCTCTAAAAGAAATGGGCGACATGCCCTACAACTGATAAATGCTGAATATAGAGTCAAGATATATGAAGCGTCTACAAGCAAGGTCCTGTAACTTCCACAAACAGCTATAGCTCGTCACCTGAATGAGAATCCTAAGCATGGTGTCCTTGTGGCTGGGCACCTAAAATGGTTTTTACAAAAAATAGATTTGAAAGCAAATGGGTCAGAGCCCGAAAGTGGAAATCATTTTAAAAACAGCAAGTGTTTTAATAACATTAAAACATTAAATGCAAAATACATGTTAGGACGTGCACTCACATGAAATTCTTACCTCTCGACTACATGTGCACTCCTAACGTACCGTACCCATCTACATGACATACATATCTAACCAAACCGTAAAAAGTTCTACCCCTTACTACTCGATCCCCATATTACATTCTAGCGTTATCAATTAAATAGAGGGCTTTACTTAAACTCGGATTCTCAATTTGTAGTGCAATTCACTATCGATTAACCCGTTATGTTTTCTCAAAACATTAACATAATTACATTCACAATACCAACATGAAAGTTCTCATTATCTACGTGTATATTATTCACGTCATAAATATACAATACAAGCACCCCGAGACTAAGCTGCGGTGCACACATACTCTGCTATCCATCCCGGTACATCACGTACATAAGGATCACGTATTTCGAATCTCTCAGGAATCGTTCTCAGATAACAACATCACAAATAATAGGGGCGAACACAGTCACATCACATGGGTCACGCACATACCTACGCTCCCACGATCTGCAGACTTATTAACATCCCAATAAGTCCTTCTCTGACCTATGTTCATCGAGGTACCAGTCTAAATCCGGGCAACACAAGGATTAGAGGGCCCTAAGCGAACGTAAACCTCCCGTGATAGCAAGTATGGTAGGTATGTCATACACATAAAATCATATACATATACTAAGTATGCACACATCTTAGTAAACACCATAATATAGTTGTGGTATACTTCTCATTCTCGTACCGACATATAATGCTACACAATTTATATGTTCCCAGTTAATATTATTTTAAGCCGTCAATAGTTCTCGCATCGTAATAGACACTCACGTCCTACTTCATAATTTCCCTTAGGTTCAAACTACACTTCTAGGTTTTACTCCTCATTATATCTCAAATGTACCTACTATATCAATTTATCATCAAGGGAAGGTAATCTCTACCATTAAATAAGGTTACGGGACACGTGAAATCAAAACAGGCTAAAAAGCCTAAACTGTCAGCTCGTTAGAAGTCTCATTCGAACGAGGCTGTTCGAACGAGAGTTCGTTCGAACGAAGTGGGCTTTCTAACGAGGTCTCGTTCGAACGAAATCATCGAACAATCTTCACCCTCGTTAGAAGTACTGGGCAGGTCTTCTAACGAGTGGCCAGTTTCGAGCCCAGATTTTCCTAATCTCATTTTTCCAAATTCTCTTCACCTCTAACCTCATCTAAACATTAATCCAACCATTGTTCAAAGCTACTAATCATCCCTAAACATATTTAGGTCATATACTAACGCATTTTGTGGGGTTAATTCATCTGAACCTCATGCAATTATTAAATCTCCACATCTTCTTCCCAAATTTCAAGAACATGAACCCTAGAAATTAAATTCATCCATAGGCATAAATAAGTCCGATTTTATGGTATAAAAGATGTATTTTCCACTGACTAATCATCCTAACATTGTTCTACATGCAATCTCCTCATAAAATTATAAATCTCTACATCAAATTCAATGGGTTTTATCATTCTCCAAGAAAAATGAAATTCTGCCAATTTCCTACGCATGGAAGAAACATTCTTTGTAATAAACGAAATTAAACCACTTGCCTTATGTGTATCTCTGATTTTGATGACGAATTGATGAACGATTCTTTCTCTCACTGCAGAATTCCCCCCTTTCTCTCTCTACAAGTCTTCTTCTCCAAAGTGAATGGTGGCTAGGGTTTTGCCTTAGGAACTTTTTGGAACAACTCTAATAGCCCCCGTAGCCCATTAAGTCCTAAGATGTGGTTAGTGGGTTTAGTGGGTAATTACCAAGTCAGCTTTTTAATTCCCAATTTTCGTAGGTTTTAATTCCCAAAAATTCAAAATTACCAAACTACCCTTATACGTTGCCGGCATGGCCTAAAAATGCCCCGGGACCCAAACTAAACCCCCGGCTAGTCTTTCCTGACTATTTCGACCCTTCCGGATGCGTTGGCGCACTCAAAATGACCATACGGTTTATACAAATAAAATTCACTTTTTAAATATCATAATTATATTCCATGACGCGACTGTCACACGCGTCTCAACAAGATTTCCAAATTGCCGTATTTCAATCTCACAACAATTTCATAATTCAATATTCATATATAATCATATATGCACATTATAATCAAATACCAACTCGCATCTTGCTAGTATTTTAATCCGGATTAATTTCCAATTAATACGCATTTAATTCAATTAATCCCATTAATAAATATCACAAAAATACGGGGTATTACATAATTCCCCCCTAATAACAGAATTTTGTCCCGAAATTCGGAAATAGAAAGTACCTGGTAAGAACAACTCGGGATAACGTTCGCACATCTCATCCTCGCGCTCCCATGTGGAATCCTCGACATTATGATGTCGCCACTGAACACGCACTAACGGAACTATCTTTGACCGCAGTTTCCGCTCACTTCGGTCCAAAATAGCAATCGGCCCCTCCTCGTAGGAGCTATCAGGCTGGAGATCTATATCCTCCAAAGCAATGTGAGAATGAGCCAAATCGTCTCTAAGATATTTCCTTAGCGAGGAAATATGAAACACATCGTGAATCCGATGTAAATGCTCCGGTAATCCAAGCCTATACGCAACCGGTCCAATCCGCTCAATAATAGGAAATGGTCCCACATATCTCGGTGCCAACTTCCCTTTCTTCCCAAAACGCATAATCCCCTTCATAGGAGATACTCTGAGCAAAATCTGGTCCCCCACTTGAAACTCCCTGAAGAACCTCTTCGCATCAGCATAGCTCTTCTGCCGATCTTGAGCTACCTGAATGCGACTCCGAATCAATTCTATCCTCGCCTAAGTATCCTGAATCACTTCCGGCCCAAGCAATTTGTTGTCCCCCACCTCCAACCAACATGCTGGGGAACGACAAGGTCTACCGTACAATGCCTCAAATGGAGCCATGCCAATGGTGAACTGGTAGGAGTTTTTGTAAGCAAACTCCACCAGTGGAAGATACTGCTCCCATCCACCCCCAAAAATAATGATACTCATACGTAGCATATCCTCCAACATCTGGTTTGTACGCTCGGTCTGCCCATCGGTCTGCGGGTAATACGCCGTACTCAACCGCAATTCCGTGCCCATGGCCTCCTGAAAACTTTCCGAAAACCGTGAAATGAATATCTTGTCTCTGTCAGACACGATATTTAGGGGCACACCATGAAGTCTCACTATCTCTGCAATGAAGAGCTGGGCATACTGTCCCGTAGTGTACTCTGTCCTTACGGGTAGAAAATGAGCGACTTTGGTCAACCTGTCCACAATTACCCAAATGGAGTCGTGACCCCTCTGTGACGTAGGCAACCCCGTGATAAAGTCCATGGAGATGCTCTCCCACATCCACATCGGGACCTCCAATGGCTGTAGAAGTCCTGCCGGTCTCTGATGATCCACTTTTACTAGCTGACAAGTGGCGCATTTAGAAACAAACACGGCAATATCTTTCTTCATCCCGCTCCACCAATATTGTCGTCTCATGTCTTGGTACATTTTGTCCCCTCCGGGATGTAACGCGAACCGTGAGCCATGCGACTCTGCCATCACCTCGTGCCGCAATTCCTCCCCTTCCGGAACTATCAATCTCCCATTGAAGCGTAATCCCCTATCTGAGCTAACGGTATAGGACTTGGCTCCCTCTGCTAGTAATCGAACTATCTGCTCCTGACAGAACGAGTCATTTGCTTGTGCCCTTACTACCTTCGTGACAATCTGCGGTGTAACGGTCATCACAGATATGAACGATCGGGCCACTGCATCCTGGTATCCCAACTCCTTCCACTTGGCTTTCCACACCCCTGTCACTTCATCTACTGGCCTACGGCTCAACGCGTCTGCTACCACGTTAGCCTTCCCCGGGTGATACTGGATATCAAACTGATAGTCCTTCACAAACTCAAGCCACCTTCGCTGCCGCATATTCAACTCCTTCTGCGTGAATAGGTACTGTAGGGACTTGTGATCCGTGAACAATCAAAACTTTTCCCCCAAAAGGTAATGTCTCCAAATCCGAAGGGAAAATACAACTGCCGCCAACTCCAAGTCATGAGTGGGGTAGTTCTTCTCATGAGGCTTTAGATTACGGGAAGCATAAGCTATGGCCTGACTCTCCGGCTGCAAGACACCTCCAAATCCTTGTAAGGATGCATCGGTGTAGACTAGATACTCAACTCCCGGTCTCGGCAATGCTACCACAGGTGATGAGGTCAACTTATCCTTCAACTCATCGAATGCCAACTGACAGGCATCACTCCAGATGAACGGCACACCTTTCCGAGTCAGATGTGTCAAAGGACCTGCTATCTTCGAAAATCCCGGAATGAACCTCCTGTAGTATCCTGCTAGACCCAAGAAACTACGGGTCTCCGTTGGTGTCATTGGCTATCCCCACTCCCTCACCGCGGATACCTTCCCCGGATCAACAGATATCCCCCGGTCGGAAATAATGTGTCCCAAAAATTGGACCTCCTTCAGCCAAAACCCGCACTTCTCATACTTTGCATACAGCTCGTTCTGACGTAGCGTCTGCAAAACTTGCCTAAAATGCTCGGCGTGCTCCTCCTCTGTCTGGGAGTAAACCAGAATATCATTAATGAAGACAATGACAAACTGATCTAGGAAATCTCTGAACACCCGATTCATCAAGTCCATAAACACTGCTGGAGCATTGGTCAAACCAAAAGGCATAACCCGAAACTCGTAAGAACCATATCTCGATAAGAACGCAGTCTTCGAGAAATCCTCCTCCCTGATACGCAACTGATGGTATCCCGATCGCAAATCAATCTTTGAGAAGAAAGAAGCTCCTCTCAACTGGTCGAATAAGTCATCGATTCGAGGCAACGGATATTTATTCCGTATAGTGACCTTATTCAACTCTCGGTAATCCACACACAATCTCAACGATCCATCCCTCTTCTTCACGAACAACAGAGGGGCACCCCACGGCGAAGTACTCCTCCGTATAAACCCCTGACCCAAAAACTTCTCAATCTGATCTCGTAGCTCTCGCATCTCTGTCGGAGCCATACGGTACGGTGCGCGTGCTATAGGTCTCGTATCTGGTAATAAGTCTATGAAAAAGTCTATCTCTCGACTGGGGGGTAGGCCTGGTATCTCCTGAAACACATCGGAATACTCCCTGACAACTGGGATCGAATCTAAAGGAATCACAAACTCCTTAGAGGTATCCACCTCTAAGTAATACAAATGAGCGGTCGAGCCTCCCTCTGGGCGAGGCATCGCCACTACAAACATCTCTTGCCCCGGAATGGCAAAAAAATGCTCCCACCGAAGAAATCAATCATGGCTCTATAATCTGCGAGCCAATCCATACCGATAATCACATCGTACACATGCATATCTAATACCAACATGTCTGCAGGTAATACCAAACTACCAATCCGTACCCCCACTCCCCGGCATATAAAGAAAATAAGTGACCCACTCCCCAATGGTGAGTCTACACACGTCACTGTGCTCTCTGCTGTGGCTAACAACCCTAAGGCTTTCGCAAAATGTGTAGCTATAAAACAATGCATTGCCCCCGTATCAAACAAAACCCGAACCATAGTACCATGGATAGGAAACATACCCTCAATCGCGGGTGGTGCCTGTGGAGCTGTTGCCTGGTGGACGTTATAGACACGTCCATACTGTAACTGCCCCTGCTGCACAGGAACTGCTGGAATGGCTGGTAATGCTGGCACCTGGGCTGGAGTTGGGAGAGCAGGTGGAAAAAGTGGCCTCTGTGGCTCATGTCGAGCACCCTGCTGCTGCTGCGGGCCCTGCCCCTATCAGGACAGTCCTGGCGTTTATGGCCAGTCTTGCCATAAACGAAACACTTCCCCGGGAAGTTTCCCCCTCTCTGTCCCTGCTGCCCCCGGCCCTGGTGGCCGTTACTGTTCCTCCACAGGCCCTGCTGAAACTGCTATTGACCATTCTGACCCTGCTGGTTCTGATGGCCATTCGGACACTGATGGCCTTGCCGGAAACCTCCCTGTCCGTGCCTGAAATTTTCCGACCTAAACCTCTTATGATCCCCCTGCTGGGAACCCTGATCACCCTGTCTCTGCCCCTGAACAGATTGTGCCCCACTGGCACCATGTCCTCCAATCCTTCCCTGATGGCTGGACTCTCCCGATCACTTGCCCTCAGCCATGTGAAAGCGATGATCCTGACAATGGAGCAATGCAGCATTAACCACATTCGAGTAAGTGGCCAACAATAGGTTCCCCAACAAATGCTGACGGATCCTCCATGTCAACCCGTCTGTAAATTTCTGTATCTTCTTCTCCTCTGTCGGTATCTCATCCGGAACAATGTTCAGAAGATCAGTGAATTCGGCCTCATACTCGGCCACAGTCTTACCCTCCTGCTTGAGGCTCATCAACTTCCTCCTCATCTCCGTGTGAACAGCTGACGGAAAATTTATGCGGTCGAACCGCACCTAAAACTCCTGAATAGTGAGAGTATCTCTCTCCTCCATGGTGGTAGTAGACTCCCACCACTGCAGTGCAGACCCCACTAGCTTAAAGGTAGCTAGTATCTGCTTCTGGACATCGGTGCACTCATACATCCTTAGGTGCCGCTGAATGTCCTTCCTCCACTGACTCGAAACCACCACATCGGAGCTACCTGCGAACTCCGGAGGGTGTGCTTTCTGAAAAGCATCACGTACACGTTCCCAAGCAGACGGGAATGCATGTGCCTGAACTGGCACGGCTACTGGCGCTTGAGGTGGTGCCTGCTGAACTACTGCTAGTGCGGCATTTACCGCCTGGGCCACAATGGTTGCAACCTCGGCGGCATTCATTGTGCCCTGAACTGGTGCGGGCTGTGGTTCGGGCGTTGCATCCCTGGGAACCCGTTGTGCACGTCGTGGAGGCATCTGAAATAAGAATGAAGTTTATAAGTTCGCAGTTATAAACTTAAAATAGCTGAAGAACGTAGCATATATAAAAGAATACAACAGTCCTAAAATATAGGGCTCTACATCAAAAAAGCTCAGCGGAAACATAATAAGCCGTACAGATCCTAAAGGACACTAGAACCTGATGCTCTGATACCACCTGAGACACCCCGACTAATTAAATACCGGGTAACTACTCCTTTATTAAATCAATACAAAATGCCAAGTTGGTCCAGTTAATAGCATCACTGTCGAAAATATTTTAAAGATTACTAACCACCTAGTATTTAAAAAGTAAGTTGCCAAATTTTAATTTAAGTCTGATTAACATGAAATAAACGAATAATGGAAGAACAACATAATCCATTCACCATAACGAAGTAATGAAATAACCAACAAATAGTAATAAGACCGGAGGAAAACTCCTCACAACAATCCCACAACTGAAAATAATATGACAAGTCTGAATCCTGAATTAATTACATGCCCGAAGTCTGAATAACTAAAATAAATGAAATGTCTCCAAAAGAAATGGACGACATGCCCTACAACTGATAAATGCTGAATATAGAGTCAAGATATATGAAGCGTCTACAAGCAAGGTCTTGTAACTTCCACAAACAGCTACAGCTCGTCACCTGAATGAGAATCCTAAGCATGGTGTCCTTGTGGCTGGGCACCTAAAATGGTTTTTACAAAAAATAGATTTGAAAGCAAATGGGTCAAAGCCCGAAAGTGGAAATCATTTTAAAAACAGCAAGTGTTGTAATAACATTAAAATATTAAATGCAAAATACATGTTAGGACGTGCACTCACATGAAATTCTTACCTCTCGACTACATGTGCACTCCTGACGTACCGTACCCATCTACATGACATACATATCTAACCAAACCGTAACAAGTTCTACCCCTTACTACTCGATCCCCATATTACATTCTAGCATTATCAATTAAATAGAGGGCTTTAGTTAAACTCAAATTCTCAATTTGTAGTGCAATTCACTATCGATTAACCCGTTATGTTTTCTCAAAACATTACCATAATTACATTCACAATACCAACATGAAAGTTCTCATTATCTACGTGTATATTATTCACGTCATAAATATACAATACAAGCACCCCGAGACTAAGCTGCGGTGCACACATACTCTGCTATCCATCCCGGTACATCACGTACATAAGGATCACGTATTTCGAATCTCTCAGGAATCGTTCTCAGATAACAACGTAACAAATAATGGAGGCGAACACAGTCACATCACATGGGTCACGCACATACCTTCGCTCCCACGATCAGCAGACTTATTAACATCCCAATAAGTCCTTCTCTGACCTATGTTCATCGAGGTACCAGTCTAAATCCGGGGAACACAAGGATTAGAGGGCCCTAAGCGAACGTAAACCTCCCGTGATAGCAAGTATGGTAGGTATGTCATACACATAAAATCATATACATATACTAAGTATGCACACATCTTAGTAAACACCATAATATAGTTGTGGTATACTTCTCATTCTCGTACCGACATATAATGCTACACAATTTATATGTTCCCATTTAATATTATTTTAAGCCGTCAATAGTTCTCGCATCGTAATAGACACTCACGTCCTACTTCATAATTTCCCTTAGGTTCAAACTACACTTCTAGGTTTTACTCCTCATTATATCTCAAATGTACCTACTATATCAATTTATCATCAAGGGAAGGTAATCTCTACCATTAAATAAGGTTACGGGACACGTGAAATCAAAACAGGCTAAAAAGCCTAAACTGTCAGCTTGTTAGAAGTCTCGTTCGAACGAGGCTGTTCGAACGAGAGTTCGTTCGAACGAAGTGGGCTTTCTAACGAGGTCTCATTCGAACGAAATCATCGAACAAACTTCACCCTCGTTAAAAGTCAAAGGTCAACTCGTTAGAAGCTCGTTCGAACGAGCTCGTTCGAACAACCTGGGCAGGTCTTCTAACGAGTGGCCAGTTTCGAGCCCAGATTTTCCTAATCTCGTTTTTCCAAATTCTCTTCACCTCTAACCTCATCTAAACATTAATCCAACCATTGTTCAAAGCTACTAATCATCCCTTAACATATTTAGGTCATATACTAACGCATTTTGTGGGGTTAATTCATCCTAACCTTATTCAATTATTAAATCTCCACAACTTCTTCCCCAATTTCAAGAACATGAACCCTAGAAATTAAATTCATCCATAGGCATAAATAAGTCCGATTTTATGGTATAAAAGATGTATTTTCCACTGACTAATCATCCTAACATTGTTCTACATGCAATCTCCTCATAAAATTATAAATCTCTACATCAAATTCAATGGGTTTTATCATTCTCCAAGAAAAATGAAATTCTGCCAATTTCCTACGCATGGAAGAAACATTCTTTGTAATAAACGAAATTAAACCACTTGCCTTATGTGTATCTCTGATTTTGATGACGAATTGATGAACGATTCTTTCTCTCTCTGCAGAATTCCTGTCTTTCTCTCTCTACAAGTCTTCTTCTCCAAAGTGAATGGTGGCTAGGGTTTTGCCTTAGGAACTTTTTGGAACAACTCTAATAGCCCCCGTAGCCCATTAAGTCCTAAGATGTGGTTAGTGGGTTTAGTGGGTAATTACCAAGTCAACTTTTTAGCTCCCAATTTTCGTAGGTTTTAATTCCCAAAAATTCAAAATTACCAAACTACCCTTATACGTTGCCAACTTGGCCAAAAAATGCCCCGGGACCCAAACTAAACCCCGGCTAGTGTTTCCTGACTATTTTGACCCTTCTGGACGCGTTGGCGCACTCAAAATGACCATACGGTTTATACAAATAAAATTCACTTTTTAAATATCATAATTATATTCCATGACGCGACTGTCACAAGCGTCTCAACAAGATTTCCAAATTGCCGTATTTCAATCTCACGACAATTTCATAATTCAATATTCATATATAATCATATATACACATTATAATCAAATACCAACTCGCATATCGCTAGTATTTTAATCCGGATTAATTTCCAATTAATACGCATTTAATTCAATTAATCCCATAAATAAATATCACAAAAATACGGGGTATTACATACTTCCCCCCTAATAACAGAATTTCGTACCGAAATTTGGAACTAGAAAGTACCTGGTAAGAACAACTTTGGATAACGTTCGCGCCTCTCATCCTCACGCTCCCATGTGGACTCCTCGATATTATGATGTCGCCACTGAACACGCACTAACGGAACTATGTTTGACCGCGGTTTCCGCTCACTTCGGTCCAAAATAGCAATCGGCCCCTCCTCGTAAGAGCTATCAGGCTGGAGATCTATGTCCTCCAAAGCAATGTGAGAATGAGCCAAATCGTCTCTAAGATATTTCCTTAGCGAGGAAATATGAAACACATCGTGAATCCGATGTAAATGCTCCGGTAATCCAAGCCTATACGCAACCGGTCCAATCCGCTCAATAATAGGAAATGGTCCCACATATCTCGGTGCCAACTTCCCTTTCTTCCCAAAACGCATAATCCCCTTCATAGGAGATACTCTGAGCAAAACCTGGTCCCCCACTTGAAACTCCCTGAAGAACCTCTTCGCATCAGCATAGCTCTTCTGCCGATCTTGAGCTACCCGAATGCGACTCCGAATCAATTCTATCCTCGCCGAAGTATCCTGAATCACTTCTGGCCCAAGAAGTTTGTTGTCCCCCACCTCCAACCAACATGCTGGGGAACGACAAGGTATACCGTACAATGCCTCAAATGGAGCCATGCCAATGGTGAACTGGTAGGAGTTGTTGTAAGCAAACTCCACCAGTGGAAGATACTGCTCCCATCCACCCCCAAAATCAATGATACTCATACGTAGCATGTCCTCCAACATCTGGTTTGTACGCTCGGTCTGCCCATCGGTCTGCGGGTGATACGCCGTACTCAACCGTAATTCCGTTCCCATGGCCTCCTGAAAACTTTCCTAAAACTGTGAAACGAATATCTTATCTCTGTTAGACACGATATTTAGGGGAACACCGTGAAGTCTCACTATCTCTGCAATAAAGAGCTGGGCATACTGTCCCGTAGTGTACTCTGTCCTTACGGGTAGAAAATGAGCGACTTTGGTCAACCTGTCCATAATTACCCAAATGGAGTCGTGACCCCTCTGTGACGTAGGCAACCCCGTGATAAAGTCCATGGAGATTCTCTCCCACATCCACATCGGGACCTCCAATGGCTGTAGAAGTCCTGCCGGTCTCTGATGATCCACTTTAACTAGCTGACAAGTGGCGCATTTAGAAACAAACACGGCAATATCTCTCTTCATCCCGCTCCACCAATATTGTCGTCTCATGTCTTGGTACATTTTGTCCCCTCCGGGATGTACCGCGAACCGTGAGCCATGCGACTCTGACATCACCTCGTGCCGCAATTCCTCCCCTTCCGGAACTATCAATCTCCCATTGAAGCGTAATCTCCTGTCTGAGCTAACGGTATAGGATTTGGCTCCCTCTGCTAGTAATCGAACTATCTGCTCCTGACAGAACGAGTCATTTGCTTGTGCCCTTACTACCTTCGTGACAATCTGCGGTGTAACGGTCATCACAGACATAAACGATCGGGCCACTGCATCCTGGTGTCCCAACTCCTTCCACTTGGCTTTCCACACCCCTGCCACTTCATCTACTAGCCTACGTCTCAACGCGTGTGCTACCATGTTAGCCTTCCCCGGGTGATACTGGATATCAAACTGATAGTACTTCACAAACTCAAGCCACCTTCGCTTCCGCATATTCAACACCTTCTGCGTGAATAGGTACTATAGGGACTTGTGGTCCGTGAACAATCGAAACTTTTCCCCTCAAAGGTAATGTCTCCAAATCCGAGGGAAATACAACTGCCGCCAACTCCAAGTCATGAGTGGGGTAGTTCTTCTCATGAGGCTTTATCTTATGGGAAGCATAAGCTATGGCCTGACTCTCCTGCTGTAAGGCTCCTCCAAGTCCTTGTAAGGACGCATAGGTGTAGACTAGATACTCAACTCCCGGTCTCGGTAATGCTAACACAGGTGCTGAGGTCAACTTATCCTTCAACTCATCGAATGACAACTGACAGGCATCACTCCAGATGAACGGCACACCTTTCCGAGTCAGATATGTCAAAGGACCTGCTATCTTCGAAAATCCCCGAATGAACCTCCTGTAGTATCCTGCTAGACCCAAGAAACTACGGATCTCCATTGGTGTCGTGGGCTGTCCCCACTCCCTCACCGCGGATACCTTCCCCGGATCAACAGATATCCCCCGGTCGGAAATAATGTGTCTAAAAATTGGACCTCCTTCAGCCAAAACCCGCACTTCTCATACTTTGCATACAGCTCGTTCTGACGTAGCGTCTGCAAAACTTGCCTCAAATGCTCGGCGTGCTCCTCCTCTGTCTGGGAGTAAACCAGAATATCATCAATGAAGACAATGACAAACTGATCTAGGAAATCTCTGAACACCCGATTCATCAAGTCCATAAACACTGCTGGAGCATTGGTCAAACCAAAAGGCATAACCCGAAACTCGTAAGAACCATATCTCGATAAGAACGCAGTCTTCGAGACATCCTCCTCCCTGATACGTAACTGATGGTATCCCGATCGCAAATCCAATCTTTGAGAAGAAAGAAGCTCCTCTCAACTGGTCGAATAAGTCTTCGATTCGAGGCAACGGATATTTATTCCGTATCGTGACCTTATTCAACTCTCGGTAATCCACACACAATCTCAACGATCCATCCCTCTTCTTCACGAACAACACAGGGGCACCCCACGGCGAAGTACTCCTCCGTGTAAACCCCTGACCCAACAACTGCTCAATCTGACCTCGTAGCTCTCGCATCTCTGCCGGAGCCATACGGTATGGTGCGCGTGCTATAGGTCTCGTATCTGGTAATAAGTCTATGAAAAAGTCTATCTCTCGACTGTGGGGTAGGCCTGGTATCTCCTAAAACACATCGGAATACTCCCTGACAACTGGGATCGAATCTAAAGGAATCACAACCTCCTTAGAGGTATCCTCCTCTAGGTAATACAAATGAGCGGTCGAGCCTCCCTCTGGGCGAGGCATCGCCACTACAAACATCTCTTGCCCCGGAATGGCAAAAACAATGCTCCCACTGAAGCAATCAATCATGGATCTATAATCTGCGAGCCAATCCATACCGATAATCACATCGTGCACATGCATATCTAATACCAACATGTCTGCAGGTAATACCAAACTACCAATCTCTACCCACACTCCCCGGCATATAAAGAAAATAAGTGACCCACTCCCCAATGGTGAGTCTACACACGTCACTGTGCTCTCTGCTGTGGCTAACAACCCTAAGGCTTTCGCAAAATGTGTAGCTATAAAACAATGCATTACCCCCGTATCAAACAAAACCCGACCCATAGTACCATGGATAGGAAACATACCCTCAATTGCGGGTGGTGCCTGTGGAGATGTTGCCTGGTGGACGTTATAGACACGTCCATACTGTAACTGCCCCTGCTGCACAGGAACTGCTGGAATGGTTGGTAATGCTGGCACCTAGGATGGAGCTGGGAGAGCAGGTGGAAAAAGTGGCCTCTGTGGCTCATGTCGAGCACCCTGCTGCTGCTGCGGGGCCCTGCCCCTATCAGGACAGTCCTGGCGTTTATGGCCAGTCTTGCCACAAACGAAACACTTCCCCGGGAAGTTTCCCCCTCTCTGTCCCTGCTGCCCCCGGCCCTGGTGGCCGTTACCGTTCCTCCACTGGCCCTGCTGAAACTGCTGTTGACCATTCTGACCCTGCTGGTTCTGATGGTCGTTCGGACCCTGATGGCCCTGCCGGAAACCTCCCTGTCCGTGCCTGAAATTTCCCGACCTGAACCTCTTATGATCCCCCTGCTGGGAACCCTGATCACCCTGCCTCTGCCCCTGAACAGATTGTGCCCCACTGGCACCATGTCCTCTAGTCCTGCCCTGATGGCTGGACTCTCCCGATCGCTTGCCCTCAGCCATGTGAAAGCGGTGATCCTGGCAATGGAGCAATGCAGCGTTAACCACATCCGAGTAAGTGGCCAACAATAGGTTCCCCAACAAATGCTGACGGATCCTCCATGTCAACCCATCTGTAAATTTCTGTATCTTCTTCTCCTCTGTCGGTATCTCATCCCGAAATATGTTCAAAAGATCAGTGAATTCGGCCTCATACTCGGCCACAGTCTTACCCTCCTGCTTGAGGCTCATCAACTTCCTCCTCATCTCCGTGTGAACAGCTGACGAAAAATATTTGCGATTGAACCGCACCCAAAACTCCTTAATAGTGAGAGTATCTCTCTCCTCCACGGTGGTAGTAGACTCCCACCACTGCAGTGCAGACCCCACTAGCTTAAAGGTAGCTAGTATCTGCTTCTGGACATCGGTGCACTCATACATCCTTAGGTGCCGCTGAATGTCCTTCCTCCACTGACTCGAAACCACCACATCGGAGCTACCTGCGAACTCCGGAGGGTGTGCTTTCTGAAAAGCATCACGTACACGTTCCCAAGCAGACGGGAATGCATGTCCCTGAACTGGCGCAGCTACTGGCGCCTGAGGTGGTGCCTGCTGAACTACTGCTAGTGCGACATTTACCGCCTGGGCCACAATGGCTGCAACCTCGGCGGCATTCATCGTGCCCTGAACTGGTGCGGGCTGTGGTTCGGGCGTTGCATCCCTGGGAACCTGTTGTGCACGTCGTGGAGGCATCTGAAATAAGAATGAAGTTTATAAGTTCGCAGTTATAAACTTAAAATAGCTGAAGAACGTAGCATATATAAAAGAATACAATAGTCCTAAAATATAGGGCTCTACATCAAAAAAGCTCAGCGAAAACATAATAAGCCGTACAGATCCTAAAGGACACTAGAACCTGATGCTCTGATACCACCTGAGACACCCCGACTAATTAAATACCGGGTAGCTACTCCTTTATTAAATCAATACAAAATGCCAAGTTGGTCCAGTTAATAGCATCACTATCGAAAACATTTTAAAGATTACTAACCACCTAGTATTTAAAAAGTAAGTTGCCAAATTTTAATTTAAGTCTGATTAACATGCAATAAACGAATAATGGAAGAACAACATAATCCATTCACCATAACGAAGTAATGAAAT
This sequence comes from Sambucus nigra, assembly GCA_949130495.1. NCBI lineage: Eukaryota > Viridiplantae > Streptophyta > Magnoliopsida > Dipsacales > Adoxaceae > Sambucus > Sambucus nigra. The sequence continues at coordinate 227,935,583 of OX422223.1, read as the reverse complement.
AACCAACAAATAGTAATAAGTCCGGAGGAAAACTCCTCACAACAATCCCACAACTGAAAATAATATGACAAGTCTGAATCCTGAATTAATTACATGCCCGAAGTCTGAATAACTGAAATAAATGAAATGTCTCTAAAAGAAATCGGCGACGTGCCCTACAACTGATAAATGCTGAATATAGAGTCAAAATATATGAAGCGTCTACAAGCAAGGTCCTGTAACTTCCACAAACAGCTACAGCTCGTCACCTGAATGATAATCCTAAGCATGGTGTCCTTGTGGCTGGGCACCTAAAATGGTTTTTACAAAAAATAGATTTGAAAGCAAATGGGTCAGAGCCGAAAAGTGGAAATCATTTTAAAAACAGCAAGTGTTTTAATAACATTAAAACATTAAATGCAAAATACATGTTAGGACGTGCACTCACACGAAATTATTACTTCTCGACTACATGTGCACTCCTAACGTACCGTACCCATCTACATGACATACATATATAACCAAACCGTAACAAGTTCTACCCCTTACTACTCGTTCCCCATATTACATTCTAGCGTTATCAATTAAATAGAGGGCTTTACTTAAACTCAGATTCTCAATTTGTAGTGCAATTCACTATCGATTAACCCGTTATGTTTTCTCAAAACATTACCATAATTACATTCACAATACCAACATGAAAGTTCTCATTATCTACGTGTATATTATTCACGTCATAAATATACAATACAAGCACCCCGAGACTAAGCTGCGGTGCTGCTATCCATCCCGGTACATCACGTACATAAGGATCACGTATTTCGAATCTCTCAGGAATCGTTCTCAGATAACAACATCACAAATAATGGAGGCGAACACAGTCACATCACATGGGTCACGCACATACCTGCGCTACCACGATCAGCAGACTTATTAACATCCCAATAAGTCCTTCTCTGACCTATGTTCATCGAGGTACCAGTCTAAATCCGGGCAACACGAGGATTAGAAGGCCCTAAGCGAACGTAAACCTCCCGTGATAGCAAGTATGGTAGGTATGTCATACACATAAAATCATATACATATACTAAGTATGCACACATCTTAGTAAACACCATAATATAGTTGTGGTATACTTCTCATTCTCGTACCGACATATAATGCTACACAATTTATATGTTCCCAGTTAATATTATTTTAAGCCGTCAGTAGTTCTCGCATTGTAATAGACACTCACGTCCTACTTCATAATTTCCCTTAGGTTCAAACTACACTTCTAGGTTTTACTCCTCATTATATCTCAAATGTCCCTACTATATCAATTTATCATCAAGGGAAGGTAATCTCTACCATTAAATAAGGTTACGGGACACGTGAAATCAAAACAGGCTAAAAAGCCTAAACTGTCAGCTCGTTAGAAGTCTCGTTCGAACGAGGTTGTTCGATCGAGAGTTCGTTCGAACGAAGTGGGCTTTCTAACGAGGTCTCGTTCGAACGAAATCATCGAACAAACTTCACCCTCGTTAGAAGTCAAAGGTCAAATCGTTGGAACGAGCTCGTTCGAACGACCTGGGCAGGTCTTCTAACGAGTGGCCAGTTTCGAGCCCAGATTTTCCTAATCTCGTTTTTCCAAATTCTCTTCACCTCTAACCTCATCTAAACATTAATACAACCATTGTTCAAAGCTACTAATCATCCCTAAACATATTTAGGTCATATACTAACGCATTTTGTGGGGTTAATTCATCCTAACCTCATTCAATTATTAAATCTCCACATCTTCTTCCCCAATTTCAAGAACATGAACCCTAGAAATTAAATTCATCCATAGGCATAAATAAGTCCGATTTTATGGTATAAAAGATGTATTTTCCACTGACTAATCATCCTAACATTGTTCTACATGCAATCTCCTCATAAAATTATAAATCTCTACATCAAATTCAATGGGTTTTATCATTCTCCAAGAAAAATGAAATTCTGCCAATTTCCTACGCATGGAAGAAACATTCTTTGTAATAAACGAAATTAAACCACTTGCCTTATGTGTATCTCTGATTTTGATGACGAATTGATGAACGATTCTTTCTCTCTCTGCAGAATTCCTCTCTTTCTCTCTCTACAAGTCTTCTTCTCCAAAGTGAATGGTGGCTAGGGTTTTGCTTTAGGAACTTTTTGGAACAACTCTAATAGCCCCCGTAGCCCATTAAGTCCTGAGATGTGGTTAGTGGGTTTAGTGGGTAATTACCAAGTCAGCTTTTTAATTCCCAATTTTCGTAGGTTTTAATTCCCAAAAATTCAAAATTACCAAACTACCCTTATACGTTGTCGGCATGGCCTAAAAATGCCCCGGGACCCAAACTAAACCCCCGGCTAGTGTTTCCTGACTATTTCGACCCTTTTGGACGCGTTGGCGCACTCAAAATGACCATACGGTTTATAGAAATAAAATTCACTTTTTAAATATCATAATTATATTCCATGTCGCGACTGTCACACGCGTCTCAACAAGATTTCCAAATTGCCGTATTTCAATCTCACGATAATTTCATAATTCAATATTCATATATAATCATATATGCACATTATAATCAAATACCAACTCGCATCTCGCTAGTATTTTAATCCGGATTAATTTCCAATTAATACGCATTTAATTCAATTAATCCCATAAATAAATATCACAAAAATACGGGGTATTACACATAGTTGTATCTATAATGGGTGAAGTTTTTTTTTTCTGCCTTCTCTGACAGCTTAAGCAGGGTCAGGGCTACATCAGGATTATGTAGGATGGATATATTCTCTATAACATCATCCCAGATTTCTGGTAGGAAAAATAGAATATGATCAAATAGGTACTCTTGGAGATCAACTCCACGATTCGTAAGATAGTTAAATTATTCAATCTTCTTATTCCCATACCTATAAATACGAGTACCCTCTAAATGGCACACACTAATAATATAGGTATATGTGTGGTCCAATTACAACCTCTCATACTCTTGTTGCCAGTGATTATCATCGTACCTCATTTTTTTCGAGAAAAATATATGAGGGTGTGAATATAAGTCCTACAAATAAGGTCTCTAATTAATCTATAACTGTTTATTCTTTTTCAACCAATCCAATTTGAGTTTATATCATTTTAACATATAAGGTATATGGGTATATGAGTTTGATTAAGATTTTGATTCATCACTACCCTTCCCTTAATTTCGTTTGTGGTGGATCTCACTAAGGTGAAATCCAAATAAGAACCCGTCGTAAGTGTTAAGAAATATTTTTTTAGGGTTTATTGTGAGAGAGTTTGAATGTATATGTTTATTATCAATCCAAACAATCCAACATCACTAACCAGCAACCAATAATTATCCCGTACTCCTTTTATCATCTATATGATAAAACACATACCAATAATCACAATATCTCACTAAAGTAGGGTCGTTTCTCATTAAATTAGGGATTATGATAAAAATTTTCACTAATTAAGGTTTAAGAATTTAAAATTTATAATAGAGTTTAAGAATAGAAAATTAGGGTTTTAGAATTGAAAATTAGGGTTTCTCACTAAATTAAGGTTTAGGAATTGAAAATTTTAAATAGAGTTTAAATTTTTTTAATAGAGATTAAAAATGGACAAAGTTTCCACTATTTAGGGTTTAAGAATTCAAAATTTTAAATAGAATGTAAGAACTGAAAACTAGGGTTTAAGAATTGAAAATTGGGGTTTCAATTTTAATTAGGGTTAAAATAAACACACACAAACATATACATGAAAATTAGGGTTTCAATATTAATTAGGGTTAAAATAAACACACATACACACTGCATATATATACGTTTATATATACACACACATATATACACACAAATATACATGATATATATATACACACACACACATATAGACACGCAAATACACACATATACACAAATACACACATATATAGAAAGAGAAAATGTTACATAAGAGAGTGAGAGAGAGGAAGCTAGAGAGAGAGTGAAACAGCCGTTTGGGGGTTTGAGAGAGAGAGAGAGAGTCTAGGTGAAAATGGCTGAAAGGGTTTGGGGGTTTATATATAAAGAGACTGCTCACGGATTTGGGTCGTGACCAACAACCTTAACCCCCTTGTTTCACGTCATCATCCGTGACCATCCCATTATAATAAGACTGGTCACGATGGTGAGCCGTAACCCCATTGAAGGAAATTTTGTCCATGGTCATGGATGTGGTCACGACCATAATCCATGAACATATTTGGAGGAAAACTTGACACAGTTTTGCCACCATTCTGGTCACGCCTTGGTCACGAATTATGGTCATGGCCCACCATGGTCACAACTCATGACCATGACCAGCTCTATTTATGGTCACGGCATTGTATGTTCATGGAACTGGTCATGCATTTTTATATTCTGGTCATGGATTTGGGCCGTGACTAGCAAGTTGGTCACAAACCAAGTCCATGACCAGGCTGCCATGACTATCCCCCAATTTTAGTATAGTGATTTTAAGAAACATGTAAGTGTGTAAATCACGAAATGAACACCTGAAAAATTGAACCAAGTAATTATGTGTCAAAAACCTATGTAGTATTCCCTCACAGAGCATGAAACACTCACCCTCTTATAATTTATGAAACAATCATCTCAAATAAAAAATATGCCAAGTTTTGTATATCTCAAGTCACGGCATAATACTGTTTCGAACAAGTGTAAAGAGATGTCGAAAGTGAAGAGGTACACCATTAAACGGGTGCAAAGAGATGTTGAAATCCAACAGGGCAATTAGGAACACCATATCTATAGAAGTGGTGGAATATGAAAGAAAAGGCAAAGAAATACCTTGTAATGGAAGAAATGAAAAAAGGGAAAGAATAAGACGGAAAAGTGAGTAGCTGTGTTGAGAAATTATAAGGCTTAAGGAGTGAGATACCCTCATAAATAAATTGTGTGGGGGAGAGAGAAGAAATTTGGAACATGCAAAACAAGAGAAAGAAGAATACAATGTGAGAGTTGCACGTGGATATTCTGAATGAGGTTTTGCATTAATCATATGCTTCCATTTTTTATAAGAATTATATAGATATGGGGTTAATTACAATTTCCCCCTAAACTTTATCTCATTTTTTACTTTATCACCCTAACTTTCATTTGCTAAACTTAACCCCCCTAAACTTTCGAAATGACTTCAAGTTACACGAGTGCAAATGAGATATTTTTATCTATCCCAATATAGAGGGTCAATTTTGTAATTTTCCACATCCATTTTACATCTCTCTATCTCCATTTCACTCCCAGTTTCACACATGCAGACCCAATAGTGATGGTTGCCCCACCCCTTTTTCTCCTCTCTTCATCTTCCTCTCTCTCTCTTTCCCACGCCCGAATACACACACATGAATGCGTGCGCGCGTGCACACACACGAACCCTCATAACTCTCTCTCTCTCTCTCTCTCTCTCTCTCATACACACACACTGAAGATACGAATAATTGATTTGGGTGGATTTTGATTTTTGGTTGGTTATTGAACTTGGATTTAGTTTATTACGTCTAGGCTGGCTTTCTTTTTATCAAGCTATTATTGATTGGATCTGGTTTTTTGTTAACTGAAATCATTGTTATTTTTTTAAATTAATTTTTTTGCTAGATTTTTCTTTATTGTTAGAAATCATTTTTTAGGTGAAAATAATTTTTTTGACAATCATTTTATATGGGGAAAAGCAGTTATTTTTTTCCAGACATTAATTTTTTTTAACTCAAATCAATTTATTTTTATTTTTTATTTTTGGTCGAAAATTAATTTTTTCGATGGAAAATAATTATTTTTCTTGAAAATCATTTTATTTGGTGGAAAATATTTTTTTTTCTTTTGTAAGCTATTTTTTAACCATAATAAAAAAAATTTGTTGAAAAATATTTTTTGCTGTTGTTGGAAATCATTTTTTTGGGTGAAAAATAAATTTTTTGTTGAAAATCATTTGATTTGGGGAAATATTTTTTTTTATAACGGAAATCAAATTTTTTATGGTTGCTAGAAATCATTTTTTGGTGGAAAACAATCGTTTATTTTTTTTTGGATTTTTAGTGTTTTTTAAAAAAATTATTAAATGCTTTATTTTTTTTTCATTTACATATTTTTTTTTTAAAAATTGTTTTTGTTTTTTATTTTTTTCAGAATATATTTTGTGTGCAATAGTATCAATTTTTAAATATATTTCTATCAAAATGTTTTTAATATTTTTTTTAATCATTTTTTGATTTTTAAATGTTTTTTCCTTTTCCCAAAAAATTTTCAAAAGTTTTTTTTTTATATTTTTTGGATTTTTAAAATGTATTTGCAATATTTTCATATTTTTTGTTTTGATGATTACTCAAATTATTTTTCTTTAATTTTTACAATTTTAAATATATATATATATATATATATATATATATATATATATATATATATATATATATATATATATATATATTATTTGAAATGTTATAAATACCTTTTTGGTAGTTTTCATATTTTTTAATTTTTTTGTAATTTTTATAATATAAAAAATAAAGTTTCCTCTCTATGTAGAACATACAAAAATACCCTTATTTTCCATCAAGTGTAATGTAAATGTCAAGATTCCGTCCAAAATATTAACGGTGTTAATGGTTGGGGGTAACTTGAAATTGTTTCAAAAGTTCAGGTGGTTAAGTCTAGAAAATGAAATTTGGAGTGCCAAAGTGAAAAATAAAGTAAAATTATGGGGGAAAAGTGTGATTGATCCTAAAATATGAATTAAAAAGATTGTGAATCTATATTCATTTTTAGCACGTATATGACATAGTAATAAATAAAGTCTGGTCATCACGCCCCACACGATAGAATTTGTGAAAAAAATTAATCGAGTTTATTATTAAGTCAAACTGGACAAAATTACCCTTAATGAACAAACGAACAACATTCCGACTTTACCTACATTCAATCTTCGATAGAGGTTGTTGACTAAGCTAATTATAATTAAAGCAAAAATATGCACGTCCAAATCCACTGACCAATTTCAAAAATACAAAACACACTATTAAGCTAGGTTATATTTTTAACCACGAATAATATATATGGTGACTAATAAACATTCATAATTTTTTTTAATATTGTATCTTTTGTGTAAAATTTCATAACAAGATCCGATTTAAAAAAAGGACCTTAAACAAACCATTGGAAAGAGATTTTCTACACAAAATATGTATGTAGTCAAATGAATATATATTGAGCACAAAAAACTAATACAATATGTCGACTTTTCAACTCTCATAGCTATGAGATTTACAGCAAAGATTGTTTAGTATTATTCTGAGTTTGTTGTAAAATAAAACGGACATGTTCTTAATTTCGTTGGTATGTGAATACTCAAGGGGTATGACCCTTATCTATAGTATACAATAAGGTATCCTAATAAACATGGAGAGAACTCTTCATTTCATTAGTATGTAAATACTCAAGGGGCACCTATTTATATTACAAAATAAGGTATCCCACTAAAACCCATTAAAAATTATAGAATACTCTATCTGTGACACCCTGCCTAGTCTAATACCACTTAATCAGGCCATTATTAAATTAAACAGGAATCATATCTGATTTCATTCTTAAAATCACTCTCGAAAACCAATTAATTAAACTAATAACCTATTTAGTACGGTGTTAATTTTTAAATTTTCTTAACCTGAATACATGAAGCCATTCAACAATATAAATATAAACACACACAGTGACTGGACATAAAGAGTACTGATAGCATAAATAAATAAACCGAATAACCTCTCGGTATACAATCATCTAAATACTCAACTGAAATAATGTAAATAATAAACTGTCCAAATGAGGGCAACATGCCCAAAGAGAATACTGAACTGAAAACATATCTAGATAGAAAAATGAGGAAAGCATTTAATCAAGTCCTGCAGGCATTCACAGCTGTTGTAGCATCGTCTAATTGGAATGGAATGGCTAACCCTGGCAAACCGGTGGTGGAGCATCTAAAAGGTTTCGAAAATATTTTTGATACGAATTAGAGCCCATAACATTTTAGAAATAATTGCAAGTATTTGAATGCAATAATAATAATATAGCAAGAAATATTGATGTTAACCTGGTGTTGCACTCACATGAGATTATCCTCACTCCTCATCTACAGTGCGAACTTAAAGAATTTATTTTATTCTCCAAGTTATGCTACCCCGCCTAACACGTCTAACCATCATTAACATATTATAATCCGCTAAATACTAGCTCATCCTTAACCTGCATTGATCCGCTAAACATCTACCCCATCCGTACCACTCATACGATACACCCTACTATGTATTATGTAGTTAATCCATAGGGAACGTAATCATACACTAGGTACACTAAATGTTCACACAATCTTTTAATCACATAAACATATATCACTCATTATATGTATATTCATAGCATCCCCAAGCTGGACCTCCTGAATGCATCCCTAGTATGCTATTAGGCAACAAGTACATAACGTAACACTCCTGAGCTGTCGGGTTGGAGTCTCACCACTGATCTCAAAACGTAAACACATAACAAATGCGGTCATAAACACACATCTGTGGTTCAAAAACATACCACATCACACCCAACTGGACTCGAAACCAACACCTATCCTCACATACGGATAGTGGTCATGCAACAGTATTATGACCTCGGGAAATAATCCAACACCTATTGGTCAATGCCAGGGTAGACCGCCCACTACGTGCAACCTTCAATGATAGCATATTAGAGTTGGTATGTTCACATAAATTCAATCATACTATAGACATCACATTCTAGGACCCCCTCCCCAAATTCCCTCCTTCGATCCCTAGAACCTCCCCGTTAACCATAAACCCTAGGTCATACTCAGAGTACCGATCTAGTGGCCATTACATGCTCCCGAGCCTCGTTTGACTCCGGTCAACTTCATTATCAGAGCAAAAGCTCAATGAAGCTTTGAAGGGCTCTAAATTCCCTATCTAACGGTCCACCCCATGCGCAAAACAGCATAACAATTCGGATGAACAAACCATTTTACTTTTGAAAATCGATTTAGAGGCCACCAGGCGTGCCCGGGCCCCGATTTGACCCTAATCAACTTCATCAGTCGAGAAAAAATCTTAATGAATCTTCAAAGATCATTGAATTCCCTTTCCAATGGTCTACCCCGTGCACAAATCAGGCATACCGTTGGGACGAACAATCCATTTTTAACCAAAAATTGATCCGAGAGCCACCTGGTACTCCCAGGATCCGTTTGACCAAAGTCAACTCTTCAGCTCGAATGATACTAAATGAATCTTTGAAAGTCCCTGAATTCCCTTTCCAACGGTCCAACCTGTGCACAAATTATCCTTACGGTATAAACGGACGACTCGTTTTACTCCGAAGGGTCACCAGGAGCTTCTGAACCCCGTTTGACCAAGTTAACTCTTTGAACCGAGTGAAGCTCTCTGGAACATCGAAGTGCCTCACAAATTTTCTAACGTTCCACCCCGTGTGTGATTCGAACTTACGGTTTGGACGAATAATCCATCATCGTCCAACAATCTCCTATCCAAAGGATCGACGGGCACTTTCGAGCCCCGTTTTACCCAAAGTCAGCTCCCGGACCCAGGAGAGGCCCAAAGGATTCTGAAAGGTCCCTGAATAACCTTTCCAAAGGTATGCCTCGTGCACAATTTAGACTTATGAATTACATTTTACGACCATTTTTCTAAGAGATCTGCTCGAGACTTCTAATTAGCAGATCCATTTTCCTGCCAATCGAAAGTCTTTTGACCTTATATAAGGAGTCATGAGCTCACCTCAAAGGGCACCTCAAAAAACTTCAACTTCAATGATCTCAGCAACATTTTTCTAAAGTCAGCGAAATTTTCTTGTTTGAAACCTCTCTCCACCTTCCATTTCCATCACTTCCACATACAATTTAGCAAAATCCCCCTACATTCCTCACCCTCTTGCAAGGAATCTCATTAATAATCAAAATCAGTCTCCAAAGAAAGTCCAAACATTCTTCTCTCCCTTTAAATTTCTTTATTTTCACATTAGTTATATAAGTTCTTAATTTAGCTTTTACTTGACATCATACACATATTAATATTCAATCCTTTATTAGTAATATTGCACATAATATATTTTCAATAAAAAAAAAACAAGAAAAAGAGGGTTACACCTACAAATTCCAACGGGATTTTTCATCACATTTTATCAGTAATAAAAACACTTTTTTCTTACACACACAATAATAAAATCCCCATTTGAATTTATGGAATAAACCCAACCCTCGTGTCACATGCGAACTAGGTGGATTTTATTGCCTTTATAGGCTACGTAGGCATCTCGGGCTAAAACTCGAGACTCAAGTCCTATTCTCCTATTTTCCACTTTTTCCTATTTTATCCATATGTCATTCATATATATCATACTTGTGATTTATATTTACGTCTTATCTAACACATATTATCATTTCATCATAACAAACAATAACTCGATAAGCGCATGATGTGACTACAAATGTGTCTGTAGTGCGTACTAATTATGGTTCAAATGCAAAACGATCGCTCAAGTAATAATCCCGGTAAGTTGGGGTCGAATCCTCAGGGAATAGGACGATCACTCGTGACGACAAAGGGTAGGAAAGCTAATCCAAAGGTTGACTCAAAAAGCAAAGAAAGAAAAATGATTTTGATTTGAAAATTATCTAACAACTAAATGAAAATCAATAGAACTAAAAATTAAACTAACCATGCAAGACTAAATTAATTAAGAACCAAGTAAAATGAATGAGAAAATAGATTGGAATACAATCCCCCAAACACTAGTATGATTACCAGATATAAAATAAGTCGTAAATTAGATAATTGATTAAATTCAGTCTTTATTAATCTCAAGCATTACATATATGAGGGTACAAGCTCGCATCATACATAATCAAGAGTAAGAATAAAGCAGCGTCGACATAGCTAACATGCGGTATACATCATCACTTGGCCCTATCTACTTCGATTCCCATGGACGACACTATATGGCCAAGAACTATTCCTTCCATTACCATGAAATGGCATTTTTTCCAATTAAGCACCAAGTTCTTTTTCACACACTGGGCTAGTACTTTCTCAAGATAAGCAAGACAAAGGTCGAAAGAAGGGCCAAAAAGATAAAATCATCCATAAATACCTCAAGGCCTCTCTCAACCATGTCACTAAAGAGACTAAGCATACACTTTTGAAAGGTCACACGTGCATTACACAATCCAATTGGCATACGTTTGTAGGCAAACATGCCAAAGAGACATGTGAAAGTCGTCTTCTCTTGATCAAGAACGTCTACCTCTATTTGGTTATATCTGGAATAACCATCTAGGAAGAAATAATATGGGTGTCCCACTAAACGCTCTAGCATTTGATCGATGAACGGTAAGGGGAAATGATTTTTCCTTGTGCCCCCATTGAGTTTTCGATCATCAATGCAAACACGCCACCCGGTGGTGGTACATTGGGGAATTAACTCACCCTTGGCGTTCTCGATCACAGTCACTCCCGACTTCTTCGGGATGACTTGGATAGGACTTACCCATTTTCTATTCGAGATTGGGTGGATGATCCCGACGTCCAACAACTTAATAATTTCAGCTCGGACGACATCTTTCATTTTTGGGTTCAGTCTTCTTTGAATTTTCCTCGAGGGCTTCAAGTCCTCCTCGAGGTGGATTTTGTGGGTACAAATCAAGGGACTTATACCTTTAGAATCTTCTATGCTCCAACCAAAAGCACTTTGGTTCTCTCTCAAAATTTCTAATAACTTACCCTCTTGCTCTTTATCTAGGCTGGAGGAGACAACAACAAGAAATGTCTTATCCTCTCCTAAATAAGCATATTTTACATGAGAGGGTAGTTTCTTTAATTCGAGGGAGGGAAATTTTTCTTCGGAGGGGATCATGGGTGACTCCCTCGGAGGTAGATCCTCGAATCTAGAAATTTGGTTAATTTCTCTTGAGTCCTCAATTAAGGCTCCCTCATCTAATACCGCTTTTAACTCCTCTACCTCTCCCACAAATTCAGTGTACGTACCCTCGGTCTCATTACTTATTGAAAGGAATATGTTTATAAGGCATCCCCGCAAATGGTTCTCTCAATGTGCTTCTCTAATATCTCCTCTACGAGATCGATCGCATGAATTTCGTCTTCTTCACCCCACTTGGTTAGCAATATTGAAGATGTTCATCTCGAGGGTCATGTTCCCGAAAGTGAATTACAATTGCTCAATACGTGTATTGATTAAAGCATCTGTCGTGGCTAAGAATGGGCGACCTAGAATAATGGGAACATGATTGATAGAATAGATGGAGGGCTCCGTGTCCCAAATAACAAAGTCTACCGGGAAGTAGAATGTGTTCACTTGGACTATCATGTCCTCGACAATCACTCAAGGTATCTTCACTATGCGATTCGCTAGTTGGAGAGTGATTCATGTGGGTTTAAGGTCACCCAAATCGAACTGCCTATATATGGAGTAGGGAAGAATGTTAAAACACCCCCCTAAATCAAGCAAGGCTTTTTATTCGATTTTCTCCAATAATGCACGAAATCATGGGTGCACTCAGATAATTAAACTTTGGTGGGAGGTCGTTAAGTAGAACAGAGCTCACATTTTGTGCCAAAAAGACATTATTTTTCACCTTTAGCCATCTTTTCACCATCAATAAATCTTTAATGACTTTTTATATGCGGGAATTTGCTAGATGGCATCGAGAAAAGGCAAATTCAACTTTACTTACTTAAGGACGTCTAGCACATCTACATGGAAGGCTCCCTTTTGGGGTGGAGCCAACCGTTGAGGGAATGGGGCGACAGTGGGCGGTTTCACTACGACTTCCAGCTCGCTAATGTCATCATTGTCACTCTTATTCAAGGGGGCATCTTTGGCCTCTTTTGTGTCAGGTGAATTCTCCTTGTCTTTAGGTGTGTCGTGTGGAGGAGGTGATAAATCAATGACTCACCCACTGTGTAGAGTGTTGAAGGCTTGACATTAATCTTGCTGATCATGGGCGATAGAGATAACATTAGATTGACCTTGAGGAGGTCTTTGGCCTTGGGTCGGAAACTTTCCCTTCTATTAGATATTTAAAGCATTTTGCAACCTAAAGATACTAGTGTTGATCTCAGTGGACATTCGATCATGCTTAGCGTTGGTTGCGTTTTGAGATTGGATGAATTGATTTAAACTATCCTCGAGAGTCCTCCGCGACGGGGTGATGTATGGCGCAGGAGGTGGGGCTTGCATATGTATTTGCATCTATGGAGCGTGTTGGAAATGTGGAGGTGGAGGAGGGGCATTGTGTGAATTAGGATTCAACGTAGCCTGTTATTGCCCATAGCTAAAACCGGGATGGTTTATCCACGAAGGGTTGTAAGAGTTCCCATGCGGGGCATTGAAATTTCCCTTAAATCCCCCAATCGCTTCCACTTTCTCGTTAGCATGACTTTGTAGGCGGGTATCTTCGAACATTCCTTATTTGAATTGCCCGCCTCACAAATAGCACACACCTTCTCTTTCATGGCTCGGGTGGATTCGAAAGTTTCTCTTGAGTGGGACCCACGGACATCCTCTATTTGCTTAGCAAGTTGATTAAACTTATAATTCCACTCAACATCCTTATCCAAATTGTAAATTTCGGAAGGGGAACGAGTAGTGGATGTCTGTCGGACTCGGTTTTAGGAATTGGGGTCAGATGTGTCCCATGCTTGAGTAGTCTCGACGATATACTTAAGATGAACATTAGCATCGTTAACATCTATCTCCTAAAACGGTCTTTCACACATAGTTTAAAAAAGTTGCTTAGATGCTATAGTTGGCCCATTATGGAATAAAGAGATAAGATGATGCTTTTTGAATACATGATGTGGGCAAGCGCTAACTAATTCTTGGAATCATTACCAACAACGATCAAATGACTCATTATCTTGTTGTCGAAAAGCTTGGATTTGAGCCTTGATGGAGTTCGTTCTATTTTAGGGAAAGAACTTCAAAAGAAACTCGGTTTTCATATCCTTCCAATATGTAATTGAGTTCGGCAATAAAGAACACAGCCAGGTCTTAGCTTATCCTTTAAGGAAAAAGGAAAAAAATTTAGGTGAATGATGTCTTGCGTGCAAGATTAATCCCTAAATGTGTTGCAGGCCTCTTCGAACTCACAGGTGGGGAGGTATGGTTTCTCCGAATCCATGTCATGAAAAGTGGGGAGAAATTGTATGATACCATTACGAAAGTCTAATTGTCCGGTATTGTATAGAAGTAGAATGCATCCAAGGATGACAGTTCGATCAGGATATAAGAGTTCTTCCATGAGACGATACGGCATGTCTCCGTTACCCGTACCCAAGCTAGCGTTATCAGGCATTTCTCTCTCCCTCTCTCCTAGTGACTCTAAATCCTCACTCGATGTCCTAAAAGTGTGACTCGATATGTGACTTGCGATAGAATTAGGCGGTGTAGGAGCTGGAACCCAAAACTGTTGTTCGTTAGGAGTGCGGGGGCTATTAGGGTCGTACTCAACTATTGGATTCTCGTGAATGCATGTAGGAGTACATTGAGGGGTTTGTTGTGGATTTTTCATGAAAGGGTTATGAGGGAAGTTATATTTTCTTGCTTTTCAATTTTCTGATTTTTTTTTTTGGATTTTTTTTATTTTTAATTTTTGGAGTCAAATTTTAGATTAAATCGACCTAAACCTAGTTCCCCGGCAACGGCTCCAAAAACTTGACGTGACTACAAATGTGTCTCTAGTGCGTACTAATTACGATTCAAGTGCAAACCGTTCGCTCAACTAATAATTCCGGTAAGTCGGGGTCGAATCCTCAGGGAATAGGACGACCGCACGTGAGGACAAAGGGTTGGAAGACTAATCCTTAGGTTCACTCTAAAAGAAAAGAAAGAAAAATGATTTTGATTTGAAAATTATCTAACAACTAAATGCAAATCAATTGAACTAAAATTAAACTAAGTATGCAAGACTAAATTAATTAAGAACTAAGTAAAATGAATGAGAAAATAGGTTGGAATACAATCCCCCAAACCCTAGTATGTTTACCAGATATAAAATAAGTTGTAAATAGATAATTGATTAAACCTAGTCTTTATTAATCTCAAGCATTACATACATGAGGGTACAAGCCCGCATCATACATAATCAAGAGTAAGAATAAGAATAAAGCAGCGTCTATATAGCTAACACATGTGTCGCACTCTTCAAAACCCCGGTTACCTAGGACAAACGAGGTTAAAAGACCTACGACGGTTGTGATCACTACACAACACTATTAAATCATTATTTAATTCATAGCACTAATTTTCTATTCGTGCAAACTACATCGGGTTGGGTTCTTGTATCCCAACCCTGAGAAATCTAGCCTAGCATTATGCAATTAACTACAATTATGTTTTCTACTGTGCAGGAAATCAAAGCCATTATGAAATTAAACTTAGAATGAAAAGATAATCTATGAACTATTGGAAATAAATAAACTATGCACTGATTAATGAATTCTAATAATAAAGAAGAAGAAGAAGAAGAAGAAGAAGAAGAAGAAGAAGAAGAAGAAGAAGAAGAAGAAGAAGAAGAAGAAGAAGAAGAAGAAGAAGAAGAAACAAACTTTAATAAAGAAATCTGAATTGAGAATCACAAATTTGTAACTTTGAGATCCTAGGGTTCTTCACTACTTTCTCTCTTTAAATTATGCTAAAATAAACTCTCTAAGAACTCCCTTAGGTCTGGGAATATGTTGGAATAAAAAGAATACATTTTTATAGGATTTTCAACCATGCACAACTCTAATTTTGGAAGAGGATAATGATGAAATTCGACACCAAACCGATCTGGGTTTAGTACATCGGTTCGGTTCTCCTATTATAGAAAGTTTCTTCATGATCGGATCGGATCGGTTCATTTTTCTCTCTATCGGTTCGATTCGATCTTCACAGAAAGTTTAGCCATCATCTGAATCGGTTTTTTTTTGTTCTCCATGGGTTCGGTTTGGTCTTTACAGTGATTTCCCATCCTTATGGTTTTTCTCTCAACTTTGCATCTTCGTAACTCGTGCTTCGAGACTCGGATTCGGATGTCGTTTTTTCCTGTGCGCTCATAGACTTGAGATCTTCAATTTTTCTATTGGCTTCTCTTCCTAATTCAAAGGTCAAGTTACTCTTTTGCCCTTTGACTTTTCTTTTTTTTCTCTTCTTTGTTTCTTCTGGTTTCTTTCTTTCTTCTCATGCACTAAATTCCTATATAATCTATGAGAAATACACGAAACCCGACGTACTTGTTAGAAAATGTCAGTAGCAATAATATGAGATAAATCATCTCGAGTTACATCGCATGGAATGTTATAAGACTCTTAATGACAAGGATAAATACGAAGAATTTATGCCTAATTAAAAACCCCTAACTTAGAACTTTGCGCAACCCGAACAATGTAAAAGAATCAAAAGAAGGTCAAACTCTTATCAAATGTCTTATTGGGATAGAATACCTCTTTCGCGGGCAAGCGATTGTATTTAGCGTATGCAACAAGCCCTTAAACCCCTAGATTACCCTAGTAGGACGAGTGGTGTCTCGTGAGGGTTTGCAGTGAATATATCCACAAAATTCGTTTTCGACTAAAAGAAAAATTCAAAATACGTAAAAATTATACAATTGAAACCTTTTTTAAAATGGTCACCGTAAATTCATAGTCGAAAGTCTCAAATCATAGTGGGGGGGGGGGGGAAGACGAAAATCAAACCATAAATTCTCACCGATTGATCATTACATTACTTTTCGAAAATTCGTTTTGATTTCAAAATCTCACGGGATGCTCTCACAAATGAATCACTCGGATTGTGGTTATTTCTCTCGGTATGCGTGATTTAAAGAGTAAATACATTGGAACACGAATTCATGCACATAATTTTAAAAGACAGAATTTTTTTATGGTGAAAAGATCTCTTTATCGGAATACGGTCATTGGAAAATGGGAAACATCGTCTCTTTTTCACACTATGTTATCTGTCTTATTATCTTTATGTGTCTTAGCTCTCCACGCGGTAATCAATTTTGAAATTCGGACTCGATTAGGACTTTTCTGGGGTTATAAGGTCTATTGGGTAAAATTGGGATTGATTAGGAAGGTCAGAATTAGAAAATGACTATATGATATCCGTTAGTACTTCCTCGTGCTTCTACTTATTTTTCTTCTTTTTTTATTTTATTTTCTATTTTTCTTTTCTTGCTATTTTTGTTGAGCATTTTTCTTTTATTTTTTTCTTGCCCCTTTTATTGCACTTTTTGGACGTACTTGATGAATATTCAGTTTTCACAATTACGGGACAATTGGTATTTATGGTTTTCAAACTAAGAGGAAAATTTTTTATTAGGCTCAAATTGGGTTGCAAAGGGATAATTTTTCACGACTTTTTATGGCTAATATTTTTGGGTAACAAACGAGGGCCTACTTCTTTGTCCAAATTACTAATTATTTTACCATATGCGTCTCAAGATTAATTTAGTTTAGAGATATTTTAGCGCGCTTTTAAGATGACATCTCACACATTTCCCTTAACCAATCAAAACAATATATTAGAAATCATCAATGACTTATTAAAATGCTGAAATGAACGTTGAGTTAACCATTAACTCATATTTATTTAAAAACTCTCAAAAAGTGATAGGCTCAAAATCTCACCGGGTTAATTAATCTCCACACTTATTCGTTAAGTCGTCAAATTTCTCTCAATTTCCATCTTTAGTCAATTTTTACTTAGTGCATTTGTAAATTTCCAATTCGAGACTTAAAGATTGTGGCATTTTTGAAAAAAAAAATAGAATTTTAATTTTTTGAAATTTTCTAATTTTTGGGGTTTGGGGGCATTTTGAACTTTGTGAAATTTTGAAACGCATGCGTACCCCCCCCCCCCCCCCCCACCACCACCACCACCACACACTTCCACACACACACACACAAACTTAGACTTTTGCAAAGTCCCTATGCAAAAGGACTAAAAATCAAAATTAAAGAGAGAATGCATAAAAATGAACAAAGAAAAAAATGTAACAATAATCACAAGCAAGTATATGAAATGAAAAAATAGGAAGTTCATAGTTCTCCATTACAAAATATAAGCATTTAGGGACAGAAAATGTGAAGAACTACAAAATACAAATAACCAAACCAACAACTTGCTACTGAGGGGGTGGGTGGGATGTGCCGGGAGCATTTTGGTCATATGGGTCGTAAAAGTAGGGCGGTGGTGGAACACCCATATGCAGTCATTACAGCTCATCTTAAAGCTGATGCATCATACTTGTATCGCGCCGGTACGCTCGACGGTCCGCTTAGCGATCGGTTTAATGAAACCGTCAAAGCATGTTTCCAGCGCGGAACATCGTTGATCAAGGTTCACTCCCTCTGGCTCATAGTCAAAATCGACCGCTTCGTCATACTCTTCCCCGGCACCCTCGCCCATCTCTACGTCCTCGGCTTCTTCCTGCTCCTCATCATCGGAGTTCTCCTCATCATCATTAGAATCATCAAGCACTACCACTGCTGCTCTTATAACCTCCTGTTGCTTTACACTCTGATTGAGTGATTCTTGTCCAATGAGCTTTGGGAGGTGGGGAAACGCTCGGGGTGGCTCTATGTTGGCATCGGCGAGTATGGAGGTGATGAGGCGGGGATATGGGAGAGGGTCCATTCCATTTTGATCCAAGGCCTCATAGAGGATGTCAGCGTAGAATATACGGCCAAGGTGAATGGTAGTGTTGGGATAAAAAAGGTGGTAGAAGAGTTTATCTTTGCGAGGGTGCATCACCGAATGATTGGATATTTAGAGGAGGTTGGCCCAAACAATGTGGAAGGTGATACGGGCATTATCATTTAGGTGCCCCACTGGAAAAGTTTCTTGAACCCAATGTTCGTTGGGTGTAAGTTGAGTTATACATGTACTTTTGGTCACTGGTGCAGGGGCACTTAGGTAGTCAAATCGTCCCGGGATCGTAGCACCCTTGGAGGCAAGCTTCTGGGACAAAATGTCCAAGGATAATGGAATAGGTCGGCCATCAATAAAATCTAGGGCCTCAAACTCGCCCGTGCGGACGAGGGAGCCATAGAAAGACTGGACCTCCTCTTCCCATACCATCTCATGGGGTTCGTTGAAGAATTGGCACCACCCCCTAGTGCTGAAAAGGTTACTGACGGTGGGGGGTAGCTTCTGCCATTTAATGAGGCGCTCAACATAGAGTTTATGGGAGGAGGTGAAAAACCACTCGCACCATATGCGTTCCATACGGGAACGGTTGTTCCCATTAATATCGAGGAGGACTTAGGTGGAGGTGTACATGACGGGTGGAGCGTGGTTGGCCATGTTAAAATTATGTTATTGGAAAATAAGAGAGAGAGAGAGAGAGAGAGAGAGAGAGAGAGAGAGAGAGAGAGAGTATGTATGAAGGGAATTGGCTAGAGTGGGGAGAAAAGGGTGGGAGAGGGTGGTATCTTATAGGTGGTGTGATTGGAGGGGCGAAGGTATTTGGAAGGAAAAGGGGAAAGGAATGGAGGGGAAATGGGGGAGGAATGGGGGGAATTGTAATAGGAGGGGAGAGAAGAGATTGGGGGAAGGGGGGAAGCATTTTTGGAAGGGGAAAAATTCTGCAGAGGCCGAACCAGTCCGGATTCCAGGGGCAAATCGATTCGGTTCCCCTCTTTTTTTATTTTAAATTTTTCCCAACCGAACCGATCCGGTCCAGTGGCATCAGTCCGATTCGATGGGATCATAAACTCTTTTCAATTAAGTTAAGCATGATCTCTTCCACTCTCAAATTTTTGAACACTCCTGTAACTATTCCAACACACGAACTCCCTTGAAACTTTCCATGCCCTCACGAAACGCATGTTTATACTCAAATCCTCTCAAGACTAACACTTATAGACCCCTAATGACCCTAACCTAATTCTAACTAGTGTACACAAGAGTCACACCATACACATCAAGGGTTCGACGACCTCTCCATTGCAGCTCACTCAACCCCGTAAACGGGGTTCGACAACTAGATCGTGTCGGCTTCTTCCACATACGCCTCTAGATATGGATTTAGGAATTTTCCATTAACTTTGAATATATCTCCCCCTTTGGATATTCAAATTCCTCCGCTCCGTGGGGAGATACATTTCTCACAACGAATGGGCCAGTCCATCTCGACCCCAATTTTTAGGGAAACAAACGTAGCCTAGAGTTGTAAAGAAGCACCTTTTTCTCCCGAATGAAACTCCTTGCGTCGAATAATCTTATCATGTGCAAGTTTCATATGTTCTTTGGAAATCTTAGCGTTCTCATACGCATCATTTTGCATCTCTTCCAACATATTTAATTGAAGCTTGCGAGCTTCACCGACTTTAACCAAACTGTAGTTAAACCTTTTGATCGCCCAATAAGCTTTGTGATCTAGATCTACGGGGAGATTGCGTGGCTTGCCATAGACAAAGTGAAATGGGTACATCCTGAGTCTAATCTTGTATGCGGTCCTATAACCCATAGCGCATCGTTCAATCTAAGGCATCAATCTTTTCGGTTAGGATTGACGGGTTTTTTAAGAATATTTTTGATTTCACGATTCGCTATCTCGACTTGCCCACTCATTTGAGGGTGATAAGTCGTTTCGACCTTGTGAACAACTTCATACTTTCTCGTAAGCTTTTGAAAGAGACTATTGCAAAAATTCTTACCGTTATCACTAATTATAACCTTCGGATCACCGAAGCGAGAGAGTATGTATTCTTGTAAGAACTTAATCACCACTTTATTGTCATTTGTTTTTGTAGCTATGGCCTCTACCCATTTAGACACATAATCTACTGCAACGAAGATGTATAGGAAGACAAATGATGGAGGGAAAGGGCTCATGAAGTCAATACCCCCAACAATCAAATATCTCGATGATGACTATGGGGGTTAATGGCATCATCTCTCATCAGGTAATGGCTTCCATCCTTTGACACCTATCGCAAGATTTACAATAAGTGTTCACATCCAAAGATTGTGGGCCAATAGAGTCTACTTTTAAGAATCTTAGCGGCAATCTTATTTGTGGAAAAATGGCCTCCACATTCTTTCGTATGGCAGAAACGGATGACGCTATGAGTCTCGTCATCCGGCACACAACGACGGATGATTTGGTCCGCATAATAATTAAATAGAATTGGATTGTCATAGAAAAATATGCACGACCAAGTAATGAAACTCTTCTTTTTTTACGGTGTCCAATCGGGAAGGACGGCTCCCGTGACAAGATAGTTAACTATTTCTGCAAACCATGGGAGAGAAGAGGTGGCAAATAGTTTCTCATTCGGGAAGTACTCGTCTATGGGTATGGGATCACAAGGCACGTTAGACGAGAGCCAGGACAAATGATCTGCAATAATGTTTTCTACCCCTTTTATCTTTAATGGATAGATTAAACTCTTGTAGGAGTAAGATCCACCTTATGAGCAGCGGCTTAGCATCTTTCTTAGCAAGGAGATATTTCAGCGCTGCGTAGTTGATAAAATAACTGATGGGGGAAACATTGAGGTACGAGCAGAATTTGTCAAGGGCAAACACCACCACTAACAATTATTTCTACGTGTTGGAGTAATTGAGTTGCGATCCGGTTAAAGTCCGGCTAGCGCAGTAGATGACAAGAGATTTTTTATCCTTTCTTTGGCCCAAAAAATCCCCTACTGCATAATCACTTGCATCACACATGAGCTAGAATGGTAGGGACCAATCCGTAGCTTTCATGATGGGAGAGGTAATGAGCATGCTTTGTAATTTATCAAAATCACCTTGGCATGCAGCGTTCCACTCAAAAGGGATATCCTTCATAACGAGGCTACTCAAGGGTATAGCGATGCCACTAAAATCCTTGATAAACATTCTATAAAACCCCACATGGCCCAAGAAGGAGCGCACAACCTTTAGTGATTTCGGTGGGGGTAGCTAAATTATGACATTTATTTTGGCCATATCTACTTCGATTCCCATGGACGACACTATGTGGCCAAGAACTATTCCTTCCATTACCATGAAATGTCATTTTTCCAAATAAGCAATAAGTTCTTCTTTCCACACAGGGCTAGTACTTTCTCAAGATACGTAAGACAAAGGTCGAAAAAAGGGGCCAAAAATGCTAAAATCATCCATAAATACCTCAAGGCCTCTCTCAACCATATCAGTAAAGAGACTAAGCATGCACCTTTGAAAGGCCACAGGAGCATTACACAATACAATTGTCATACGTTTGTAGGCAAACATGTTAAAGGGACATGTGAAAGTCATATTCTCTTGATCAAGAACGTTTACCTCTATTTGGTTATATCCGGAATAACCATCTAGGAAGCAATAATATAGGTGTCCCGCTAGACGCTCTAGCATTTGATTGATGAATGGTAAGGGGAAATGATCTTTCCTTGTGCCCGCATTGAGTTTCTAGTAATCAATGCAAATGCGACACCCGGTGGTGGTACGTTGGGGAATTAACTCACCCTTGGCATTCTCGATCACAGTCATTCCCGACTTCTTCGGAACGACTTGGATAGGACTTACCCATTTGCTAATCGAGATTGGGTATATGATCCCGACGTCCAATAACTTAATAATTTCAGCTAGGACGACTTCTTTCATTTTTGGGTTCAGTCTTCTTTGAATTTTCCTCGAGGGCTTCATGTCCTCCTTGAGGTGGATTTTGTGGGTACAAATAAAGGGACTTATACCTTTCAAATTTATTATCCTCCAACCAAAAGAACTTTGGTGCTTCCTTAAAATTTCTAACAACTTACCCTCTTGCTCTTTATGTAGGTTAGATGAGACAATAACAACAAATGTCTCAACCTCCCCTAAATAAGCATATTTTACATGAGAGGGTAGTTTCTTTAATTTGAGAGAGGGAAATTTTTCTTTGGAGGGGATCATGGGTGAATCCCTCAGAGGTAGCTCCTCGAATCTAGAAACCCAGTTAATATCTCTCGAGTCCTCAATTGATGTTCCCTCATCTAATAGCGCTTTTAACTCCTCTACCTCTCCTTCAAATTTGGTGTATGTACCCTCGCTCCCATCACTTCTAGCAAGGCATGTTTCTAAGGCATCCCCTCCAATGGTTCTCTCAATGTTCTCCTCTACTATCTTCTCTATGAGATCGACCGCATGAATTCCGTCTTCTTCACCCACTTGGTTAGGAATATTGAAGATGTTCATCTCGAGGGTCATGTTCTAGAAAGTGAGTTGCATTTGCCCATTACGTGTATTGATTAAAATGTCAGCTGTGGCTAAGAATGGGCGGCCTAGAATAACGGGAACATAATTGATAGAATAGATGGAGAGCTCTGCGTCCCAAATGACAAAGTCTACCTGTGTTCACTTGGTCTATCACATCCTCGATAATCACTCGAGGTATCTTCATTGTGCGATCCGCTAGTTAGAGAGTGATTTGTGTGGGCTTAAGGCCACCCAAATTGAGCTGCCTATATATGGAGTAGGGAAGAATGTTAACACTCGCCCCTAAATCAAGCAAGGCTTTTTCTATTCGATTTTCTCCAATAATGCACAAAATTGTGGGTGCATCCGGATCCTTAAACTTTGGTGGGAGGTCGTTAAGTAGAAGAGATCTCACATTTTGTGCCAGAAAAATATTATTTTTCACCTTTAGCCTTCTTTTCACCGTCAATAAATCTTTAACGAATTTACATATGCGGGAATTTTTTTGATGCCATTGAGAAAAGGCAAATTCAGCTTTGCTTGCTTAAGGACGTCTAGCACATCTGCACGAAAGGCTCCCTTTTGGGGTGGAGACAACCGTTAAGGGAATGGGGTGGCGGCAGGTGGTTTCACTATGACTTTCGGCTCGCTAGTGTCATCATTGTCACTCTCATTTAAGGGGACATCTTCGGCCTCTTTTGTGTCGGGTGAAATCTCCTTGTCTTTAGGTGTGTCGTGTGGAGGAGGTGATAAGTCAATGACTCACCCACTGTGTAGAGTGTTGAAGGCTTGACATTACTCTTGCTGATCATGGGCGGTAGAGATAACATTAGCTTGACCTTGAGGAAGTCTTTGGCCTTGGGCCGGAAACTTTCCCTTCTATTATATATTTAAAGCGTTTTGCAACCTAGAGATACTAGTATTGATCTCAGTGGACATTCGATCATGCTTAGCGTTGGTTGCATTTTGAGATTGGATGAATTGATTTAAACTATCCTCGAGAGTCCTCCACGGCGGGGTGATGTATGGCGCGGGAGGTGGTGCTTGCATATGTATTTGCATCTGTGGAGCGTGTTGGAAATGTGGAGGTAGAGGTGGGGAAATGTGTGAATTAGAATTCAACAGAGTCTGTTGTTGCCCATGGCTAAAACAAGGATGGTTTATCCATAAAGGGTTGTAAGAGTTCCCATGCGGGGTATTGAAATTTCCCTTAAATCCCCCAATCGCTTCCACTTGCTCGTTAAGCATGACTTTGTAGGCGGGTATCGTCAGACATTCCTTATTTGAATTGTTCGCCTCATAAATAGAACACACCTTCTCTTTCACGACTCGGGTGGATCCGACAGTTTTTCTTGAGTGGGATCCGCGGACATCCTCTATTTGCTTAGTGAGTTGATTAAACTTATAATTCCACTCAGCATCCTTGTTGAAATTATAAATTCCAAATCGAAAAGGAATTGTGGATGTCTGTCGGACTCGGTTTTAGGAATTGGGGTCAGATGTGTCCCATGCTTGAGTAGTCTCGACGACATACTTAAGATGAACATCAGCAACGTTAGCATCTAGCTCCCAAAACGGTCTTTCACACATAATTTGAACGAGTTTCTTAGACGGTATAATTAGCCCATTATGGAAGAAAGAGATAAGATGATGCTTTTCGAATCCATGATTGGGTAAACACTAACTAATTCTTGGAATCATTCCCAACAGCGATCAAATAACTCATTATCTTGTTGTTAAAAATCTTGGATTTGAACCTTGACGGGGTTGGTTCCATTTTAGGGAAAGAACTTCAAAAGAAACTCGGATTACATCTCCTTCCAAGATGTAATTGAGTTCGGCGATAAAGACCACAGCCAGGTCTTAGCTTATCCTTTAAGGAAAAAGGAAAAAGTTTTAGGTGAATGATGTCTTGCGTGCAAGCTTGATCACAACACGTGTCGCGGGCCTCTTAGAACTCACCAATGTGGAGGTATGGTTTCTCCGAATCCATGCCATGAAAAGTGGGGAGAATTTGTATCATACTGTTACGAAAGTTGAATTGTCCTCTGTTGTATGGAAGTCGAATGCACCTAGGGGTGACAGATCGATCGAGATATAAGAGTTCTTTCATGGGACGATATGGCTGATCTCCCTTACCCGTACCAAAGCTAGCGTTATCTGACATCTCTCTCTCTCTCTCTCTTTCCCCCCTCTCTCCCCCCTAGTGAATCGAAATCCCCACTCGGTGTCCTAGAAATGTGACTCAGTGTGTGACTTGCGATAGAGTTAGGCGGTGTAGGAACTGGAACCCAAAACTATTGTACGTTAGGAATGTGGGGGCTATTAGGGTCGTACTCAACTATTGGATTCTCGTGAATGCGTGTAGGAGTAGATTGAGGGGTTTGTTGCGGATTTTGCATGAAAGGGCTATAACGGAAGATATATTTTTTTTGCTTTTCAATTTTTTGAATTTGTTTTGGATTTTTTTTATTTTTAAGTTTTGGAGTCAAATTTTAGATTAAATCGACCTAACCTAACAGTCTACCAAGTTCCCCGATAACGGCGCCAAAAACTTGACGCGACTACAAGTGTGTCTCTAGTGCGTACTAATTACGGTTCAAGTGCAAACCGTTCGCTCAACTAATAATCC
Organism: Sambucus nigra; assembly: GCA_949130495.1. NCBI lineage: Eukaryota > Viridiplantae > Streptophyta > Magnoliopsida > Dipsacales > Adoxaceae > Sambucus > Sambucus nigra. Next base: position 227,909,674 of record OX422223.1, on the reverse strand, counting down.
CGATAATTCGGGGTCGAATCCTCAGGGAATAGGATGATCGCTCGTGACGACAAAGGGTAGGAAGACTAATCCTAAGGTTGACTCTAAAAGAAAAGAAAGAAAAATGATTTTGATTTGAAAATTATCTAACAACTAAATGCAAATGAATTGAACTAAAATTAAACTAAGTATGCAAGACTAAATTAATTAAGAACTAAGTAAAATGAATGAGAAAATAGGTTGAAATACAATCCCCCAAACCCTAGTATGTTTACTCGATATAACATAAGTCGTAAATAGATAACTGATTAAACCTAGTCTTTATTAATCACAATCATTACATATATGAGGGTACAAGCCCGCATTATACATAATCAAGAGTAAGAATAAAGACGCGTCGACATAGCTAACACGTGTCTCGCACTCTTAAACACTCTGGTTACCTAGGGCAAACGAGGTTAAAATAACCACGACAGTTATGATCACTACACAACACTATTAAATCATTATTTAGTTCATAGCACTAATTTTCTATTCGTGCAAACTACATCGGGTTGGGTTCTTGTATCCCAACCCTGAGAAATCTAGCCTAGCATTGTGCAATTAACTACAATTATGTTTTCTACTGTGCAGGAAATCAAAACCATGATGAAATTAAACTTAGAATGAAAAGATAATCTGTGAACTATTGGAAATAAATAAACCATGCACTGATTAATGAATTCGAACTATAAAAAATAACAAGAAACAAACTTTACTAAAGAAATCTGAATTGAGAATCACATATTTGTAACTTTGAGATCCTAGGGTTCTTCACTACTTTATCTCTCTAAATTATGCTAAAATAAACTCTCCAAGAACTCCCTTTGGTCTGGGAATATGTTTCTCAACTCTAATTTTAGAAGAGGATAATATTGAAATTCGACAGTAGAACTGATCCGGATTTAGTACATCGGTCCGGTTCTCCTATTACAGAATGTTTCTTCACTATCTGACCTATTCATTTTTCTCTCTATCGGTTCGATTTGATATTCACAGAAATTTTAGCCATCATCCGGATCGGTTCTTTTTGTTCTCCATGGGTTCGGTTTGGTCTTTACAGTGATTTCCCATCCTTGTGATTTTTCTCTCAACTTTGCATCTTCGTAACACGTGCTTCGGGACTCGAATTCGGATGTCATTTCTTCTTATGCTCTCATAGACTTAAGGTATTCAAATCTTCTTAGGCTTCTCGTCCTAATTCCCGATGCAAATTAATCTTTTTCTCTTTGACTTTTCTTATTTTCTCTTCTTTTTTTCTTCCGGTTTCTTTCGTTCTTCTCATGCACTAAATACCTGCAAAATCTATGAGAAATACACAAAACTCGGCGTACTTGTTAGAAAATGTCAGTAGCAATGTATGAGATAAATTAACTCGTGTTACATCGCACGGAATGTTAAAAGACTTTTAATTACTGGGATAAATACAAAGAATTTATGCCTAATCAGCGCACACATCATATTTTTAATTACTATTTTGGGAACACTCCTATGAATGACCTTGTAATACCCCGTACTTTTATGACTATTTAAATTACATGAGTGGGTGTAATTTAATACTTGCAGAAATAATTTGAGAAAATAAGTAAATGAGTTGGATTGTTTTTATATCATGTCCGAGTTGGGAAAAGCAACAAGTAATAATATTTTACTCGGAAAAATACGTGCAGAGTTGTATTGGATTTTAAAAGGTGAATTTTTTATAAGTGACTCAAATGGAGATTTCGAGTGCACGGTTGGTCTCGAATGGGCCGAAATAGTCAAAATAAATTACCTGGGGGTAGCGTTTGGATTCCCGAAACTTTTTGGACTAGTAGGGATTCACATTTGTGTATACGAGACAATTTTGGGTTTAATAAGTGGATAACCCTTATTTCTCCCATTGTAAGCCGAGAGAAAGAGAAAGGAAAGAAATAAAAGAGAGAAGAAGAGAAAGGAAGAAGGCAAGGGAGAAAGAGAAGATTTCCGGCCAAGCTCCGGCAGATTTCGGCACGAGGTCGTCGGATTTATTCAATGAGGCAAGTGTTTAACTTGCTTTAACTATTTATGTGTGTTTATTATTCATATTATAGTGGGTGAAAACTTTATGATTTTGGTTTGGGATTCTTGAACCAAAATGGGGTTTTTAGAAATGATTTCACGTAAATGTAGGTGATAATAACTCCATAAGAAATCTGGGTTAAAATCCATGTTAATAAAGTAAATTTTTTGTGAGAATTTAAAAGGGTTGAATAAAAACTAGGGTTTAATTAAGATAGGGTTTAGGTCTTAATTAACTTGATTAATCCCAAGAATAAATTGATGGGTTAGGCATATATAAGTGTGTAGATGTTTATAGTAATGGTAGTTGAGGGTAAAAACCATAAATTTCGGAGTTGGAAGAGAAAATAAAATCCCGAATGGATCGGATCACCAGACCATTTTTTTGGGGGGGGGGATATCGGTTCGGTTCGTCTATTTCACAATCGGATCAGTTCGTTTTATGGCCGTAGATTCGGTTCTGTTATGGCAGTTAATTTTGGGATATTTTTCTTAGATTAAAAGGATTGGAAAAGAATTCCTTTTGGAGATAAATATTGGGGTAACCTAAATAGAGTGTGAGGAACTCTAGATGAATAAATGAGTGATGTGTGACCCTTGGGATTTGTGGAATTAAAATATGGGGTATAAATTTTAGGAATGTTTGGGACGAACGACATTCGAGGAATTATTCGGCAAGTTCGAACATATATTCATGCGTGTAGAATATATATATATATATGTGTCGATAATATATATGGGTAGAATATATGTATATACCGAATATATATATATATATATATATGTGTGTGTGTGTGTGTGTGTGTGTGTGTGTGTGTGTAAATCCTAAGGTGCGAGTAGGATGATTTAAGAATACTAGCTAGACATGATAAGCTACTATTAGGAAATAATGAATGTGATAATTATATCATAAGTGCGTGAATAGTTATGGGATTAAAATAAGTTGCGTGTATACTTATGAATTAATACGAATTTGCATATTCGAGATTTTAGGATAATGCCCAGAGATATAGGCATGATAACCGGATTTGATGTGATTTATATATACGGGTATAGAGATAGTTTATATATGCTACAATTATGAATATATTTGTCTGTAAATGATATATTTATATGAAGCATACCCCTCTAGTGGGTGAGGTCCCTCGCTTGAGAAGCAGGGAGCGTATAGTCCCTGGGTCATAGCGTCTATTTTTATATTGAGTGGCATTTATTAGGGTTATGACGTCTTGGATATGATTCGTCTTATTTCCATTGAGGAACTATGACCGATTTTCATACGTTGTGATTTGGTTTTTACCAAGTCAGTGTGAGAGTTCGACCGCTGGTACTCAGGATGATGTGTGAGTAATTACCTAGAAGATTATAGCATTTATAGACTCCAACCATTGAGTTGTATCTATGAGGAATGGTTATTATACTTATATAGTGTGTGATCAAGGTTCTAAAAAACGGAGGGCATAATCGAGGCGTGGAGGTCAAGCCTTAAGCCTTAGAAGCCTAGGCGGGCTTTAGGCGTGAAAAGGCATTTAGGCCTTCTTAATATGTTTTAATATTTTTTAACTATAACAAGGCTACTAAAATAGTAAAATTGTACATAACAGAAAAATATGTCTGATTATTTGCAAATTAAAATATTATTTGATTATTTTGGATGAGATAATGGTCCGGTTTGTAAAAAAAATCTTTAAAAAGTGATATCGTTTCACTAAAGCATTGTTTTTTTAAAAAAAAAAAGTGCGCCTTAAGGGTTTTACCAAGAATAAGGCATAAAAAGTTTAAGGCGGGGCGTTTCTAACAAGCCTCAAGCCTAGGTGGAACCTAGGTGGGTTTTTTAAAATAGTGTGTGATATATAAGTAAAAATATACTTAATATGTATATATATAAAAAATATACGGACAAAATAAAGAATAAAGTGAAAGTAAATTGTTGCATCCATGAGTATAGAATTCGGAATAAAAATGTGAGATACGTATATAAAGATGAGAAAATTATATACGAGATAATTAACACTAAAATGTGAATAGTGTAATAACTAGTGAAGGTTATTCATAATGAATGGATATATGATAAGCGAGAAATGATAAGGTATAAGCTCGATCGAAAGCTTGGAATAATGTATGCGGGGCATGAGATAATGTTTGGGTATTTAGAAGTTCGGTGAGAGGTAAGTTAGGCTGGGTAGCATAACTAAGATGTTTAAAATACATGCGATACGTGTGCACTGTTAGATGAGAGGTGAGGGGTATCTCATGGGAGTGCGACACCAGTTTAAATATGGAGAATATCATATTGTAAATATTAAAATATTTTAAACACTTACTAAAAAAAATTAAAACTCTTTGGGATCTGACCCGCTTGCAACTATTTTCCTTTTTCTTTTACTTTAAAACCCTTTTAGGTTTACAGACACAGGGACGCCTGGATGATTATTCTTTCGATTCAGACGTTGCTGACGCAGTTGTGGATGTTGGCAGGAAATTGTATAGACGCTTCTCTCCTTGTGATCTAGATAGGAGGTACTGTGAGTTATATTCGGGCATATTGCCCAATTGTTGTCTTTTAATTTATTTTCGACATTTTAATTTTACGCTGATTCGATATGGTTGTATAAATATTTTATCAAGAGTTATCGGTTATTATTTATTCATTTCAGTTGCTATTCATATTTTTCTATGGATGATTTATTGTGTGTTTTAGTTAACAAGATTAAAAGTTTAAAATTTTGGCACCGGACCTAGTAGGTTATTAGTAATTAAATGGTTTTCGGCAGTGATGCTGAGAATGAAACCATATGAGATTCTTGTTTAGTTTGATATAAGACTAATCACGCGGTATTTTATTAGGCAGGGTGTCACATATGGTATCAGAGCATCAGGTTCTAGTGTCTTTAGAAATCTGTGCGGACGTGCTACATTTTTGACGTTGCTTTTTATTTGATATAGGGCCCTATGCTTAGGATTGTTGATTCCTATGGTGAGATTTCATTATCCGGCTATAATGTATAATCATAGTGAATCTTATATGCGTTTGGGTGTGTTCATTTGCCAAATAATGAAGGGCGACATGCGAGGTCCGTTGGAAGAACAGCAGGAGGCAGGGCTTAGTTGGAGTTGAAGAACATTTTGGGGGTTGATGAGCAAAGTCGAGGTCACCCCTATTGTTTCTCGGGAAGATGGGACTATAAGGACTGATAGGGTACATTATATATTGTCAAGTACCACTATAGTAGAAAGTGGTGCCAAATTAGAGTAACCCAGAGTGGTTATAATGGGAGAGAGTCAAACGGGTCTTTGAACGGGACCACCCGTTAGAATTTTAGAAAATGTGGAGACTGTCTGTGTTAGACAATGGATGTAAGATACCCAGAGGCTTTGGTATATAGTTGAGTGAAGTATACCCGAAAGTGAAAACTGGGGTAAAATTTTCTTAGATCGTGGGAGAATTGTTGTAATGGTGGGAGTTAGTCACCATAGTTTTAAAAGTGAAATACCATGCCAATGGAAGGACCTTAGGTACGGTTTGACCGCAAGTTCCTTTATTTTTTTTTTGTTCAAAAAGAGATGTGGATAAAATTCTGAACTTACCACAGGATGGCTGGACAGAGGCTTTGTCTAGCGAACTTTGTACCCGATGAGGTAGGTGCAATGGAGAAAGGAGTTCGGAAGTGGGAGATGGACTCACGAGACGAGTCACCAACACTTAAGGGAAATTTTGCTTGGATGATTGATGCAGATGGAGACAATGTCGAGCTTTTGACAATGAAGATATTAACACTTCTTTATGAAGGGAGCTAAAAGAATTGGAGAATTTAGTCAGAGAGTAAGATTAGATAAAATAGTACTAGCGAAATACCATAGTGGGGAGACCCATCAGGGGACTCATTTAAGGGATTCAGATAGCTGAATTCCTACCGAGTGATGGTGGATTCAATCGGGACTAGTAAGGCCAATAGTGCATTGCTTAGGGCCAGCGGAGCTAAGGGAACAATGGAGGTAGCCATCAGGGTCGGGGCTACCAGGTTTCGAGAGAAGGACAACCCTAATACCGCCAGCATGGGCGAAGATAAGTGGATTATATGGAGAGATATTTTTCATGTGGAGAGTAGGACCACATGCATTGATTTTACCCGAAGTGAGAAAAAGGGGCAAGAGTACGGTGCCTAGCTGGGGCAATAATTAAGATAGTTTTGGTTCAACTCGGACAAGCGTGTTATAGTCGGGAACCATTTGAGAAACCAGGGCGATTGGTAAGGTAGAGAAATAAGTTTTATCCTCGTGTTAATTAGGTATGCTTTGTGTGACACGAGCGAGTCATGGTATTTTTATTAGCACTAGATTCGTGTGTGAGACGAGTTTAGTGTGTATATCGATAACAATATTATGTTTATATTTTTTTCGTGGTGTAGCGAGGTTATTTTTTGTTTCATCCGCGGGGAAGAGGGTGTAGTCATATTGGTATATATTTTATTGAAATCACTCATTTTAGTGATGTCTTATAAGAGTATGATATTATCTTGAGTATAGACTGGTTAGAACGATAGTGGGCTGATATTGCAAGGCTATCGTGTTTGCTGTTCTAGGGCAGGATGGGTTATTTTGGCGATGTCTCACCTGAAAGAGGGTCGAGCTCGCATTTATATTTTATGTTGATAAAGACTTCGGAGAGTATAGTTGTCTCGAGATATTTGACCCCAATGTGTAGGGATTTTATTGAGGTGATTTGAGGTATATTGGATTTACTGTTGAGCGGAGAGACTTAGATCGTTATTATGTATAGCGCTCAGGACTTGGTGATAGGGAGGGCGCATTGTTATATCACTCCTTTAGAGACGTGGGATTTGAAATTTATATTCATACTTCTGGGGACAGGAATTTGAGAGCCCTGGTTATGTGTTTGAAGTTTATGGAATTTAATTACCGCCAATGTTGAGTGACAGTGCATTTGGGGAAGTCCCTTCTTTGAATGTTATTGCGGGATGAGATACACGTGAACCTTGATGAACGTCGTGAGTAGATAGACGTTGATGGATGTTAGGGCATTAGTTTTGAATGTTAATCAATAAATGTGTGGAGAAAACAATTTGAGCTGAGAGCTATTATATAATATAAGGCCAGTGGAGTCGATAGTTCCGTGAGAGAGCACTGAAAATTTCTCTTCTCACCACGAGTTAAAGAGTGGAGCGATGTTAAGGAGGATTAAATTACGATTTATTCAGGTGGTTGAGGATACCCGTGTGTTAAAGCTCCATTGAGAATGCGAGGCCAGATTTCAAACTGTCCGAGATAGGAGGATGTGGGAAGAAATGTGTGGAATATATGCCTAAGGGAAGTTATAAACAAAGCTGAAATGGCATGATGGATTGAATGTCGTGTGAGAAAGATGATAATCCAAGTATATATGTGCAGTGAGTGTAGGACACCCGAGATGGGTTGAAAGGTTGTGGGAAGCCATTTAAAAGGATATCTCTTGAGAAAAAGGAAATTCAATTATTATGTGAAAGTTGAGCGGAGTCCTACTCAGATGAATGTTGAGAGTGCCTTGTGCATAAATAGAATGTTAATCTCTATAATACAAATGGGGCCAAAAATGCGCATTATGGAAAAAAGTGTAAGGGCCGAGACTTTTAGTACACTCGAGAGGAAGAAGGGGAGTATAAAGTACCACTTAATGTAAGTCGTTATAAGTGGAAATTGGTGTTAGGTGAGACATAGTGAGATTATCTTCGGGTGCACCACTCACAGATGAAAATAATTTGGTTCTAGATGATTAACCAGAAAATTTTGTATTAAGCTAATGATTCCAATGAGAGAATGAGCAAACGGGTTGGTAAAGAAGGATTGCAACCGTGCAAGGTGTCGCCTAATATTTTTGTGAATCAGGATAAGATCCCTGAACCCCACCTCCGATAGGGATTTTTGGGAAGCAGTGGGGATAATGTTTTGTTTTGGGCAAGTCGTGTCACCTATGGCCCTATGATTAGATGGGGGGTGATTGACGATCAGTAAATGGGGTATGAATGCAATTTGGGAGTCACTGCGGTTAGTTTACTTCCGCAACTGACCTAACTTGTAATTGAAGTAAAGCATGGTTTGGTAATTGGGAGGGAAATTACCGATTGATAGAGTTGTCTGGAGACACTCGTACCTGTTTGTTGCGGACAAGGTGCCTATTACAATTTTGTGTGGGAAAACCTGGTCATTCTCCCTCTGGTTGTTTAGAGGTGAGTGAATAAATAGATTTTTGGATTGGACGCGATTTAGAGTCCGTTGTCGAGAGGGGAATTAACCATAAACTATTTGGGGGTGAATTTTGAGCGTCGTAAGAGTTACGTCGCAATGAATCGAGATTTGAAGTACTAACAGGAGTGGTCAGATATTCTTATGGTTTCTCCCAGAATGGGAGTTGTGTGTTGGGATGGACATGGGAAGCTGGCACTTAGTGATGTGCGACCTTCCAATAGAATTGAGGCGATAGAGCCAATGATTTATAGGCTCATCTTATTTGGATGTCGTTGGTAGAAGCACAGTGTGTAATGTGTCGTTATTAAAGCGAGATCTTAGGACTGATGGAGTATATCAGCATGAAAATAATTAAACAGGCTTGCCGTGAAGCTGGGGCTATAGTGATTAAGCCTTTAGATAGGTGGGTACCGCTAGCGGGTGTATAGTACTTTGGGATTGGTTTTGAATACTAGAGGATCTTGTGTTGTTAAACATTCTAAGTCTTGGTACCAGTTGTATCCAAATTTTGAGTACAAAATTCCTTTGTAAGGGTGGAAGTATGTAATACCCCGTACTTTTATAGGTATTTAAATTATATGAGTGAGTGTAATTTAATACTCGGAGAAATAATTTGAGAAAATATGTAAATGAGTTGGATTATTTTCATATCATGTCACGGTTGGGAAAAGCGACAAGTAATAATATTTTACTTGAAATAATACCTGCGGAGTTGTGTTGGATTTAAAAAGGTGAATTTTTTATAAGTGACTCGAATGAAGATTTCGAGTGCACGATTGGTCTCGGATGGGCCGAAGTAGTCAAAATAGAGTACTCGGGGGTAGTGTTTGGGTTTCAAAAACTTTTTGGACTAGTAGGAACTCACATTTGTGTATACGAGTCAATTTTGGGTTTAATAAGTGGATAAACCTTATTTTTCCCATTATAAGATGAAAGAAAGAGAAAGGAAAGAAATAAAATAGAAAAAAGGAGAGGAGAAAGGAAGAAGGAAAGGGAGAAAGAGGAGATTTTCGGCCAAGCTCCGGGGAATTTTGGCACGAGGTCGTCGGATTTATCCAATGAGGCAAGTGTTTAACTTGATTTAACTATTAATGTGTGTTTATTATTCATAATATAGTTGGTGAAAACTATATGATTTTGGATTGGGATTCTTGAACCAAAATGGGGTTTTTAGAAATGATTTCATGTAAATTGAGGTGATAATAACTCCATATGAAATCTGGGTTAAAATCCATGTTAATAAAGTAAATTTTTGGTGAGAAATTGGAAGGGATAAAAACTAGTGTTTAAATAAGATAGGGTTTAAATCTTAATTAACTTGATGAATCTCAAGAATAAATTGGTGTGTTGGGCATATCTAAGTGTGAAGATGTTTATAGTAATGGTTGTTGAAGGTAAAAACCATAAATTTCGGAGTTGGAAGAGAAAATGAACTCCCGAACTGATCAGATCGCCGAACCGATTTGTTTAGGGGGTTATCGGTTCGGTTCGTTTATTTCAAAACCGAATCAGTTTGTTTTATGGCCATAGGTTCGGTTCGGTTATGGCAGTTAATTTTGGGATATTTTTGTTAGATTAAAAGGATTGGAAAAGAATTCCTTTTGGAGATAAATATTGAGGTATCCTAAATAAAGTGTGATAACCTCTAGATGATTAAATGAGTGATGTGTGACCCTTGGGATTTGTGGGATTAAAATCAGTGGTATAAATTTTAGGAAAGTTTGGGACGAACGACATTCGAGGAATTATTCGGCGGGTTCATACATATATATTTACGCGTGAAGAATATATATATATATATATATATATATATATATATATATATATGTCGATTATATATATATATATATGAGTAAATCCTAAGGTGCGAGTAGGATGATTTAAGAATACTAGCCAGGCGTGATAAGCTACTATTCGAAAATAATGAATTGATCTAGATAGGAGGTACTGTGAGTTATATTCGGGCATGTTTCCCAACTGTTGTTTTTTAATTTTTTTTTTTTGGAATTTTTATTTTCGCTGATTCTATATGGTTGTATAAATGTTTTACGGAGGGTTATCGGTTATTATTTATTCATTTCAGTTGTTGTTCATATCATTGTATGGATGATTTATTGTGTGTTTTAGTTAACAAGATTAAAAGTTTAAAAATTTGACACCGGGTCTCGTAGGTTATTAGTAATTAAATAGTTTTCAACATTGACGCTGAGAATGAAACCATATGAGATTCCTGTTTAATTTGATATTGGATAGATCACCGGGTATTTATTAGGCAGGGTGTCACAGACCTCACTCCGCCTTTTCCTATAATACGAATCGAGTGATTCTGATCTCCACTTATATATACACACTTCACGGATAAATCAAGGAGAATAATAACATTAGCCCATGAGAGACTAAAAGGGAAGGATGAGTGCCTAACAACTTCCCATTACGTAACTTAGCCCCTGAACATTTGAACTAATTGTTTTCGCAAGCATCAGTTTGTCTTTTATGTCGTTCTCTGGAGGCAGCAACAAGTTCTTTTGCCTGTTTTGTGAAAAATAGATTGGCGAATCTATCAACCCACATCGACGATGGCTGAAGCATTCCTCGAAAGGGCGCTTGACCTTATCTCTCTCTCTCCACTATAAGCACGAGTGTCGGCCCGAGAAAAGAAAATGGGGGATGGCCACAGTGGCGACTCTACTGGGGACTTACTTGTCATAAGAGGGCTATACTTTATTTGCATAGGTGTTATCATTTTCTTCTTGTGTACATATGCACCTACTTGTATGTTCCCTTTTGTTCTCTATTACTTCTTGTATACATTTACCCCATGTCTATATCACCTCTCACTCACTTTTCACTTCACACACTTGTAAATACTCTCCATGTACACCTCACACTCCCAACACTTGTATATAAGGTCACTTATATCCACATGTTAAACACACCACTTAAAATATCAATGTTTAGGCTTCACGAGCACACACCTCCACTTATCACACTTTTATATATCCATGCACACTTATACTTCTCACAAGCCACTTGTAGTTGATCCATGATTAGATTCACTACCACACACTCACTTATAGATATTCACACATCACTCACTCTCACATATCCATGCTTAGGGTAATATTCATGCTCCATGCTAGATTTACTTTTCATTATACTTGTAAATTCTTCCTTATCAGTATAGTGCTCATTATGCCAAATAAAATACTCTATCCACAATATACTAATCAAGAATCATGCATTTTGCACACTACATCACCAAGAGCATTGCTATATTGACAAAAAAGTATCCCTTGCAGGGGGCTCATTTTGTGATAGGCGCTGGTCCGATAATGCGAAATTAGCCTAAGTAATATGATTATCACCTTCCATTGGCTTAGTACCTTCGATGCATATCGAACGGTTCCCCCATATCATACCGCTTGACCAAACTCACAATGGGAGGTATATAGTAGGGAAATCGTTCACGTACATTGAGTATATCAAATTCGCTCTTAAACTTACTATCCCCGTGAGGTATATAGTGAGGTAATTCACGTACACTCAGGTATGTCAAATGGCTTATCCACACATACGGATTGCCCTCAAAAGTAAAAAGTATATCGTGAAATTCATGCCAAGGGGGGAAACTTTCCACTAACCCAACAACTGCATACCCTCATATAGGCGTCAACCTAAGGCATTCATATTTAGTTTGCCCGGTACTACATGAAACTCTATCGAAATGCTGGGTCAGCATGCCGCCCAAATTTTCATGCAAATTCGTCGATTTTCAAAACAGGTACCTGTCCACGAGCCTAGAAACAAGTCAAACCTTGTTTTACATATTTTTTAAACCTAATTTTCCGAGGCTCGAGTCCCGTCCGACATTTCTTTTTGCATTTGGATAAACCTAATACAAGTGAGAACATAGTAATAATTATTATGTTGAGATTCTTCCCTCGCACCTTTCTTTCCTCCTTTCTCAAAAAATTGATACACCCAAAACATTTTTGTTCCTTTTTATCATAAATATCAAAGATATTTTTTCCTCCTTTTATCAAAAAATACCAAAAACATTATGTCCTCCCCTTTCCAAAAAACCGTCAAAAAAACTTCCCTCTTTTTTCAATAAAAATAATTCTTCCTTTTTTATTTCAAAAAATAAATTCGAATCATTTTTCTTCTCACGTCGATAGCACACTCGATCCTTGGCCTGGCTCCCTATTAGTTTTGATCTTCCGTCGAATCGCCCCGAAGCTCCGTTTGTTCTCCCTCTACTTCCTTTGAGTCTATAATCTACCTTTACTAACCCTCCATGGATAATGCGGACCAAGTATCAAATGTGCAACATGATTTGATGATAGTCTGAGTCTAACTTACCGCCAAGATTAACAACCTTTAGTCCAAGTTTCACGAGATGTAGTAAAATTGAATCCCTGTTCCCAAGGTGCCTTGGGGTCCTCTTCCATTGTCTCGAGTCCCGAAATAATATTAGCACGCTCCACGTTCCCCTCTAGCCAATGGGCCACCACCAGCTTAGGTCCCTATACCGAACTTTACCCATCCAGGGGCTAACCTACTAGTACCTGTCGATCCGAAGGAAGAAGAGTTAAATAAGGTCAAGGAGGACCTTAAGTTGTTAACCAAGATATTTGACCAATCTGAATCTTCGAGAATTACATGGATTACACACATATGTCTCCCTACCCTAAAGCAAGGCTGCCGAAAAACTTCAAGATGCCTAACTTTGAGAAGTTAGCGGGACTCTAATTGTTCATCTTTAAATCTACCACTAAGACATGACTCTCCTAGGTGCCTCTGAGCAAATAATGGCCTACATGTTCCAATGGACTTTGAAGGACAACGCTCTTCGTTTGTTTTTATCCCTCGAGGAATCCAGAATTCACAGTTGGGAGGATGCTGCCCATGAATTCATGTGGCATTATAAATACAAAGAGTAGTTAGAGGTTACACGCCGGGATTTAGAACTTCTCAAGAAGAACCTCAAAGAAATTATCAGTAATTTATCATCAAGGTGGAGAGGGCAAGCTTCCACTATGACCAACCAACCTTCCGAGGAGGAGCAAGTTAGTATTGTGAAGAAAAATTTATTACCCTATGTTCGAGCGACGATGGGAGGATAATATTACCCAAATTTTTGAGCTCTCTGGGAAGCACGAGTGGAGATTAAAGAAAGTATTGCCAAGACAGAACCTGAGCCAAAGTTTTTATCCGGATAGTTCATTCTAAGAAAATATGAGAAGTTTGCTAGAGTCTCGACCATCAACAACATCTCTCCACCCGCTACCTCTTAGGCGCTAGAAATCTGTGCTAGTCTGGTCAGAAAAGAATACATTGAGATCCATGATCCCCTCTCTAAATTTCACTAAGCCTTATTGAGCCAAAATCTCATCAAACCTTTGACCCTTATCCACTACCAAACGCACTTCCCAAAAATTTCAAATCTGACATCTATTGTGATTTTTACCAAACTGCTGGCCATACCACTGATAATTGCTTCCATCTCAAGAATGTAATCCAAGGTTTAATTAACTAGGGTATCATCGCCCCACCAGCAAATACCAAACCCAACATCACTCACAATCCACTTCTAAACCATTTAAATGCCATCTTCCTAGAGAATGACCCAAAATTCGATCCATCTACCCAGATTGTATCCAGTAAAGTGCCCATTATACCCAAATTTTCACCCAAACCCCTTAAAGTCGGACCATATTTGTGCCTACACCCCACCTGTTTTTCCGACCAAACTTTGTCGCTTCTCACAAAAGCGTGTATTACCATTCGTACATGGTCCGGTGGGAAGTATATGGAATTGCCAGCAGTACTGAACAGATTTCTAGAGTTTGGGCTGAAATTTCCCTCTAAAGTGACCGTTGACTGCCAGAAGTTCAGCATACTCTTCATGAAAGCCCAGAAGTGGGCTCGAAAGTCAGATAATTGGGTGGTACCCATTAACGAAATCATTTTAGACGATGCAGTACAGATTATAGCAGACATGTTTTGATAGACCAATGAGAATTGCAATATATCTGAGCTACTTAACGCTTTAAAGTTACAAGGGAAGTTGGTCCCTTCACTTCTGCACCTCCTCGTTGAGTAGGAGGATCTATATGAAGAATTTATTGAGGTTGTGGAATGTATTAACTTCTTATGGCAAGATGACATCATTGCCACCGGATGGGATGATGAGTATAATAGCTAAGATGAAAAACTAAGCCAAAAAATATTAGTCCGGTAATCAGTACGTGTATTTTAAAGATCGACAAGCGGAAGTTAATAGAGTGGCCGTATAACCCGAAATAGATGAAGAAATGAGGTTTCTATTCTTACCCTCCTATGTGAACCATATAACAAGATCTGGGAAATACTAACAGAGTTCGAATCCTTAGTTAGTGGGGATAGATAAATGAAAGGGAGTTATCGAGAAACTCCTCATACTATAAATGACCATTGAGGAAAGCAAGATCCTTTATATGATTAAGAAAACTCTGGCCAACATCACCTTGTGGGAACTCTTCATGTCTTACCAACTACACCAAAACGCTTTGATATAATTGCTTATCGAGCCCACAGTATCTCCTACCACCATTCTAGAAGAAGTCGTGAACCAGGTCAAGTCTTTAACCTCTACTAGATTGCTTTCCTTCTCTAAAGAAAAAATCTCAAAGTTTAGTCATAGTCATAACTATGCTCTCAACATATCCATTGAGGTGATGGGAAAGACAATTCCGCTCTCACTCATTGACACTGAATCAACACTCAATATTTTCCCGTTGAGAACCTTCAACTACATGGGTTCGAAATTAAGGGACCTTGCTCTAACTTTTGCCGATGTGTGTGACTGTGACAATACTCGCCAAGAGGTGATGGGATCCATGACACTCACAATAGAAGTTGACCTTATCAATCCTATTGCCGAGTTCTAAGTTATAGACCTACCCACTTATTTTAATTTATTTCTTGGTCAACCGTGGCTTCACAACATCAAATGGGTATCTTTCTCTCTCCATCTGAAACTAAAGTTTTTTTCCAAAGGGCATATCATATCCATCTTGGGAGATGATGATAGTACTAAGAATGCAAGTACCGGTAACCCGGTACTAAAAATACAACATATAACGAATGATATGCTTATTTTTGGATTCAGGGTTGATCTGCTCTCCCCTTTAGAAGGAGATGATCTCAAATATTGAGTCTGTCCAGAGCACAACCCTCACAAAATTGTCAATGTGATACAGATGTTCAAGAATATGTGCTTCATGCCCGGACTGAGGCTAGGACGATGGTAACAGGGGATACTGGAACCCATAGTCCTAAAGAAGGCCTTTTCTCCATATGGCTTGGGTTATCAACTATCATCAGAGGAACTCATAATGCTCTGCCAACCCCGGTTAAAGAAAAGTTTAGAAAGTGCCAAGAATGTTTTGAGGGATTCTTTGAATGGGAGATTCATCAAATAAGGCGAGGATTTTCTTTTATGTGGCTTCCCCAAACCATGGTATGATCATATGGATAAGAAGATGAAGCTAGGGATGGAGATCTTCTTTCAAGATAGTTAATCCAAGGCCAAAGACTCCTAGCATCATGTACAACCACTCATTAGAAAGCTATAGCTGTTACCGAGGTTTTCAAGGGAAGTGACTCTGAGGACTCATTCAATGTGTAAAAACTGGGGCTGACACTCTGCATGATCCACTCAAGCACTACATTGTCGGATCCGTCCATTCTGATAAAGGACGATGACGAACCCTTCCTCAACTGGAATACTATACCAATTCCAACTGTTGAAATGCAACCTAACCCAAATGTTTATCTTATATCTTCCACTTGTGTTCCTCCTTTTTCTGATTACAATACCTCCTTTGGCGAGGTTTTCAACATAGTTTTTCTCAAAAATGAAATAAACGAAGATTTTGACTATCTTGCTATGCCTTACACTAATTGTATTGATTCTAATCAAACTTTTGATGATGATTATTTTTCTAATGAATAATTCTTAACTGATCTTAATTAGGTTAATAACAAACAACCTAACCACGTTCAAATTAATGAGGATGAAATTATTATTATCAATCTCGATTCTAGTTGCTAACTGCCGAGATTAGTATAGGGCCCACCCTTGACGAGCATGAGCACACGTAACTCTAAGAATTTTTGAAGGAATTTGTGGATGTCGTTGAATGGTCCTACGATGGCATGCCCAACATTAATCTCGAGATCGCTCAACACAAGATTCCAATTCTCCTGGAATGTAAACTGGTTAAACAAAAATTGCGAAAGCTCCGTGTCGAATTGTTGCTCAAGGTTAAAGAAGAGGTCATCAAACAGTTGAACGTAGGCTTCATCCGGGTGATCGAATATTCCATATAGCCCGCCAACATTATACTCGTGCCAAAATTAAGAGGAAAAGTCCATGTGTGCATTAACTCCCGAAATTCGAATAAAGCATCTCTGAAAGATAACACGGCCAGTCACGCTCTCAAGTCATTCGTCGATGGGTTTCTTGGATATAATTAGATCAAGATGCCCCCTGATCATCAAGAAAAAACAACATTCATCATCCCTCGGGGAAGATTTTCTTACACAATTATTTCATTCGGGCTCAAAAACGCAGGGGCTACCTACCAAAGGGCCGCCACAACCATCTTGCATCATTTGGTACACAAAGAGGTCAAATTCTACGTGGATTATACTATCATTAAGTCGAAGAGTAGGGAATTCCATGTTCCCACCCTTCAGAAGTTCTTCGAATAGCTACGGTAATACCAGATGCAACTTAACCTGCAGATATGCATTTTCAGCATCACAGAAGAAAAGCTTTGGGGATTCATATTTAACGAGAAGGGAATTAAAGCAGACCCTGCTAAACTGAAAGCCATACTCAAAATTCCACCATCCCGAATGGAAAAGGAAGTCCGGGGATTTGGGGGAAAATTATAGTATATTATCTGGTTCATCATCCAGTTGACTTCTATTTGTGAACCCATCTTCAAACTCCTCCAAAAGGACTCCACCAAAGTCTGGAATGAAGCCTGTCAAAAAGCCTTCGACAAAATCATGCGATATCTTACACAACCTCCAATAATCATGCCACCACAGCTTGGTATCCATCTACTTCTATACTTGACCATAACAGACACCATAGCTGGGGCTTTGCTAGCCCAATACATTTAAGAGTCCCGTAAAAAAGGGCCATCTACTATGTTAGTCGCAAATTAGCTGGGTACAAAATCAACTACACCGTTTTAGAGAAAGCATGTGCCGCCCTTGTCTGGGTCACTCAAAAATTACGGCACTACATGCTCGCTTTTCCCATCAGACTTGTGTCTCGAATGGATCCTATCAAATACTTTCTTGAGAAATCTGCCCTGTCTAGCTGAATGGCCCGATGGTTGATGTTGCTAACTGAGTTCGATATTGTGTATGTCTCGCAAAAATCCATGAAAGGAAGAGACATCTCTGACTACCTTGCCGACTACCCCGTAAAAGAAGCCGATATTTGGATCTCCGAGTTCCCAGATGAAGATATCCTTTGCACCTCTCAGGAAGACCTCCGATGGCAAATGTTTTATGACGACACTGCCAATAAGAAAGGATACAACATTGGGATAATCCCGATTTCTGCTTGATGACTCTCACACTCCCATTGCCATCAAGCTTGATTTTCCCTGCATCAAAAATTCAACCGAATACGAGGAGTGCATAGTAGACCTCAAAGTCTCTCTCGAGAAAGGTATCTACTGCCTAAATGTCTACGAAGACTCTGCCCACATCATCGGCAGGTCCTTAGAAGATGGAAAGTCAAAGATGAAAAACTCTTGCCCTTCTATACCCCCTAGAAGTGTTGGCCTCCCATTTCTGAGATATAACCTTACACTACTTTCCCATAGTAAGGAACAGCTTGGCAAATGCCCTTGTCTCCTTAGCTTTCATAGTTGACATGCCCGAGGGAATAACCATGGACCCTTTCCTAGTCTAAAAATAAGCTATGCTGACCCACTGCTACCACATTGAGCTTGTCACGGAAGAGGACTCCGATATGATCGAGTTATGATATTACGACATTTAGCGTCTCTTTGAGTACAGAAGGTACCCCTAAGATTCCAACAAGAAAGATCGAGCGACCATTCGCAAATTGGATACCTAATACATTGCCTGTGATAAAGCATTATTCAATAGAAACTTTGATGGAACCTAATTGCACTGCATCGCAGGGGCTGACATTTAAGAAATAATGTAGAAAATCCATAGCGGGGAATGAGGATATCACATAAATGGACATACGCTTGCTAAGAAGATTATTCTATAGGGGTACTATTAGACCACCATGGTTGATGATTGCACGACCTTTATCCAGAGATGCCTTAAATGCCAAAAGTTTGTCAATCTCTAACACTTACCTCTGCGAGAATTATACAAAATGACTTATCCCTGGTCGTTCTCCACTTGGGGCATTGATATCATAGGGAAAGTTACTCCCAAAGCCTCCAATGGGCACGAGTTCATCCTGGTTGCCATTAATTACTTCACCAAATGGGTCGAAGCCGAGTCATACGCAATACTGAAGGCTAAAAAAGTATCCAAGTTCATCCGGAAGAACATCATTTGTCGATATGGGATTCCTCATGAGTTAGTGCCAAATAACGGGTTACATTTCGAGGAAGAGGTCACAGAATTGGCCAACGGTATTCAGAGACACAAATCTTCTCTCTACCGACCATAAACTAACAGTGCAATTAAAGCCGCCAATAAGAACCTCAAAGTAATCATCAGCAAGATGACCAAGAGTTATCGTGATTAGGCCAATCGAATCCCTTATGCCCTCTGGGGCTATCGCACTTCAGTTCGGGCATCAACTATTGCTACCCTTTACTCTCTGGTATAAGAAATGGAAGCAATCCTACCCGTTAAACTAGAAATACCTTCATTATGTGTTACGCTTAAAAGCAAAGTCAGGGAGCCATTTTGATGAGTTATCACTCTTAGATGAAAGAAGGTTAAAGGTTTTATATCATATACAAGTTTACCATCATCGGATAGCGCGATTGTTAAACCAATGAGTTAAGGACCTTGGTGTCCAAAAAGGGGACTTAGCCATCGAAGAAATCATAGAACCCGTCTGGGGCCCAGAGGGAAATATAATCCAAATTAGAGTGGCCCATATATTGTGAAGAAGATCCTGTTCGATGGTACCGCTATGCTCACTGACCTTGACGGAGAAGGGATGGTACACCCAGTCAACCTGGATCGACTTTAGAAGTTCTACCCCTAATCCGAAATCTCGGCGTGCTACGACTCCTCTCATCTCCCTTCTATTCTAAAAAAATCTTAATTTCTCTTTACTCAGAACTATGTGGGGCCTGATCCTCTAAAAAAACTTTTTCTCTCAAAATGAAACTAAAAAAAAATTCAAAACTCCTAGAGGTACGTAGGCATCGCATACACTTTACATGGGCACGGTCCCCTTCTTTTTCACAAAATGCTATTCTTTTTTTACCTCCGATAACAAAAATTCATTTTATTATTTACATGAACAAAATAATTGTGTATGCCTTTGTGATTGGTATAGATAACTCAAATGTAAAACTCATCAAGGGCCGCAATAATATGATTAATTTTTTTATTCCTTAAATGGGAAAATTCACTGCAATTACATGAAATATCAGCATGGGAAGTCAAAATAAGTACCCTCCGCCAACCAAATTGTCCCCAAAATAAACCTAACCATGCCTTCTCAAAATTATTTCCACAAATCAAAAACGAACCAAAAATAACCGAACACATCTCAATCATAAAAGATTCACAAGAAATGAACACCAGCTTCATAAAGACCCTATTCACATCTGCTGAAAGACCCAGACCCATCATCATCTGTTCCTTGAGGCCCACAAACTTCCCCTACTTGGTTGGTATTCTGAAGACTCTCTATAGAGCGATAAACCCTGACTGGTCTGGATAAAACCACTGCGCCCCCTCTATAGTATCAAAAAGAGCAAACCATATATGTCTGGTATCCTCTACCAAGATCTTTTCCACCACCCGCTTCCACAACCATTTTAGATAATCTCCATAAACATGCCAAACCCTGCCAATAAATTAACAAGGATGGGTTGACGGTCGATGATTCTCCCACAGAGAACCCAACCACATGTGCAAGGCTTCAGTTAAATCCTCTACAGGAAAGAAATCAAAGGTACAGGGAGGCGCAATTTTCTCCCATCTGACTTGCCGCAGGATTCATCAGGGGAAATAGAATGAGGTCTGTAAAAGGCCAACTAACTGAATGTACCGGTGTTCCCCTAAATTTAGAATGGGCTATAGCTCCCAAACCATGGCATTGACCAGTGCAGGCATCGAGCTCCGTGATCCATGAACCAATTTACCGAGTTCTTTATGGATGGGCCAAAGCTAATGAAATAATGAGTGAAGAAATTTGGCACAACTTCCAAGGGATATCTAGGGGGATCGCCAAATGGAATCTCTTAGCCAACCACATGAATAGCATAACCGGGCTTCCTCTCAAAAAATTAGAACGGCCTTCAGCCTTCTCACCAAGCATCTAGACCGTTCAGGATCTCCGCCAGTATCACCTCTATAAGATTGCAATGATATGACATCCACACTGTAATGGCAGTCAGTTATCAATAATATTTTCAAACTTAAGACCAAAGCAACAGCTCCAGTAAAATCAGCATCAGCACAACCTCTTCAACACGACAAGTTCAACACAATCCAAAGAAGGAGGCAAGCTCCACTTTACAACCAAACTTTGTATCTCCTCATCTATATACCGACCAAGTTTCCATGGCCTTCCTATATTCAAAAAATTCCAAAAAAACTAATTTTTCCTACTTTTTCTCAAAATAAATCCTTTCAAAAGGGAAGCTCTTTTTCAACCACGCCTCCGAGGTCATCTTCTACTCAAATATATTCAAAAATTTCCAAAAAACACACATTCTCCTACTAAAAACTCGGTAGAAAATTAAAGTGCATGTAGAGTAAGCCACTAAATCAAGATAATCAAACAAAATATGCATATATTTTTGCCTTTTGAGTCTCTTTTCAGGTGCAATATCGCCACACCACGCATGCAATTGTAACACCCCGTCTAATTAAATACCGGGTAGCTACTCCTTTATTAAATTAATACAGAATATCAAGTTGGTTCAGTCTTAGCATCCATGTCGAAACACATTTAATTAATTACTAGCTACCTAATATTTAAAAAGAGAGATGTCAAATTTTATTAATTAAGTTAACAAATAACCGAGAATTAAAACATTACCCATCAACCACATAAACAAACTCATGTGAATAATTAAGGAAATGAAATCAACAAAGTCTGGAGTACACACTCCAATAATAAAAAGCCAAAGTAAATAAAGTCCCAATACAAGAGTCTGAAAAATAAACCAATAATTGAAATCATAAAAGTCTGCAACTACAACCAATAAATAAGAATGGGCGACATGCCCTAAATGATACAAATGACTCTGAAGGAACCAAGGATAAATATGAAGGCGTCTAATACCAATATCCTATAGCTTCCATAGAAACTATAGCACGTCATCAGAATGAACCTCCTATGCTTGGCGTCCCTGTGGCTGGGCACCTAAAATATTTTTACAAAACAAAATAGGTTTGGAAGAAAACGGGTCAGGGCCCGAGGTGAAAACAGTTTAAAAGTTTAGCAAGTGTTTAAATTACAATTAAACAACACATATTATGTACACATTAGTTGCGCACTCTCACATAGTTTCTCACCTCTCAACTAGTGTGCACGCCTAACATATGCCCTTAACCCATCCTCGTTACGCCGCTAACTAGCTAGTCCGTACCACTCCTGCTTTCGCATTCTACCATAGGATGTCTACTCTTAATATCCAGATAAGTTATATTCATAACCCGTATTCTCATTCATTAAATTACTTATGTCAAGTGTTAATTAAATTCTCATTCTTAGCCCATTAAAATATTTTAGCTTATTCACATCTACTAAGCAACTGTGAACTAGTCACAATATATATATATATATATATATATATATATATATATATATATATATATATATATATATATATATATATATATATCACCCACAGTACATATATATACATATATGGAACCCTTAGTCTAAGCCACGGTGCACGCATACTCTATTATCAAATCCATGTACATCACGTATGTAAGGATCACGTGTTCCGAATCACTCAGGAACCGTCTAAATACAAATCACACATATTGGAGGCGAACATAGTTCACATACCCATGGGTCACGCACATACCTACGCTCCCAAGGTCAGCAGACTTATCCATTCAGCGATAAGCCCTTCCAAGTCCTATGTTCTGAGGTATCAATCTAAGGTCCCCCCTAAGGTCGCATCGAAACCAGACTATCCTCATATGAAATACCTCCCGTGATAGCAAGTATGGTAGGTATGTTATACACATAAGAAATCCATACACTAGGCATTCACACAACCTAAGTAATCATATATCAATATAGGTATTCACACTTTCCTTATAGTAAGTTTCGTACGTAGCAAGTTTATCCCGAACATCATACGTAATATATTTAGTTTGGTAACTCTCTCGTCATATCAAATTGAGTACCTAAAACTAACCCAAAAGGTTACTAGGTCTCTTATTAGTCTCTCATGTTATCTCAGTCTTAAAGTCCCTCTGTTATTGTTCTTATCCTTACATCATCATTAATTATCATTATAGTTCCAATTAGAACGATTTCTAATCGTACCTCACTCGGTAAAACCTTGTAAGCAATAGCATTCAATTTCATATGCTAAACCATTTCTCTCGGCATCAACTAAGACCCTACTGACCTTAATTAAGTCCCACATATTCAATTTTAAACATCCTAAGAATCAACATCGGCTCTAGAATTTTCCTTAAACCTTAAAGGAAAATAATTACCAAAAATCACGAGGGGTCGATCGATCGAGAAAAAGGGATCGATCGACATTCTTGAGTCGATCGATCGATCAAGCACGTAACAACCCAGAATTTCTTAAACAGTTACGGGTTCTCCTATTTTTACACCTCTAATCCTTCATTACATTGTCCTAAACTCCCAACCAAGTATACTAATTATCATACTAACATGTTTCCTTCATTTCCCACATTTTAGAATCATCAAATCAAAGTAAAACATCAAATTCTTAGATCAATTTACCAATTTTACATATAAAAACCCTAGTTCTTCTACTTCTTCAAGAACACTATATACTTCAATACAATTTCATAATTCTCTACCCATAAATCAAATTTTTGTGGCTGCTATTATCTCCAACATTAAACTACGTGCAAGACCTACCCATGTTATGATTTAAATTCTTCAAATCCATTTAATTATCAATATTCAAGGTTATTCTTCAATTCTAACCTAACATGGATGATATATGCACTAAATAATTGCAAGTTAAATCACTTGCCTGGAAAATAAAGATTTTGATCCTTTGATGATGTTATTGGTTGGTTCCCCCTCTCTTTCCGGTCACAAATCCGACGATGGTGGTGGTGTGTGGTGGTTTTGGCCATGGAAGCCCTTGGGCTTCTCCTCTCTTCCTCTCTAACTGTCGTTATGGTCTATGGTTGTGAAAACCCAAAGGAACTCAAGTGTTGGCTGATAAATAACTCCTCATTTTCGTATGTCACTATTCACCAAAAATAAAAATGACTAAAATACCCTCCCGGATTGTCGGTTAGGCCTAAAAATGCCCCGGGACCCAAACTAAACCCCCGGCTAGTGTTTTCTGACTATCTCAACCCTACCAGACACGTTGGCACACTCAAAATGCTCATATAGATGATATAAAAATAAAATACTTTTAAATCCATTAAATTGGATTCTGACACGACTAACACGCGCATCCCAGCTTAATTACCGAAACTGCCGTATTTTCAACTCACGATAATT
The DNA here is from genome assembly GCA_949130495.1 of Sambucus nigra. NCBI lineage: Eukaryota > Viridiplantae > Streptophyta > Magnoliopsida > Dipsacales > Adoxaceae > Sambucus > Sambucus nigra. Next base: position 227,885,433 of record OX422223.1, on the reverse strand, counting down.
TTTAATAATTTCAATAATCACATATTACCATATTCACTCGGTAATATTAAATAACATTATAATAATCAAATACTAACTCTCGTCTCGCTAGCATTTAAATCCACATTATCTTCCAATTAATTATCCCAAATTAATTTAATACATCTCATAATTCAAAGCAATTTAATTTATTAAATCCCATAATTAAAAGCCATAAAAATACGGGGTATTACATACTTTCCCCCTAATAACGGAATTTCGTCTCGAAATTCGGAAAATAGGCAGACGTGGAAAAATTAGGTATCCTCAAGCATTCAAAACAAGATTCAAAGTAAGGCTCAATCACTACAGTCCTCGCTTCATAACAAGCTTGTTGAACACTCTTGGCACTTTATCAGTTATAGAATTATATCTCAATAAATGCACCTCACATTGTGCTCTTATTAATCAACACTCGAATATTAATAACCTATACATTATTGGCCGCATTAACTCAGTATTATTGTGAGTCCGCACCTCACTTCGTATCAACTCCCGCGTTTATGTAGACATAAAACTTCCATCCTGGAAGAAACCATAGAACATCTGACTCCTCTTGTCCGTTCTTTGGATCTCTATTCTCGGTGTTATGACTTTTCCACAAGGGAAAAGCCACTCATGACTGTTGGTGGTTATCCCATTTTAGTCATCGGACTCTACCTCCCGACTGATCCAAAACTCTGATAATCCGCTCACCCCTAAACATTCAGCGAAAGAATGATAAAGTTTACCCACACAAAACCTCAGTAAGCACCTTGCCCACTATGAATAGATACGGGTGCTTTCACCCAACTCTACCATTAGGTAATATCTTTTCCCCATTACCACACTCTACCTCACTTACTAGTTATCCCCATTTTGGAAATGAAATGATCGCACTGAATCCAAAACTACTTTCATACAGTTCCACCAGTCGCCAATCACCTTGCGCTTACTCCTTGGGCTATAGGTGATACAACCTTCCCCAAACGAAACGTTATCCCCACTACTTCCTGATACCCCACGTTGAAGGTGGATTTTGGGGATCTCATTTTAGCTCGAATAATACTGCGTCGGACCACTTATCGGCGTGTTCACTATCGAATAGTGTAAATCACCCAAGGATATAACGATTCCTCTCCTTCTGGACAACCTGTCCCACATATTCGAAGGAACTCGTTACTTATCTATAAGTTGGCAATCCCCTCAAGGAAATTTTCCAATTTGACTTTTCCATCACTGGAATCATCGGCTTGATACAAAATTATCTGGTTGATCATCTTACCCCAACTAATCTACTACTTACTATACCCCTTTCAATGCCGACTTTCACGTATATGTGACACCCCGCCTAATAAAATACCGGGTGATCAGTCCTATACCAAATTAAAACAGGAATCCCAGTTGGATCATCCTTAGCATCACTGTCGAAAACTTTTTAAAACTTACTAACCACCTAGTATTCCAAAAACTGGTGCCAATTTTAACTTTTTAATTAAACAAAACAGTACATGCGGAATTAAAATATAAACCATTCACACAACTGAATGAAAGTAAACAGAATAGTAATTACACAACTTGCCGAATAAATCACCGGCCACCAAATAAATAATCCAATACAAATATTCAACACCTGAATGAATTACACCTGAAAACTGTACCGAGAGGTCTGGGCTACAAGCCCTAAATAAAACTAAAACTGATACAAGATTCCTACTCTAGGAATGAATGAATGATGCGTCTAATCCAAACTCTTGCTAGCATCCACATATGCCGCAGCTCCGTGTCCCTGGAATAGAATATCAATCCTGGCGTCCCTGTGGCTGGACACCTAAAAGGTTTTGACATTTTGAAAATATTTAGCAAGTGAATTAACTGCAGTAATTTAAAATGCATGAATGCGCTTCATATTTAAGTTAGTGTCGCACTCCCTTGTGGACATTCTCACCCCTCCACTATTGTGCACACCTACCGGTTATCTTAACCCCACCTAGTTGTACCACCCCGTCCAACTAGTCCTAGTATAACCTTCCCTTGCCATACTACTCTAACCCGAGTATAATGATTCTTGAATTATAAGTTATTTCACAATTAACTTAATTAATTCCTCTTAAATAATATCATATAACCGTATCACAAGTTATATAAAGTAAATACTTCACACACTGTATTATTCCCACAAATGATTAACTTAATTAATTTCTCATTAATTAACTGCATATAACTGTAACCCGAGTTATATAAAGTAAATACATCACACACTGTATTATCAACTACATATAATATTTACTACCATATTACACGTACCTTTACTAACATCCACATATATATCATACGTGTATCCATCCTTCCGAGTTTACCCTCATCGGATGATTCCCTCTAAAATGCTATCTCACTAGGTGTGCTCGCAAAAACCTAGTTTTCCCCAAGTTAGAATCGCTCACCAACTTGGACTAAAATATAACGAAGTGGAGGCGGTCATATTCCTTCCCTGAAAGTGAGATAAATCTCTCACCCATATATACCGGACACTATGACCTGGGTATATACTCGCCCTACTCCTCAAGCTAGGGGATTCACCCACATCGCGCAACCTCCCTTGATAGCATTAGAGTATTTAAATTTAATAAATATCTAATCACTGATATTTAGTATCACGCAAAATAAATACACGTATATATATATTATCACGACACCGTATATATATAATATAAACTCCGGCTTTACCGTATACTCAAAATCCCGTACACTGCCTGTAATTTAATATCACACAATATATGCACGTATATATATATACTATCACTACACCGTATATATATAATATAAACCCCGGATATACCGTGTACTCCAAGTCCCCTACACTACCTGAAATTTCCTGAGTCTGTGGCCCGACTCAATGTAGCTAATTTACTCACTTAATAATTTATCGTCTTCCCGAGCCTATGGTCCGACTCTAATAATTTTAACTCAATCTTTAATTTATATAATACTTTCCCCGAGTCTATGGTCCGACTCCAATTAAATTAATTGACACACTTATTAACTTAATACCTTCCCGGGTCTATCACCCGACTCTAATTAAATTAATTGATACACATATTAATTTAATACCTCCCCGAGTCTATCATCCGAATCTACCTTCATTAATTATCACATCCATTAATTTAATAACTTGGTGTCACCCAATCATTATTCCCGGACTCACTTACTTAGCCCGAAACTTAATATTTCCCGAGTCTTTGTTCCTATCACAAGGGAACACACAATAGGCATTCACAACCCAAGTAATCCTATAAAACAGTAGGTATTTACACAACCCAATTCTTCATACTTGTACGTAATATATTTCTCTCTAATATTCACCGTACTTGTTTGCTTTACGAATTTATCTCACTTTCGTATTAATTCAAGTATTCACACAACTCTAAGGGTCCTAGTTACCCCTTGTTATATCAATTCAGTAGTTACCCTTGTTAACCCACTGACCTAACGAATTTAAGCTCGCTCATGCTTTTTCGTAATTATATTCTTCTCATCTCGAATTAGAGTACGTCATAATCAAGCCTATGAATCTCCACTTTAACTCCCTCACAAAATTAAAGTCCAACACTCAATCATAAACCTACTTCCATATCATTATTCCATCAATATATTTCATCAAGGTCCCAAACACTTCCCCGATAAAATTTTAGACATTTGAGGCTTAAAAAGAAAAATCTCAAATTTTCTGACAGATTAAACACCCTCTAGTAAAATTTCGATTTCTCCCTCTACATAACTCCGATTGACCTGATTCCAAGTTCATTGGATAGCTAAGAGAAATACCTTTCTAGTAATGTATGGCTCACACTCTAATTCGAAGTAAAATTCAAATCGCACACGTTTAAAGTCACGTTAAAAGTCTGGCAGATTACTATGTTGATAGATCAAACACCCTCTAGTAAAAGGTCGATTACTCCCTCTACAGAACTCCGATTGACCTGATTCCAAGTTCATTGGATAGCTAAGAGAAATACCTTTCCAGGCATGTATGGTTCATATTCTAATTCGATGTACAACTCAAATGGCATACGTTTAAAGTTGTATCAAAAATTCTGGCAGATTGACCTCTTGTGTTCATCAAATAAACCCTAAGTCATTTAAGATTCATGTTCTTCATCCAAGAACTCATAAAGATTCCATTAACAAAACCCCATTTTGTACCCATTTATCCCCAAAATGAATTTTAGTTATACATCACTAAAATATGAATTGGATATCACAATTTAGGAGTAAAAACAGTTAACCACTTGCCTGTAAGTGTTCGTAGTGTCTGATCCGTTGTTGATGTCCCTTAATTTAGCTCCAATAACCTCCAATTTGTTCTTGATTTGCTTTCCCCCAAATCTCCTCTCAAACCCTAGGTTTAGAGTTATGTTGGCTGCCATCCCTTAATCTCCCAATTAGGTCAAAAACCCTTAATCCGGTTTTTAGTCTAATGGGCTTAATTAAAGTGGCCCAACTCACCCCGTGTGGGCCCGGCTATGCCCAAAAATATCCCGAGACCCAATTACTACCCCCGGGTACTCTTTTCTGACTATCTTGACCCATCCGGACTCAACCGCGCAGTCAGAATTGACATCCGAATTAATTTATAAAAATCCTTATCTCACACCCCATTTAGTCTATACCGACTCCCGACTGGGATAAGTGTATACCTCGTCATTAATACTCGAAATGACGTAATTAAATTATTACTATGCACTTAGTAAATAAATTTCCCTAAACATTAACCATTCACTCCCCGATTAATATTTAAATATATATATATATATTGCCATAATTAATTCAATTAAAATTACAACACACCAGTAATTTAAAATTCCCGAATTAATTAAATATTAACTATACAAAAATACGGGGTGTTACAGTATACTTATTCCCATTAAGTGATACTTACTAACCCTCTTCTCCTCTTGGCGTATACCAAAAATTACTACTCGTGCACCTTTCACCACGTTGTGCACATCTGGACTCTCATACCTTATCAACATCCTCACTATATTTACGTGTAAGCCACTCTCAACATTTGATTGGGTGGAACTCTGCTCCTAATTGTCCATAATAGTTAACTATTTGCCTTCTCAATAAAGACACTCCCTTTTTAAATGGCTTTCCACTGCCTTTCAACCAATTTTGGACGTGTTATTCTGATTGCAAAAGAATCAATAGATTGTCGTTCTTCTCACGACGCTTAATCCACTCTACCACTTCCATTTTGTCATATTAGTCTCACAAGTAATAATTTCACCCATCTATGTCCCTTCTTTCGGCGATTAACACATAAGCAAACCAGGGTGTCCACACCCCTTATAACCCATGCATACGGTTTAAACATCATATACCTCCATACGTACTCCAAACTCTTTATTGCCCCTGCATTTGTAACGTGGCTATACCACTTGGGTGTTCTCAATCATTCGCGAATTTGAAATCCTAAATCCTCCTTAACCTCAGTGCATCCTTCAACCCGCCGAAATAAAACCTAATTTTTTTTTTCAATACTTCCTCACTACACCACTGGCTCTACTGGCCTTATATTGTAATTTACCCTTTAACTTCCAGTTATAACTACATACTTCCAAAACGATCGAGGTATCCAAATCATGAACGAATCGCCACACATCTCCTTACTACCAACTTTACGCTAAGTTTCATGCGTGGAGTGTCTCGCAAAGCGAAATCCAAATAAGGAACCCCCCTCGATACACTACTTCCAAGCATTGTCGGTCATCGAAATCTGTTATGCCCTCAGTCCATAACATGTACCCCTATATTCCCATCTCTTGACAAAAAATTTACACCTCCTTTCCCAAAATTCTTAAACAAGGAACTTCTTTCGAAAGACATTGTCTCTTAACATTGATGGTAATCACATTCCATAAATATCATGCAAATATAATCGGGGTTCTCAAAATCCCGTCCCCATACATACAACCATGAGTATTAACTCCCACGTCCCTAAAGGGTGATATAACAATACACTCTTCCTACTACTACATCCTGAGCGTTAATTATAATAATCAGCTAAATCTTTCCGCTGAACAATAAACTAAATATACTCCTAGTCATATTAATTAAATCCCTACACATCCTGGGATCAATTATCTGATACCTTTATACCTTTCGAAATTTCGATGATAGATATATACATATATATATATATATATAAACGCGAGCTCGACCCTCTCGTAAATGGGGTCTCACTAGAACAAAACATCCTACACCAAGGTAGTAATCCTGATAGACTTGCAATAACCGCACACTATTGGTCTAACCATTATTATAAAACCACAATCAGGATAATATCATACTCGTATAACACATCCCTAAAATGAAAAGTTTCAATAAAGTATATACCGCTATCAATATACGCATTCATCCTCCGCGAATAACACTAAAGGTAACCCCATTATACCAAGGAGAAATATTCACATAAATAATAACATTATCGAGATACTCACTAAGCTCGACTCTCCAACGAAAAATAGCAACAATAATAAATGTAGCAACTCGTTACTGACACATATAATACGCATCATCCTCTGAGGATATAACTCGTACTTCTACCTTGCCAATCGCCCTGGAAACTTAAATGGTTCCTAGACTTATCACACCTGTCCGTACCAAATCGCAAATTTTTAATAACTACGGCCCATGCTAGGCACCATACCCTTATCCCTATACTTGCTTCGGGAAACATTTATAACGCACGGGTTTCACTCCCCATAAAATACCTCTACACATACTCCACTTATCTTCGCTCACACGGACCATGTTAAGGTGGTCCTACTCTCGAACGTTGGTAGTCTTGACTCTAATGACTACCTTTGTTGTTCCCTTAGCTTTGATGGCCCTAAGGAACTTGCTACTGATTTCAACATCTTTTACTGAAATCACCATCGCTTGGTAACAATTCAGCTATCCGAATCATTTTAATGGGTTCCCTGATGGGTCTCCCCCTTGGGGTGCTTCTTCAACACCCTTTTTCCCCCAGTCTTACTCTATCTAACTTCTTCGATTCTTGTAGCTCCCCTCATAAGGAAGCGCTTACCTCCATATTAACAAAACACATCATAATTACCATTTGCATTGACCGTCGAAGCAAAATTCCCCAGAAGTGCTAACAATTCTTCTTTTACGCAAATTCTCCCTTTTAATATCCTATTCTCCATTTCACTTACTTCATCCGGTGTAAGGTTCGCTAATTAATTAAATTTCTTTTCACAAAGTGACCTCTGTCCAACCCTCTGGTGAGAGTTCAGAACAACGTTCGTATCTCACTCTGAACATCTAATGAAGGAACTTATGGTCCAACCATACGTATGTGCCTTCTCTTGAAAAAACATTACACTTCTAAGTGTGGTGGTTGCCTCTCACCATTGAAACTCCGCTCTTACGAGCCAAGGAAAAATTTTACCCCAAATTTTCACTCCAGATTAGCCATACCCCGTCATATGTCTAAGCCTTAGGATATTTAACGTTGGTTGGTTAGTACACGCCATCTCCGCATTTCTAGTATTTCTACTGTTGGTTCTTTAAATATTTCGTCTAACTCTCTCCCAATCCAACCTTGATGGGTGAGTCAAATTTGACCCCACTTCCTACTATCGATGTACCTGGAAGTCACAAGTCACGCCTTAGACGTCTTTACCATCCTGGACTTTCGTGTCATAATATGGGTGACTTCAACTACAGCCATCCTTCTTTAATAAATCAAATAACCTCAACTGATCTTTATCTCCTACTGTACGGCCAACTGTCTTCGCCTGACGTACTGCATTATTCGGCACACGAACACACCCGAATGCAAATAAGATTCACTATCATATACATCATAGCAGGAGAACGAAATCTCACCAAAGAAATCAACAATCCTAAATGTAGGGCTCTATATCAAAGAAAGCTACGCTGGAAGCATAATAACCCGCACTGATCCTAAAGGACACTAGAACCTAATGCTCTGATACCACCTGTAACACCCCGTCTAATTTAATAAAGGAGTAGCTACCCGGTATTTAATTAGACGGGGTGTTACAGCAATATGGTAAAACACCAAGCTACCACAGTCAGCAAGGAATCAACAAGAAAATACCAAAGAGTCAGCCCACAAGGGTTGAAGGTCACCTACAACCTAAATAGAGATTCAAAAATCCTACCCAATGTCGCTTGCCTCGCCTCTGACATCACCCTCAGTATACGATCCACCTCTACCTGCAAACCCTTGCAATCAATCGCTAGCAGTTGCTGAACCCAAACCGATCGGCATCTACCTCTTACCCTTCCTAAGGCAGCCCAGAAGACCGTGACACTGCCAAACGACAACACCTACCCCTTATCGATTGGCATACCCCCCTGAAATTGTGTACAAAAAATCCCAAAAATGCCAGAAAACTCCAAAAATTCTTTAAAAAATCCCTAAAATTGCTGAATAAATATTAGAACATTTCTTTACCAAGAAAACCAGTTTTAAATCTCTCAAAATCCTCGGTCGGATTAAAACTACATTTTTATCCCCAATTTAAACCCTAAAATGGCACGCTCGCAACCCATAGTTCAGTACAATTCCCCAACAAAATCCCAAAACCTCAAGTGTTTCCCCGATAGGACTACGTAATATCCTAACCGTTCTCTCAGCAGAATTTCCAAATTAAACTTTCTCCCAGAGAAATTCTAACTTCCCCAGCAGAGATAAATATCATAGTTGAATATCTCTCCCCGACAGCATCTCAGAGAAACACATTCCCCAGCGAGACCACAAGTGCTTCCAAACTTCCAAAGATAAGACTCCCCATAGAGCAAACCGCATTAGAACTTTGGGTCCTCAGCATTGACCTCGACCTGCAGAATTGGTCGCCTCAACTTTAGGTCCTCAGAATTGACCTCAACCCGCAAAATTGGTAGCCAAAACTTTTGGTCCTTAGAATTGACCTCGGCCCACAGAATTGGTCGCCACAATAAAAAATCCTCAAAATTAGCCTCGACTCGTAGAGTTGGTCGACATACGTTTAGGTCCTTAGAATTAACCTCGACCTGCATAATTGGTTACCACTAATTTAGGTCCTCAGAATTGACCTCAAACCGCATAATTGGTCACCACAATAATAGGTCTTTAGAACTAACCTCGACTCACAGAATTAATCGCCATAACTTTAGGTTCTCAGAATTGACCTTAACCTGCAGAATTGGTCGTCACTACTTTAGGTCCTAAGAATTGACCTAGACCTGCGAAATTAGACGCCATAATTATAGGTCCTCAGAATTAACTTCGGCCCACAAAATTGGTCGCCATAACTATAGGTCCTCAGAATTGAGCTCGACCCGTAGAATTGGTCGCCACAACCATAGGTCCTCAGAATTGACCTAAGCTTGCAGATATGGTTGCCATAAATTTAGGTTCTCGGAATTGACCTCGGCCCCCAAAATTGGTCGCCTCTAGGGGCGCACAGTGGGACCAAAAATCTGATAAACCGAATCAAATCGATAACATTGGTTCAGTTCGGATCGATTTTTTTGCTCAATGGTTCGGTTCCAGTTCTAAAAAAAATGATACTTCGGTTCAGTTCTCGATTTCGGGGAAAAAAACTAATCCGATTTGATACGAACCGATCATATAGATAAAAATATATTTATGTATTTAATATAATATATATATATATATATATATACATACTAGTAAAAGATAAAAATCCCATGGACCGCATATAATAAGTAACTTAACTTATTAACCCCATACATATTTCAGTCGCTCCTCTTTGTTCTCTCTCTCTCCCCAAAACCCTAACCACGTAAACGTACAAGTTGTTCATTTTCGGAGCCCTTTGTTTGTTCAGATTGGATCGGAACAACTTTATTTCTCCCAAGATCAAATGGGGAGAAACCCTAAAGACCAATAAAAATTTGTTTCTCCAAGTTCATTTTTGGAGCTCATTTGCTCAGATCGAATGGGAGCTCAATTTGTTCAGATCGGATCGGAGCTGAGTTGACGGATCAGAGCTCATTTGTTGAGATCGGAGCTCAGTTTACGGATTTGTTCAGTTAACGGATCATTTCTTTCTCCCATTTGTTATTAAATGTTCTCATTATTGTGGAGTATTATTCAAACACCGAGTTAAGGATGTGGAGTAATATTCTAACACCAACTTACTCAGATATGTTTTTTTTCATCAGATTTTTTCAAAAAAATGAGAATATTATTCAAACACCAAGTTGAGGACTTGGTGTTAATATTGTGGACTGTTTTTTTGGCTAGAAACCTTTTTTTTGTTATGCATTCTTTTTGGGTTAATTACTGACCAGAAACTAAAGATGGAAATCAAAAAAGAAAAAGATGATTATTCCCAAATCCCAGTTTTTAATCAAGGATGGAAATCAAACTAGTAAAATATGATTATTCCCAATTCCTAGTATATTGATTACTGACCAGAAACTAAACAAATAATGTAGGATTAAAAACTTCAACTTCTTGATAAAACACTCAACTTGAAAATTATATTGGATTAATATGATAAAACATCGAGGAAGAGCAAATGTTGTTTTTGAGCTACAAAAATATTTTTGAAATGTAGTTGAATTTTTTTATTAAAAAATGTGATTAGAACCGAGAATCGATCCAAACCAATCCAAGAACCATCAGTTTGGTTTCGTTCGGTTCCAAAATCCTGGAACCGGACCACCTTGGTTCTGGTTTAGTAGTGAAACTGAACCAACCCGAATCATGTTCTCCCCTAGTCGCCACAACTTTAGGTCCCTAGAATTTACCTCGTCCCGCAGAATTGCCAGCCATAACTATAGGTCCTTAGAATTGACCTCAACCCGCAGAATTATTCGCCACAACTACAGGTTCTAAGAATTGACTTCGACCGTCAGAATGGTCGCCATCGCTTTAGATACTCATAATCATCCTCGACCCTCGAAACGGTCATCCACATCCCCTTGATCCACATAATTAACTTATTTCCCAAAATACCCAAGTGTTATCTATTCGACGACTTTCACTTATTCCAATATCATCCGTCGAGGGGATCTATAGACACCACATTCTAGGAGACCCTAATTCCCTCCTTAAGTACCTATCACTTCGAGAACCGATCTAGTGCCCATCGGGAGCTCCCGGACCCTGTTTGACTCCAATTAACTTCATCATCAGAGAAAAATATCAATTGATATTTGGAAGGCTCTGAACCCCCTTTCCAATGGTCCACACCATGCACAAAACAACATAATAGTTTAGACGAATGAACTATTTTACTATCAAAATCCAATCCAGTGGCCACTGAGCACTTATGGGCCCCGATTTGACCCTGATAAACTTCATCACCCGAGCAAAGGCTTATGAATATTCGAAAGTAACTTAATACCCTTTCTAATGATCCACCCCATGCACTAATCAGACTTACCATTCGAACGAACGATCCATTTTCCCTAAAAAATTGATCTAGAGGCCACCGGGAGCTCCTGGTCTCTAGTTGACTAAATTGAACACTTCAGCTTGAACGAGACTGAATGAATCTTCTAAGGGAACTGAATACCCTTTTCAACGATCTACCCCGGAGCATAAATAATCGTTATGGTACGGATGAACAACCCATTTTACACAAAAGGGTCATCGAGCGCTTTCGAGCCCCGTTTAACCAAAGTCAACTTTCAAAACCGAGCGAAGCACTTTAGAACATCTAAGTGTCTCGCATAACCTTTCCAATGGTCCACCTCATAAGGGATTTAGACTTACAGTTTGGATGAACGATCCATCATCATCTGACGATCTCCTATTTGAAGGACCGATGAGCACTTTAGAGCCCCGTTTGACCCAAAGTCAGCTCTCGGAATTGAGAATGGTCCAAGTATTCTCAAGGGTCTATGAATAACCTTTCCAACCGTATGCCCCGTGCATGATTTGGATTTATGAATTAAATTTCATAACCATTTTTTCGAGAAATCTGCACGAGACTGCCAATTGGCAGGTTCATTTCCCTGCCTATCGGTAGTGTACCTTGGGTTACCTGCCGATAGGAAGGATAAGGACAATGTCAATCAGTAGTCCCTTGACCCTATATACGGAGAGTGTGAGCTCACCTCAAAGGGAACCTCAGAAAACATCAACTTCAGTAATCTCAACAACATTCTTCTAAAGTCTGGGAAGTTTCCTTGTTTGAAACGTCTCACCAACTTTCATTTTCATCACTTTCGCACCCAATTTATAAAAATCCCCCTACATTCCTCACTCACTTGCAAGGAAGCTCATCAATAATAAGATCAATCTCTAAATCTCTAAATAAGGTCCAAACATTCTTATCTCCCTCTAAATTTATTTATTTTCGCATTAGTTATATAAGTTCTTAATTTGGCTTTTACTTGAGATCATACACATATTAATATTTAATCCTTTTATTAGTAATATTGAACATAATATATTTTCTATAAGAAAACAAAATAAGAAAAAGAGGGTTACACCTATAAATTCCAACGGGATTTTTTACCACATTTTCTCAAAACTAAAAACACCATTTTCTTACACACACATATAATAAAATCCCTGTTTGAATTTATAGGATAAATTCCACCCTCATGTCGCATGCAAACTCCGTGGATTTTGATGCCTTTATACGCTACATAGGCATCTCGAGCTAAAACCCGAGACTTGAGTCATATTCTCCTATTTTCTTATTTTTCCTCTTTTATCCATATATTATTCATATGTATCATACTTGTGATTCATATTTGCATCTTATCTAACACATATTATCATTTCATCATAACGATCAATATCTCGATAAGGGTATATCATATTTTTAATTACTATTTTGGGAACATTCCTATGGATGACCTCACTCCACCTTTCCTATGATGTGAGTCGAGCGATTCCGATCTCCACTTATATATAAACGTGCACACACTTCACGGAGAAATTAAGGAGAATAATAACATGAGCCCATGAGAGACTGCAAGGGCAGGATATGCGCCTAACACCTTTCCGTTCCATAACTTAGCCCCCAAACCTCTGAACTAATTGGTTTTGCAAGTATCAGTTTGTCTTTAATGTTATTCTCTCGAGGCAGCAACATGTTCTTTTGCCTATTTTGTGCAAAATAGGGTGGAAACTCTATCACCCCACATCGACGACAGCCGAAGCATTCCTACAAAGGGAACAAGACCTTTTCTCTCTTTCCATCGCGCGCATGAGCGCCGACCCCGAGAGGAGAAAACGGGGGATGGACACACACACACACACATGTGTGTGTGTGTGTATGTATGTGTATACTGGTCACACTCGATATGTGTATATATATAAAGCCAGCTATCGTGCGTAATATCTAATCCCAAAGTCAAACCCGACTTCCCGATCTCAGATAATATTCACTTTCTTATTGTTGAACTCAATGTTTATATGCTTCTGGCCAACATGCTAATATAACCAAGCACCAACCTAGCAATCCTGAAATTCTAACTCGATTTCCACCCGTGATCATTTACTCGCTTAGTCATGTATTTACTTACACAGAATCCATCCCCGGTTAGCTTACGACACTTCCTAAGTCTCTTGGGAATATGTTAATATGAGTTTTAAAAATTCCTCCCACGGGCTACCTATTAATAGATAAAAATATAAGAGTACTTGTCCCATTAAAATTCTTAAAAATCACAAATTCGCACAAATCAAACATTCTGACATATTAAACACCTTTTACTAAAATCGCTATTACTACCTCCACAAAAGTCCAAATAACCTGATTCAAAGATCATTGAAAAGATAAGATCAATAAATTTCTTTACATTTATGGTTCATATTCAAATTCAAATTACAAATAAAATGTCATGCATCTGAAGTGACGTCAAAATTTGCAAAAAACAAATATTCAGACATATTAAACGCCTTTTACTAAAATTGTTATTACTCTCTCCATAGAACTCCAATTGACTTGATTCAAATCTCATTGGAAAGCTAAGATCCATACCTTTATTTAAATTTATTACTCATAGTCAAGTTTAAAGTAAAAATAAAATTTCATGCATTTGAAGTGACGTAAAAATTTCTGACAAATTAATCAATTAAATCAATAAATCGTGCAATACTAAACCCTAGTTTCAAGATTTGATCTTTTCTTCTTAAATTATTAAGGAAAATATTTTTCTTTACCAATTTATATCAGATTAAATTTATAATTATCATTGTATCCATATCCTAACATTTATACAATTCAAAACCCAGATTTCTATAGTTTTTCCAACCTGAAAATTTCGTTATTTTATATCATAGTTGCATGAACAAATGAAACTACACAAGGATATTAAAGCAAGTAAATACTTGCCTCTAAAATGATGAATTTTAAGATTTATCTTCTTAAGACACTTATTTTGATGATGATCTTCAATGCGAAAACAATAGTCTTCATCCCCAGATTCCCTTTTCCTTTACTTTTCTCCCTTTCTCTCCATTTTTCTCACTATCTCTCTAGCCCTAGCTTCTTTGGGTAGATGGATAGCATTCCTCCTCTATCCACCTTAATTATATATTAAGTGGTTCGTATCATATATTGCATATTTACGCCCATTAACTTTATGCTTTTTAGCGATTTTACGGTCCTTAATGCCTATAATTATGCTCATTAACTAGACAACCTTGGATTTGGATATTGACATGTTTTGTAAGGGTTAATTTTGCTTTTGTAGGTATTGGAACGCTAAAAGTGAGGATCCGTTGTATTTCGAAGAAGTTTCGTCGTCGGATGCTACTTCAAGGGCATTTTAGTCAATTAATATTTCTTCTCTAGCTCTTGGAAATTCCATGGATGCGTATTTCATTGAGCTAGTATCGCGTGGCCCTAAACGGTGCGTCGTTTGGAGTTCGGATGAAGAAGATATGGTCATTTCCGTAATCAACCTTTTCCCCTCTTCATGGACCAAAGAGTACCAGGAAACAGAGTACCGATCGACCGCGTCCCTACGACCGGTCGACCGAGGTTTCAAATTTTGCCTACGATTTAAGATAGTATACTTTTGCCTAAGGGACCGGTCGACCGGCCCCCTGGCCGCAGTCGACCGCGTATACTAGATATTTTTGGAATCTTTTCTTTTCTTTTCTTTTTCCTTTATTTCTTTTGTAACTTACTATATAAAGCAATTTTGGTTTCTATTTCAGATATAATTCATTTTAGGTAGATTTTAGGTTAGGGTTTGGGGGATTTGAAGAGTTCTTCTTTGATTCTTCTTGGTTTGACACCCAATTGAGTTGTAAGTTGCACTATTCATCTTCCTCTCCATTAATATACTTGTTTTTCATTAATTCTTCTTTTATTAATTAGATTTACATGCTTTGTTAATTAGTTTACATTCTTTGATTTACTTGCTTTGTAGTATAGATTTATCGCGTTTATTTACCGCATTTATAATAAGCTTTCTAGCTAATTTAAATTAGGTTGTGCTTGAATTGAACTCGCTCGAGTTGACGCGTTACTTTTCTTTGGTGATGGCCTTTATGGGTCTATTTCGGGTGCATTGTCCTAGTTATTTTGCCTAGGATATTTGACGGGGCATATAATGTATGTCCCGTGCTTACGATCTTGCGTGCACAATTTTCGAGGCATTTGTTGGCGCCAAAATCTTATTAGGCTTTTATGTGGATTTAGGGGCATGACAACCCTTGATTTAATTAACAGTCAAAATGAGACGCAATCTAAATAACTCGTCGACCCATGTATCCATTTTATACAAATTAACTCGGGTGAGGACTATTCGACGCAATCTATAGTTTTACCGCTTTGTTAATCTAGTTTAAATACCCTTGCCTAGATTAATATTTCCCTTTTATGCATCTTTTCCTTTTTGTTGTTATTTATATTTTACACTTTTATTTCAGAATATTGAATCCTATAAATTCTAGCATCTCGTCCCTGTGGATTTTCGATACTCGACTTACCGATGTGCTTGCCTCGTAAGTGTAGTAGTAATTTAGGTTTGTTTGTATAGTTGCGGCGAGACAGAAAACAACGACTGTGTCGTTACAAGAACACACTTCTCGTGCGCTGTCAAAATGGCGCCGTTGTCGGGGATGAGTTTGTTTTAGACTTTATTTGATTTAGTATTTCATAGTATTTTCTTTCTATTTATATTATTTGCTAATATTTTACAGGACTTCCACATTTGAGCACTTAGAAACGCTCGAATTTTTCCAGTGCGTACCTACTTTGTGGAATTCGCCACTTGAGCCATTTTTGGGGTAAGCATGTCTTATTCCAATTCTTTCGGTAATAATTGTTATAATTCTCAAAATTCTCGCAAACCTATGACTTTCGATGAATACTTAGAATCCCAAAGTATAACAAATTCAAATATGACTTTGGGCAAGTATATCGAAAGTCAAAATTAGGTTATTGGAATTTTGATGATGATGATACTGATTTTGGGCCTTTACCTCCTTATAATAGGAATTTTGAAACGAATTCGAACAGTTTTCAAAATTCCTATAATAATGAGTTTTCATTTAAGTCCGATAGTAATTTTTAAAGTTCTCATTTTCATGCATCCACACCTCGACCTATGACATTCGGTGAGGGCTTGCGTATGTATGAGAATGAGAAAATTGAAACTCGTTATCGGGAAGAAAATCGTTTGTGGGAACATGAGTTGGATTTTTATTTGAGTCCGACGATGATTTTTCTTTCGAGACTTTTGAAGTCGAAGAATGTTTTGAACCAAATAAGGTACATATGCCTACTTTGGAACAAACAATTCTAGACTTTGCCCATTGCATAATAGATATTGAAAGTGAGGATGAAAATGACGTAATATCTATTTGCAATGAAATGATTTCTTCTTTGGCCCCCAAAGAAGAACATTTCATTGAAAATGATATTATTTCCTTCGAAACTCAATCTTCATGCGATGATGATTCATCTCATGAGTTTGAATTTCCTTCATCCCCATTTTCATTCTCTATTATCACACCATCACAAGTACCCGATGATTTGGTTTCAAACTTTAATGTTTTAAACCTTTTCACCGATGAGGAGTACTTGCTCGAGTCGCCTTCCACGATCGCATTCGTGCCTTCGTGTGCTCCGCCTCCCATTCCAATTTCAAAATCATTGGGAGGATATTCGACTTCTCTCGGTCCCCACATGTTTTTGTCACCCGTTCAATCCAAACCCCCCATCGTCCTTCCAAAACTTTTAATTGGCGATGGTTCATTTCTTCCGCCTTACACATGCCTTCCGTTGTTCAAACGGAATTCATATTTTTCGAAAGGCATGCTTGAGAGTAAGGGCACACCGGTTATTCTCCAAAGTCAAATTGTTTTTATGGTGGACCCTCAGCTATTTAGACTTCTAGTGCATAGTTAGTTTGAAGCCTAGATAGTAGGTTGTATATAATTAGCTTTTTATTCTTTCTTTTAATTTTTTCTTTCCTTTTTAATTTAGTCTTGTGTAATTAGTTAACTTTTTGTTATTTATTTTTGCTTCGCGTAATAACTTGTTTTGTAGATTCTTTGGACTTGTTCTTATGGGGATCGCTCCAGTTTTGGGTAATATCGCTATTTTCCTCTCTTTGACTTGCTTCTTAATTTACATTGAGGACAATGTCAAGTTTTAAGTTAAGGGGTGTGGGATATTCTATCCATTCATTATTTTAGTCCATGTTTTTGCTCACATGTTAGTTACTTAGTAGGCTTTTCTTAGAAAAATTAAAAAATTTCAAAAATATTTTCTTTCTTTTTTCTCTTATTTTGGGCTTTTTGCCCTTATTTCCGATGATAAATTTTAATAATTGCCCGATCCAATAGATAGCCCAATGATGCATGTTCTCGATTTTAGAAGTTATTAGACTTTAGTTTCAATTATTGATATTATGAATAACTTCATGAATTAAACTTTAATCCCATGAGCACATGCACTTTTATTGTTATATTGATTTGGTTTAAGATTTTTATAACTCGGTAATCTTTTGTTGCATTGTATATACTTACACCGAGTAAGCTTTGTACCTTTCGTCTTGTGTGCGTGTATACACTATTCTTTTCTCATTGAAAACGTTGAATTCGTTGGTAATCTCACTATTCTTTCATTTAACCGTTCATTAATTGAGTTCATACTTGAAATGTGTTACTTGATCATGATTTTCATATATTGTTTTGACTCAAGAATTGCGTAAACTTTGTGAAATGATCATAGGCCATCTTTGTTATATCACCCATATTGACCTTGACCTCACCCTTATATGTTTACCCTCGTTACCCCCTTTGAGCCTAAATATAGCCTTTCGTTTCATAACCCCAATCCCATAACCAACTCCAAATTGGAGTTTTAGCCCATATATACACCTTCCACTACCTTTGGAATGTTACTTGGGATTGAATGATGTTATTGTGATGTCGGTTGCAATTTAGGCATATGAGAGTTTGATAAGTAAAGAAAAGAAAGAAGTGAAAAAAAGTGAAGAAAAAGAGAAAACAAAAAGCAAAAGAAAACAAAAGCGAAAAATGAGGAAAGAAAAAGAAAGAGAAAGTTGTAAATGTGTATATAGTTAAATAAGCCTTGATTACTCTCCTCGATGATATATCTAATGCCGTTTTGGAACTTGTTTTACAATTTTGATATTGCCCGCATTTTCCCATTATCCCGAGTTTTCATACCGAACACTTTGAATCCGTACATACATTCCTTCATTCCATACCCTAGCCTAGCCTACATTACAACCCTATTAAAGTCCTATGAGATCTTAGGTTGATGTAATTCAAAAGTCATAACAGTTTTGATAATCTGTGAAAATGCATTTTGCCTCTTTTAGTGTGCGGTATCCTTTCATTGAGATTACATTTTTTATTTTATATATAGCGTTCTTCATTTATGACATGTGTGCGGCCTAGTTTCCATTTACAGTTACTCTTTATGCCCGCATGTTCCGTGTATTACCTCCCTATTTCGAGTGAATTTTCTTGATGAGTGTAATGCTCGTGAGGATTGAATATATTTTTGCTTTAACGGTTATCCGATTTGTATAAGTTTTTTGCCAAATCACACTTTGCATGTGCTCGCTACCCTCTTATATTTTAAAGTTTTAATTCTATGAGGTGCGTTCTATAATGTTAATGATACCGGACTTTTGTTTGAATTCGTTTAATGTGATAATAATGTGTATGAAATCTTTTTCTCCATTGTTGGGCTTGTCGCATGTTGGGTTGGCATATTTTGAGGAAACCATGTGATGTTTGTGGGTATCATCCCTGAAAACCCTCACGAGACGACACTCGTCCACTAGGGTGACCTAGGGGTTTAACGGCTGCAATCATGCTCCCTACGAAAGTAGCATTTATATTTCGATGCATATATACGTCTTGTACTTCCCTCTGAGGACCGGGTTTGTTTGTTTCATTACTAGGGACTAGCAATGTTTAAGTTAGGGGGTGTGATTCGTATCAAATATTGCATATTTTTGCCCGTTAACTTTATGCATTCTAGTGCTTTTACGGTCCTTAATGCCTATAATTATGCTCATTAACTAGACAACCTTGGATTTGGATATATACATGTTTTCTAGGGGGTTTATTGTGCTTTTGTAGGTATTGGAACGCTAAAAGTGAGGATCCGTTGCATTTCGGAGAAGTTCCATCGTCAGACGCTACTTCAAGGGAATTTTAGTCAATTCACATTTCTTCTTTAGCTCTTGGAAATTCCACGAATGCGTAGTTCGTTGAGCTAGCATCACGTGGCCGCAAACGGTGCGTCGTTTGGAGTTCGAACGAAGAACATATGGCCATTTCTGTAATCAACCTTTTCCCCCTCTTCATGGACCAAAGAGTACTAGGAAACAGAGTATCGATCGATCGCGTCCCTGCGACCGATAGAACGAGGTTTCAAGTTTTGCCTACGATTTGAGACAGTTCACTTTTGGCTGAGGGACCGGTCGAGCGGCCCCCTGGCCGTGGTCGACCGCGTATACCAGATATTTTTAGGATCTTTTCTTTTCTTTTCTTTTTACTTTATTTCTTTTGTAACTTACTATATAAAGCAATTTTGGTTTCTATTTCAGATATAATTCGTTTTAGGTAGATTTTAGGTTAGGGTTTGGGGGATTTTAAGAGTTCTTCTTTGATTCTTCTTGGTTTGACACCCAATTGGGTTGTAAGTTGCACTATTCATCTTCCTCTCCATTAATATACTTGTTTTTCATTCATTCTTGCTTTGATAATTAGATTTACATCCTTTGTTAATTAGTTTACATGCTTTGATTTACTTGCTTTATAGTATAGATTTACCGCGTTTATTTACCGCATTTTTAATATGCTTTCTAGCTAATTTAAATTAGGTTGTGCTTGAATTGAACTCACTTGAGTTGATGCATTGCTTTGCTTTGGTGATGGCATTTACGGGTCTATTTCGGGTGCTTGTCCCAGTTATTGTGCCTAGGAGATTTGACGGGGCATATCATGTATGTCCCGTGCTTACGACCTTGCGTGCACAATTTCCGGGGCATTTGTTGACGCCAAAATCTTATTAGGCTTTTATACGGATTTAGGGGCGTGACAACCCTTGATTTAATTAACTGTCGAAACGAGACGCATTCTAAATAACTCATCGACCCATGTATCCATTTTATACAAATTAACTCTGGTGAAGGATATTCGATGCAACCTATAGTTTTACCGCTTTGTTAATCTAGTTTAAATACCCTTGCCTAGATTAATATTTCCCTTTTATGCATCTTTTCCTTTTTGTTGTTATTTATCTTTTACACTTTTATTTCGGAATATTGAATCCTATAAATTCTAGCATCTCATCCCTGTGGATTTTCGATACCCGACTTACCGTTGTGCTTGCCTCGCAAGTGTAGTAGTAATTTAGGTTTGTTTGTATAGTCGCGGCGAGACTGAAAACAACGATTGTGTCCTTACAAGAACACACTTCTCACGTGCTGTCATTAAGCTAAAACACTTTAATCTTGAAATAGAGTTATCCCCCTTAAGTAAAATGACCCATATACCCTCCTACGACTCCCGTTTTTAAAAAGTCTTTGGAACCCAATTATAACCCTCGGGTACCTATTCTGGACAATTTTGACCCATTCCAGACTATCAGCGCACTCAAAATTAACACCTGAGTCACCTAACATTAAATTTCATTTCATGCCCGACACGACTCTACTCGCGTGTCCCGAATTAAATACCGATAAACCCTTCGCTTTAACTCACCTATGGCGTAGCATAAATTTATACGTTATCATTTACTTATCGCACAAGTAAATATAATTATACGTAAATATTAATCCTTTTTATTCTCAAATTAATATTTATCTAAGACAATTTATTTCCCGGCTTAAATAAAATGACGTCAACATGTGTAATTTAAAATACTTTAGAAATACAAGGTGTTACATACTCCCCAATAACAACGGAATTTTATCCTCGAAATAAAAACATAACTGGTACAAAGAGCTCTAGAAACTTGTTTGCATGTCATCCTCACGCTCCTAAGTCGACTCATCGGCATTATGATGCCCCAACTGAACCCGAACTAATGGTACCACATTTGACTGAAACTTCCTCTCATTATGGTCTAAAATGGCAACAGGACGCTCCTCATACATTATATCTGGTTATAGGTATATATCCTCTAATGCGATATGACTATTCACCAACTCATCCTTGAGATACCTCCGCAATGATAGCCAGACACAATACGCCAAATATGGGGCTTATCTATCAATCTATATCATTCTCAGTATCAAACCAAATAAAACATTTGTATTTTAAAATAGCATGCATGATAAAATGGGTTTAATTAATAAGTGATAACAAATAAATCCATCATCCAGATAGTAATAAACACTCCAACATAAGTACGACTGATCTTAAAAGATTGAACAATAAACCTCGGGAATCTACTAAATATATATTTTATAACTTTCCCCTTGGATGTACATTATTCTCACCATTCAATGATTGTTGCCTTATTAAAACATTACTAAGGAAAAACCCACTGAAAAAAATCAAAGTGAAGGAAAAGGAGTACGACTTTTATGGTCATTGAATCAGTATTGGATGCGCTTAGTGTTGCCTCGTTAAAACCTTCAACGGGAAAACCCAATGGAAAAAAACCTAGTTAAAGTAAAAAGAGTACAACACACATATGTCCAAAAAATCATGTTCTTAGATTCTCCCCCTAATCAAATGCTCCCCTTGATTAGATACTCCCCCCTCAGTATGGCATTTCTCCGATGATTGAGTCGATTCATATCAGTCTCATACAACCTTCTAAAATATTGCATTAACTTAGTGAATAGATTTGATAGGTTGTTACTTCAATTTCATTTTTCTTCATAATCTCAACTTTCATAAGAATTGGGTGAAGAGGGATGAACATATCACTTTATTGTATCTATTTGACTTCAATAGCATAACTCTTATTGAGTTTATGTGTTGCATAACTTTTCTTGAGTTCATACAAGTAGAAGAACTGAAAATACATTAGTCATATCTCCCTCGATGTATCCTATTTGAGTTTAATCTATATAAGCACCATTTCCTTCATAACTAGTAGTATGACCATATGTCATTTTAGGCAAGTCATAAGTGTTTTGAACGTTCTTTGTGAGGATCATGGAGATAATCCGCATGTACATTACTAACTTGATATGGATCGTTAGATTTAAAAAGTATTACACCAATAATCTCATGAACGTATCACATAATCTTAATATTAGTCCCATAATTTGAATGTCAATGATAATAATTTTTTACCAAGATATTGACTGCAACTATAGTATCCAGTATAATGCATTGTGTTATGTATAACAATATCATAATAACATACAAATATGGTACTTCTAGACCAAATACTATAATAACATGCACATATGGTACTTTAAGACCAAATTTATATTTGTCATCCTCTTTAGGATGGTATGGATAATTTAATATCCAAATACCGGAGACCATGGATATATTACAATTGTATGCTTAATATATGTTAAATCATTGCATGACTTTATAATCCATTTGACTAATGGATCAGAGTTTAACATAAATTGTGCTCGATCTGCAGGTCGAGATAATAACTAGTTAGCCCATGGCCATTAATTTTTGAATTTCGTATTTGGATATTTTTCATTTCAATTGAGCTCTTTAGGAGAAAATTCATTTAAGGATATTTTATAATGGAAAATTTGTATATATGATTATTTTCATACCCTTCTTTAGACAAATATTTAAGTAGACGGCTATAACTATATCCGTTTAGATTGCCTGTTGTATAATGAACGTCTTAGTGAATTTGAGTACATACTCCTTATCTTTGCTTATTGCAAAGAAAATCCGTGTAGGATTTTTATATATATTCTTTATCTATGTCCCGTATATATAAGTAATTGTAATATTCATGAGTCTCATATAATATATTTCAAAAAACTGCAAAGCTAGTCAGATATCTGAAAAGTATTTACGGCCGTAACAGGATGGTATGTTCATATATAATCAATTTGGTTTTCTTCAGGAAACCTTGTGACATAGATCATACACTTTTTAGTGAGTTTTAACACTTCACATTCTTATAAATTGTTAACATCTTTTGGGGTTTCTATTTCAGGTCCAAATACGCCACGTATATTAAGAAACCCGACTTATGCCATCATGGCATTTTCTAATTTTTTGCCAATATATTCTTTGCCTACATCCATTTATGATGCATGTATTTTTATCATCATTGCCCTCTTATTTATGTAGCTACAATATATATAATTATACCATCGATGATCATCTATAGTGATCCCACTTTTCTCTTGCATATGTATAAAACATAGAGATCTCACATAATATTAGGTATCTTTCCCAACTTCACGGGCTTTATAGTCACAACGAGGACTTGTCTCTTTTCGTAGACAATAATCTCATCTAAGGTTTTAGAGAAAGTGGATATTTTATTCATAATATCTTCCAGAGCGCTATGTGTAACCTCTTTTGGAGCGTTATTTTGGCATGATTTGATATAACCCCCACTTTCGGGGAGTCAAGTAGTTAGGACCTATAGGGTCTACGCTTATGGAGTGCAACAAATATATTTCATCTTAATGGGATGAAGATTTTTGCAATCATATTTGCATATAGTCCACGTGACTACATCTCATTTGATGTTGCAATATCGTTATTCACTTTATTTTCGTATTGAGCGATACATGAGATTATATGAGACAAGGTGGATGTATTCCGTGATAATTCTCGTCGTTCTTCAAGAATGGATCGTTCTTTAGGAATAATTTATATTTTAGGTACATTCTGTCCTCCCTCTAATGGCCGAAAGATTATCTCATCAATAATAAAAATTAATAAAATATACAACAAACACTATATTTGTCAACGGTTCAATAACTATGGAGCTTTAAGCTCATGATAAAGTGCATTTCTTACAATAATAAGTATTATATTGTATTACCCCATAGATAATGAAATAAGGGATTTTCTAATGTAACCTTCTAGCATGCAACACTAGAAGTGATGAAAAATTACTTTTCATTATTTATTAATATGGTACCCATGTATTCTAATGCCCATAAAACAAAGCAAATTTCTTTAGGATTTGCTTTCATATAATGCATCGCATATGAATGCGCGGGTACCACATAAAAATATCACATAGGCTCTTCTCGAGCCTTATTATTTAACCTTTTACTATATTACATATCAAGTAAAAAACTTATGGTTTCAGAATAACGTGAGTTGTTCATTGCTTAAACGACAAATGTCATTATATAATAACAGTTAAAAATTATCAATTATAAGATTCAATATAGATTGTGAAGTGTGTGTTAGTCCAAATATATATGAATAATTAAAGTACAGAACTTTAGGTTCATAATTGATGAATCAAAATTTCATATGTTAGAGACTTCAAGCTCGAAAATAAGAAACTTTAGTTTTATAATATATAACTAGGAAAAAATCTGTCAAAACTTCGTGCTTGGCCTAAAATAGTTGAACATCAGGTTCAATATTATTAATATCATTAAATTATCTACCATTTTATATCAAACCTTCAATTTTGATTAAGGATAAAAATATTAGTTAATCTGTCAAAGAAAGTGCCAAATATATATATCAACTTTGACCGATGATTATGCAATTTAATTTTTAGAAACGAGGAGCGTATTTTTCACATCCTCTACACATTCTCAAGATTCCTTTGAATTGTAAATGATTGTAATGTGAAGAGTAATTAAAATTAAATATCATTAAAAATATAATTTAATACTCAAATGAACTGAAAGATTAAGAGACAAAGCTTTAATTCTAAAATCATTAATACGATATTTAAAAATACCTTTAACCATTAATAGAGTATCAAAAGGGACATTTCATTTAATAAAGAAAATGAAAATCTAAGAAGTTGAAAAGTTGAGGTTAAATACTCAATTTATTTTGAAAGTAATTCCAAAAAAGAATATTTTTTGGAGCTTGAGGTCTAACTTATAAATAATTATTTTGAGATCCTTCAAAATTTATGCCCCATGAATAATCAAAACTTTAAGTTTTGATTTATGGTATATTTTGTTGGAGCTGCAGGTCCACATGTTTTAAATAACTTGAGAGCTTCAAGCCTCATATTTTATATCCCAATGATAAATAATATTTTGTGAACTCCTGGTCACAATAATGAATATGGGTCTTCATATCACAAATCAATGATAATTGGGGGACTCTTGGTACATACCCTTTCAATTTGACAATCAAAACTTCAAGTTTGATTGTGATATATTTTTTTTGACACTTTAGGTCCAAATAATTTAAAAACTTCTAGTCCCAAAATATGAACGGAAAAAAGTTCAATTTCCAAATTTGAATAATGATTGGAGAACTTCAGGTTCTAATTGTAAATAATTAGAGCAACTTCATATCATAACATTAAATGTTTAGGGACTTTAAAAGCTCGGCCCAATTATATCCAAACTTCAAGTTTGATAAGGGGTAAACATATTTGGAACTGTAGGTCCTAAACATAAATAATCATTATGGAATATATAGTATCCTTACCCTTATTATATAAATAATCAAAAGTTCATGTTTGATTACGAAATTATTAGAGCATCGGTCCAAATTATAAATAATTGTTATATGACTTTTAGTAATCCTTGCCCCATTATATGAATAATCAAAACTTTAGGTTTGATTTAAGGCATACTTTATTTTCATGTCCAAAAATTTGAATAGCAATTGAGAACTTCAGGTCGGTCCCAATTTTAATTGATTTGAAAACTTCTGGCCCCAAATTAAAATCCCTATATGAGAACTTAAGGTCCCAAGTTTAAATATTTATATGGGAACTTTAAGTCCCAACACTGAATGATAATTACGAATTTCGGGTCCCAATAATAAAATATGACACTTCTAGTTTCAAATTTTACTTTATTATAACTTATAAAAAACATAATGTTTAAATAGTAATTCTCAAACATTTTTTCATTTTCAAATGTCTTTTTTTTTAAATTGTGATTTATGCAATCAACTTTGAGTCTTCATTGCTTTAGTTCAAAGAAATGGTGAAATTTTAAATTGGAGTTAATTGTTAATGGTTATCCATATTGGCAACGTATTTGCATTAGTAGTTTGGATCTTAGTTTCCTCTCCATTTATCTTTGATACCTATCCATTAATCAAAGCTTTGGATCCTCAAGCCAAACATGGGAACCTACGATGATATTTACTGAAGTGCCCACTATTATTGGAGAGGTAAAGATGGAGTAAATAGGTTCTTTTTATCTTTTGATAATTGTTTGTATAAAAAAACTTATGATATTCAATCATGAATTTCGCTCATAACCCAAAAGCTCCCAAGAATTTGAAAAAATGACCAAAAGGTGGGATGATGAAATTTTATTTGAATATTCCATAATCGTGTGTTTTTATTGAGACATTCGTGCCGATAACGTGTTGTAAAATAAAAGGGGCACACATAATTTGGAGGGAGATCGCTATTCATTTCATTGGTATGTGAATACTTAAGCGGTATGACCCCTATTTATATTACAAAATAAGGTATCCCAATAAACCCTTTAATAATTATGGAATACCAATGGACAACCACTAAATACATATTTTATAACAGAGTTTTAAAGGTTTAAATTTTACGAAGCTGGTGTTTTGATGAACCAATATTATGAAATTTTAAATCCCCATTATTGAATTGCAATGAAACTCATTTGTCAAGGTATAAATTTTGAATTTTCACAAAAATAAAGTGATTGCCTTTACTTAATTTTGTACGAAAGTTCACAAAACCATTAATATTTTATGTCGAACGTGTCACATCCCAAAATTATGACCAAATGTTTAAAAAACACTGTATATTTAACTTGTTTGTAGTTATTTTCTTGAGGGAAGTTATCTTGCTAACACGAGTACAAACATCTATATTTTAGAAGTAGCTAATTTACAAATTAAAAATAAGTTATAGCTTGACGCATAACATATAAAACCACTTACTTATATATATATATATATATATATATATATATATATATATATCAAGAGCAACTAAAAAAATTATAATATTAGTCCGATTACAATAATTCTCCCAAGGACATATACACAACGACAATAAAAATTATATAAAAAGGGTTCTCATCCACGACACATCTCCAACTACGAGCTAAAAACCTCTAACTGAGTCAACCACCGTCTGTACCAAAAATTCGTGCGTAACAACACGAGTAACGCGACCCAGCGAGAAAACTTCAAATCAAATCTAGTATCCAAACATAACGATATAAATTATTCATAATAATAATTTGTTATGCAATTAACATATCAATCTATTGTGCACTACTCTCCCCTTTTGCATGTCTATGCCTCCACTTGTCATGTGCAAACAAAATAATATAATGTCCACGCATTCGACAATGAGACTAATTACAACATCCCTTGGATACATCACAAATGACCATCTAGAATATGCGTATAACCATAACGACCAACATCCTTGGTGGATATGACTATATTGGTGCACTAACTGTAGGATGACTCAATTCCGACTGACTCACCATGAAACTTAGTATCACACACATATATATAAATCAATCAATCATTCATGTATCACCATTGGAACAACCACCTCATACTTACATCTTCATTTTTTTACATAAATTATGTAAATAAACTTTTCATGGTCATTAAATAATCAATGTGGAAGCATTGCATTAGCGAAACACTTGTTAAAATTTCTTTAACAATGTATTTTCAAAACTAACTCGACCTCTGAAAATTTCTTTTGTATACTATTAACATGTAGAATATACTTAATAATTATTTTCATAATTTTATAACATAGTTAACTATTTAATAGCCGTTAATGAGATAAAGTATGTAGTGTTGTATTTAATAAAAAACACCATCTAATGTCCAAATTTAAAGTGTTACCTAAACCAAATAAGAAGTTAAGTAAACAAGATATCAAAACATTGTATTGTTATATAAGTTTACTTTAATCTCCAAGAGGAATTATATTTTTTTATGAAGTATTATATGAGTATGAGATATACACATATAAACACAACTAAATAAAAGGTCTGTTGTTATTTTGAGCATTCATGTTCCAAATTCAAAGTTTCATTTTAAATAACAACTTTATCAATAAATTTCAAATAAATTAGATAACATCCCTAGGTAAGTATATCTTTACATATTTTAAGCCTAGACTAAGATAATGAGGGAAACCTTTTCTAAAAATTCGTAGCTCAACTAAATGTCCTAATATTTTCATCCAGAATTTTCACAACAGAAATTAATTAACTTTAAATTCCCATAAATTAATCGTTCCTCAACGAAACTTTGCCATTTTGGTGTCCGAGGTAACCTAATTTCACGCTCTTTAATAAAAAAATATAATTAAAACCTGAATATCCATATATAAATAATATAATATTGAATAAAAATGACTGATACAACTCCAATAATGGCGTAGTGATTTCCTCGTATTGTGTTTTTGGAGATTTAGAAGATGGGATCTCCTCATAATAGTTACAGACTAGTAGAGGCACGAGAGATCCCCAGAGGCATAATATTAGGCCTTCATGAGATATTTACATTTAACGGTGGCATATAATTATAAATAGATTATTAGAGAGCCTCATATCGCAGGTTCTGACGAATGGATGGGCTAAACATAAGTGTATTAGATGGGTTCCTTATTTGTATTTCATTTTGAGACATTTCATGCATGAAGTCTAATTTGATGGGAGTTGGGAGATAATGGGAATCAATACTACACCAAAACAGTTGACTTCTCAAGGTCTTTAACCGTGTCAAGTCAGGGGGTGACAATTGCCTTTGTCACAAACTTGTCACAGTTAAAGACCGTGACAAGTTCATTAGACTTGTCACGGTCCTCTCACAGTCTTTGACCTTGACAAGCCTGTGATAAAAACAAAAAAAATTGTCACGATCAAAGACCGTGACAAGTTTCTTTGTCAAGGACTTGTCACGGTCTTTAACCATGACAAATCTGGGCAGAATTTAAAAAAAAAGTGTTGGGCAGTATGGCCACTACCACTGCTCAGTAGTATAGTTATACTTGTTATAGCAAAATTGTACCTGTCCAAATAACATATATCCAAATAAAATAGAAATAATGTACCAAATCATAGCATATATAATCCACATCCAAATAAAATAGAAATACAAATATCAACATCCAGACCAACATGTACCAAATCAAAAAAATACAAATATAATCCAATATCCAAATAAAATAAATAGAAATAATGTCATGTGCATTACGCAGGTCGGAGGAGGAAGGAAGGCCACACGGCATATGCATTGACACACCCCTCAATAAGCGTCACATCGCATTATTCCCGCAGCCACAAATGTGTGTTCTTCCTGACACCACATACGTGACGAACACATTTGCCTCAATGTTTTAGAGGGGACGTCCATGAACCACCATACCCGGGAGGAAGCCCAGGTCTCTCAACCCCCTCACTATCGGCTCCCCACAATATATGTCGAGTAGAAATACGCTCGGCCAACCGATTATTGACTTAGGTTGCTCGACGAGGGTCACGATGGGAAATGGATCAAATGGAGGCAAGTCCGTTTGTATTGATGATGAAGTAGTGACGTCCCCGTCCTCATCCTCTTCCTCGTCCTCGTCCTTGTATACCTCTACCTCATTCTCCTTATCCTTCCCCTTCCCATTTCCCTTGCCCTTGCCCAACTAACGCTTCATGGAGGCGTACATATCTAGGACCGTCGCCTCTAGCCTTGATAGCTTATTGTCATGGGTATTTACCTTATGTGCCAACCCGATGTTGCTCGTCTCAATTCTGATGATCCTCGACTTCCCCACCTGCGAGCTCACCCCTAGTCCTCCCTTTTCAATCCATCCTGAGCACTTAGCTGAGTACGTTCGTAGCCAAAGATGCTTTGTTGGCATCAGGCTACGAAGCATGCACTTCTTTAAGTTTTGCCTGAAAAGACAAAAAGTACACGATTAGTTAATTAAGTAAATAAAAAAATTATAACTTAATTATAAAAATTAAATATTTATAACTTACAATGGTGGCTGCAAGGCTCGGGGCAACCTCCTTATCCTTGCCCTTTTTCATTTGAATTTCCACATAGGCATCGAGCCTATGTGGCCTACCCCCAGATCCACTCCCCGTGTCCTGAAATAAAATAATACAGAATTAGTAAGTAACGCAAAGTAATTCTAAATTAGAATAACATAAAACTAAAATAAAAACTTACCATCATGTACTCCACCTCGGCGTAAGACGTCTGCCCGGAGTAGTGCACGTCCAAATTTTTTGCCCGGTTGTCCCTTCCCGATTGGCGAGATGCCAATTATCGCTCATCGATCCCATTGTCGATAAACTTTTGCCACTGTGCCAATGAGATCAGCTCCTTCGGGGAGACGGTCTCACATACGCTCAAAATGGACTCCCGGGTCTTTCCAAAGTACTGTGGCTGCATATTCTTATTCCATGTCTTATATCGATCCCTCAGCTGTTCCAACATGGAGTCGCGAAGATGTGGCCAAACTATCATGTCAAATAAATACAAACAAAAAATAAAATAAGTGTTAGTTGCTTATAAATATAAATATAAATATAAATATAAATATAAATACACTACCTGTAGTGCCCCCCCCCCCCTAGATGTTCATCTTGAGGTCATTAGGCATGGCCCTCCAATCAGTGTACCCCATGACAACGATTGCCTTTATCAACTCTAGTGATCAAGCGAATAATGTCGTCTTATTCTCGATGACGCACCCCAATTTGCCCCATTATGGGGGCCTATTGGTCGAGGAGCCCTCGTCGCCTCCGCTACCATGCTGGGATGAAGTCATTTTATTACAAAATTATTATTATTATTAGTACAAACATGTATATGTACTTTGAATTAATGCTCGAATCCGATAATAACATTACATATGATATCAATTTTAATTTATACCAATTTCAATTTATACCGCTACCAATACCAATACCAATACCAATGCCAATACCAATACAAAATACCAAATTCAATTTACCCCCACGCACACACACTCCCGAGTCATGGACTTTGAATTAATACTTAAATTGATTGAAATCATAATTAACACATTCGATTGGTTATTACAAGCATTAAAATGATCAAGTATAAATGAATAAAAAGCATTAAATTGTCGTGCAATAATAATAAAGCACTAGAATTATACAGCCACTGGTCATTGCAAATAATTTAAATACTTATTACAAATCTAAAAATTATTTCAAATTCGAGTTATCATAAAAAATGAATTGATATTCGGTAGGAGCAACCAATGCATCCCCATTACTGTTTAAACGCTTTGGCGTATATAGGACGATTGACCACAGCTCGTTATTGATATGCTTTGAGTAAAGTTAAAACACTTGATTGACCTTTTGAAAAGCACAAATAAACGACTCATCCTCTCACATGTTTGTTGCTCTTCAACTTAGATAAGTCAACCATGATCAAATTGGTGCCAGGATCAACTTTACAAGCATTTTTATCCTCAACTCTTACCCAATCACAATAAAATACAACCTATTTTAAGCTTACATAGTCCAATTCAAATACATTTCGAATTACACCATCGTAAGTCATTTCAACTTCAATGAGGTTTTTATCTTTTGTGCTCGCTCGAAAGAAAGTAAGAGCTTTGTATGAAATGCCCAAATCTGTACATTTTTATGTTCCTCGTATACCGTTGCACCGAATATGTAACCGTTAAATCGATACTTTGTGTACTCTTGTGTCATGAACAAGGGTCTGGTGGCTAGACGAGCAAGCCTTGATGTCACATCACCCGTCTTTAAGAGCTGAGAATATAGGTAAATTAATTAGGTTAGTTGTAAGGCTTTATTATAATGTGACATTTAATAATAACCATTTTCATTATAATTACCGCGTGTGACAACCACAACCTAAATTCGCTGTCTGATTGTGCCATTGTTTTTTGTCTTTTATTGTTCTCACAGGCCTTATATTTTCTTCATAGATCGTGATGAACGTATTACAAAATTAATCATGTAAAAAGTAAAATAATGTCAAAGTTAAAATAATTTAACTTACTTTTTTCATTCTTCGACATCTTCATGCGTGTCAAATAGATAACGAGATACTTGTTCACGTTGAAAACTCATTAAGTTCACTCATTTGCCTATCAAATGACCACCCTCATCGATGAACTCATCAATATCCTCCACGCTGGTCGAGTCAGGCATATATTCCCGAGTGTAGATTGATGACTCCATGGTGATGTATTCATCTGCAATTGATCCTTCAATGTATCGTGTATTCTTGTCGTTATCTTTGAAAACTTTCATCAATCTTTCAAATGGATACATCCATCGATATCTAACTGGGCTGCAAAGAAGTGCATCGTTGCATGGGTGTACCAACAAGTGAACACTTATGTCAAAGAAAGATTGGGGAAAGTACTTCTCCAATACACAAATTGGTTCGTTCACCGCCAATTTTGCGGCCACTATGTGATCTCGATTGACTACCTTCTCACATAAAAGTGAGAAGAAGATACTAATTTGCATAATAGCCCTCCGCAAATCCTTATGCTTGAACAGTGCTTAAACGATAAATGAATCGATTGCATGATCACATGCCAATCGTGGGACTTACACTTATGTAGATCATGGGTAGCTTAATTCACAATCCTTTTTAATTTGGACGAAAAATTAAATGGAACTTTCAAATTACATATTGTGTATAAAAGCACCTTATTTCCTCACTCGTCAAAGTAAACGCACCAAGGGGAATTATTGTCCTTCCCCTACTATCTTCTTTCAACCATAGTTATGGCTTAAGTTTCAAAGCTTTAAGGTCTTTTCGTGCATTTTATCCATCCTTGGAATGACTTCCCCAAGGCATGTGCCCACAATATGTTCAGTGATGTTCTTCTCTGTGTGCATTATATCATGTCGCACCGAGTTATTCTTCAAATAAGACAAGTCAAATAAAATTGACCTCCTAGACCATGTCTTTCTTGTCTCGGTTTCATTCCCAGTTGGGGTCTTCTTATGCTTGACATTCTTAAATTTAGAATTCTTACCAGTCATATTAGGGGCACAATCAGAAGATTTACTTTTAATTTCTGAGCCTGAAAGTTTTCTCGGTGGTAGTCTATGTTTAACCCTGTTCGGTAAAAAATTGGAACCTTTCTCAAATCTAAAACTAGGAGTGGGGGTAAAAACCTCCTACGATAATGGTATACATTTTTTGAGCTAGCGGGGAGACGAAAATATTAAGTCACCTCTCCACAAATAGGACACCCCAAATAATTATGTACTACGCAACGGATAATGTCCCATAAGCTGGAAAATCATGAATTGCCCACATCAACATTGCTTTCAGCGTAAACTCGTGTTTTCTAAAAGAGCCAAATGCTTGCACACCCTCTTCTCACAACTCATTTAATTCTTCTACCAAAGGAGCCAGGTAGACATCGATGTCCTCACTTGGTTCCTTTGGCCCAGGTATCAATAAAGACAACATTAGAAATTCAGGTCTCATACACTATGAAGGAGGGAGGTTGAGTGTGTCTTGGATCAATGGCCATACACTTTGATTGGTGCTTAGATTTCCAAATGGATTTAAACCATCTGTTGATGTTGCCATACAAATGTTACGTCGTTCTCGAGAAAAATTGGGATATTAAAAACTCAACCTCTTAGGATGACGCATGAGATTATCCCTTATTTTTGCCCTAGGATGCCAAGTCATTGCCTCCGCTATCCATGGTACTGTGAAAAATCGCTTTAATGGTACTGGGAAAATATTTGAATACTTTTTGAAGAACTTTTGAGCTCGTACCTTCCTTAGCAGTAGATGAGATATATCTAGGTTCATACCATACCAGCCACCGATTGAGATTTTTATACTCCTTTCGAGACAGTATGCAGTCATACTCATATGCATGAATTAATTTATACTTTATTCCCAAACCTTTCAGACTATTTTTAATAGTAGGATAGATGTTTGGAAGCATATTTTATTTGGGTAGCAAGCCCTTCACCCAATTTAAAATTCTTATCACGCGATTGTCAGACAAACCATATTGGGTCTTCAAACTATGCAAACCAATCATAGCATGTAAAGTTATTTGATCTTTCTCACTACCAGAGTATAATGGTTGGGTCGCCTTAAATTTTAAACTTTGGTAGTCATCGTCAAGGTTTATCTCGATATCTTCATGACCACATAAACCTTGTACATCACCAGTGATCTCATTCTCTTCCACTTCATAAACTCCATACGCGTCATCAACTAAATCCTCTAGCATATTATGATCTGCATTGTCATCCTATCCTTGTACATATATCCTACTTATTGAAGGTTGTTGTGAAGTTTGCTCGAGGATAAAAGGAACTTTCAGTTCCCCGTGATAAACCCAAATTCGATAATTATCTTGCATACCCCATCTTAACAAATATACTTCAACTATTTTCCACTCACACACCTTACCATTGTTACACCTAGCATATGGACATGAAAACTCTTCATCATCATGCATCTCTTTAGGATATCCCATCACAGCTACTACAAACAATCACTCATTATGGGTAAGAAGCGTGTATTCGTGGATTAGTATAAATAGAAGTGTGAACATTTAGTTCCCATTAGTATAAACAATCACCTATTGAATGCGTATGCATAAAACTAGAAGACTAGTATCTATGCGCACTACATGTAATTTAAATTAATTATAAATATCGTGCATTCAAATGAGAATACATGCAAGAATGCACCCCTCGAAGCAAGTGTTATATAAGAAGTTGACTTAATGTAAATTTATTCGTGCATTCAAATTCCTATTTCCTCCATCTACTCTAAAGGGTGAGTGGTCCTATCCCATTCAAGACCGTATATTTCTGTAATATACTTAACAGTTCATACACATTATTCCAATTTGAGAAAAATTCGGCATCATATCTCCATAGTTCTCCAAGTACATGATATAGATTCGCAAGTGTGAGCGTTATTTCAATTTATCAATTGAAATAACACTTAACATCACATCCTCTAGTATGTACCCAAATAACATTAAGATACGACTGCAGAACTTCCCCCAAAAGTAACAAGTTTAAGCCACTAAGAATATTATTATACAGAAACTATGCAGTCCCAAACTGTTCAAACCAGACAATTTAAGAGATATCATTATAGGGGTAAAGACTCTTGAGCGTGTCTAAGGGCTATTAAATTCGTATGCATAAGAACTAGAAAGCTAGTATCTATGCACACTATATGTAATTTAAAGTATGTTTCATTTAATTGTGTAATTTAAAAGTATGTTTCATTTAATTTAAAGTATATTTCATTTAATTCAAATTCAATTTCACTTTATACCAATTTACACCAATATCAATACCAATTCAAATTCAATTTCAATTTATACCAATTCCATTCAATTGAAATTGAATTTCAATTTCAATTTCAATTTCAAATTCAATTTCAATTTCGTTCAGTTTCAATTCAACTCAAATTCAATATCAGTACCAATATAAATCATGTTATAAGGTCGGGGCACATCGAATCGTCTAATTCAAATTCAATATCACACACTCTAATTCACCCCCCCAACACACGGACCCCGCCCTGCCTTGCAACACCCCTTGCCCCCCACCCCCACTGCCCCACACACCTACACACACACACACACACACGTGTGCAGACCCATACACACATGTACACACAAACCTACACACCTGCACACATGCACACACACATATACAAAGGAAAGAGAGGGAGAAGAAAAAATGACTTGAAGCGTAAAGAGAGAGAGAAGCATCGCTTGAGCAGTATATAGAGAAAATGGAGGGAAAGAAAAACGGTGAGAAAAAAGAGGCGTCTAGGGATTTAATCAGAAGAGTTGTAACGGACATGTCAAGATATTTGACCATGACAAAGAGTTGTCACGGACTTATTACGGTCAATGACCGTGACAAAAAATGCGTGTTTTTTTTGCCAGCTCAGAGGTGACAATTTAGCCTTTTGATGTAGTGCAAGACTTATGGAATCTTGTAAAGTTAGAAAATACGGGTGATGTTATGGTTACAAATAGTGGTTTAAAGGGTCTCATGTCATCGGATCTTGATAAGAAACTGGACTAAAAAAAAGTTCATCAAGTGGTTCCTTGTTTGGATTTTATTTTAAGGCACAAATTTTAGTTCGATTGGAAGTTGGGAGATAAAGGAAACTTGGGACGGTCATTTTTAAAGTTAGGTAGATATGATTAGGGAAGTGTTATGGGTGTAGTGATTTAGGATAACAATCTAGGTTCAACGAGCATTAACTATTGTTAATTAACTAATAAATCAATCTAGGTTCAACGAGCATTAACTCTCATCAATTAACTAATCTTGACAAAAGTGTATTTGGGAGTTCCTTATTTGGATTTCATTTTGAGACGCCCCACGCATGGACTAGTGCCAGTTGGAAGTTGGAGGATGATGTGATGTTGTATTATAATATGGATCTTAATAGTAGTTAAACAAGTTATATTCCTAAAGGTTTGGTTGTTAGTATTTTGTCTATGAGCTAGACTATGGTAGTACTAATTGCTTACGATTAAGAGTACCATATAGTTAAAGTGTGTCTTTGGGTCATAGGTTATCATTATAATATGACTTCATAATTTATAGTTGTGTTCATTTATATTTAGGATCATTTGAAATACTATCTACGAGTTATTAGTTACGCATTTGGAGATTAATCTTGCATATTGAGGATAAAATATTTTTGATATGGTATATATTATCATTTTTGGGTTAAGTTGAATATTTCTTGCAGCGAGGGTTTTAACCCTCTTTCCTTAACTAATATCTTCAAGTTCTATTGTGAAAACCAAGGATGTTCTTAGTGTTGTTGTGTTCTTAACATGGATTGTAGCTAAGGAGTTATGTAGTGCTGCATTCTTTTATTTCAGTAGTGTAGTAGTAGTAGTAGTAGTAGTAGTAGTAGTAGTAGTAGTAGTAGTAGTAGTAGTAGTAGTAGTAGTAGTAGTAGTAGAAGTTATAATCACTTACTCAGTTATTTAATTTTTACTCAAAGAAATTGTAATATATTAGAGATGTATCATGAATTCTTATCCAATTATATATTCTTTACATGTGGATACTCAGGTTTTTTTATTATTGGCATATCCGTATGATTCTAATTTATCTATATTTTATTTCACTATTATGTTATTCCACATGCTTACAATGGTATTGATTTTTTATTCTCGTACTGATTATTTAAGAATGATCTAAAGATGAAATTTACAGAGTGTCACAGCCAGTAATTAATAGAGTTAGTCTTATCTCTACTTTGGAAGTTTGTTAGGGATCTTTTATGGTAATTGTATTGGAGGACAAGGAATAAGACATCATTGACTAAAAGACTTATTCATTTTAAGTAGAAAAGAAGGAACAATAAGTAGAAAGTATGGAACATTAAGGTCACTCAAGGATGTTATAAAAAAAGTCAAACCTTGAGAGTTATTCATGCATTATTATATTGAGTATTTCAAAATGTCATTTCAAAGAATTAAGGAAAATTCACATCATACTAAACCTAGTATTGGCATATTGCATCAGGATAAACCTCGTATCTGCAGAGGTTGCATGCAATTAGCCTCTATCGAGAAGTATATATCCAATATATCATTTTGTATTCTTTGAATGTTTGGTTTATGATTAAGCACTCAACAAGTATAGTATCATCAATGCTTGCTTAGAAGTTACTCAAATCCCAAGAAATATATAAACCTTCATTTTTAGCAATTATTACACAAAAACTTTAAGTATAAAAAATTATTTATTTACTAAGTGTTAACCCATGCGATGTGCGTGCTAGATGATTGTGATAGTCATTTGATACGTTCAATTATTTTACCCGCTGAATGTTTTACTAACAAATCGAAAAAGTCATCACAAATTTTAATGGTTTTTAAGGGCGAAAATGAGCTAACACAAAAAATATGTAATATATTATTTTTAGGCAATATTTCAACTTTTACCCCTAATTTATAAAAGTAGTAGGGATAAAATTCTGACATACAATTGATAGAGCACATATTCTCATGTAGAGCTTCTATACTTACTGTTTTGAAGTTTAAAACATATGCCCTATCATTTTCCATATATATATATATATATATATACACACACACACACACACACACACACAATAAAAATTGGTACGAATCAAAATTGTATTATCATTAACTAAATATCAATCTACACCAAATTAAATAAAAGGAAATCCACTATACTATAATATCATATAAATTACAATAAAAAGTATTGGAAAATAATTATACTCATCTATGAATTAAAATATTGAAACAACATATCTATAAATACACTAACTTTTTCTATTTCCATAGTAATCTTTTACTTTGCATTAAGACAACAACATAAGAAAATAAAAAAATATAATCATTATACTCTTAAAAAAATGTACCAGTCTAGATATAACTTCTTATTTTTTTTAGTATCCACCACGACTTATATAACAATAACAAAAAATATAAATTAAATAAGAACTAACACATTCTTTGTTTACTACTTCAAAGTCACTTTTGAATCACATTCTCTCTATTCTCTCATCAATACATGGTTCATTAAACAAAGCAAAAATGCATTTGGTGGTGGCTCAGAATTGTTGTCCTCTTTGCTTTTTTCCATTTCTTATGCATCTTTTCCTACATAAGCCTGCAAAATGAATTTAACAACCTCTGTAAGGAATAGTTTAGCAGTACTTGACATGTGCTTTGAAATAGGGCCAAACACATGTATTCGAATCAATCAAAGCTAAATAATTTTAGGAAAAAAAAATAAGAGCATTAAAATATGATTGGGATATGGGAGGCTTTGAAACGTTTGGAGGCTTTTGGTTTTAAAGCGTGAATTTTGATTTTTGAAAAGAAATACAAATCTTTAGCTTCACATCCAAGAGTTTACCCAGTGATCTATCAAAAGAAAAAAAACTCAATTAGATATGTAAAAAGAAAAGTAATTATAAAAAAAAATATGAAAGAACCCAAAAATCCTGATTTAGTTTGATATGAAGTCAAAGAGAGATTATAAGATAGAAAAAAATGAAACGGTGGGAGATCAAAATAAAATACAGAGGAAGGAGAAGGATTAGGATATGTGAGAGAGGGGGGTGAACTTTTTTTTTATGGAGAAATTCAAAAGGTCTAAATAAATTATAGAGAAGGGAGGTAGATAAGGTCGGCTCATGGATATTTAGGAGAAACAATCGATTCTAATTTGAGTTAAAAAAAACCACCGGAATAACCTAAGACCCAAGTAGAATTAATGCTGTCTAAAACATTTTATAATATATAAAATATTAGGCACTAATCACACACACACACATACACTTGGTATTCCATTTTGAAACTCAAGTATTCAAAGTGATTGTTCTCTATCTCAAATATAGATCCTTGTCAGTAAAGGACCACACACACACACACGCATATATATATATATATATATATATATATATATATTCTCTGGTGCGGACTAAACCGTGCGCACCCGGTGCGAACTTTGTCATGTTCCTCATGTGGTCTCCTCGTGGTCCCTAAAGACATTTTGTTATTTTCTTTAGATGGTCCCCCTCTTGTTTTATATGAAACCCTTATTTTAAGACTAGATATTTAAAAGATTTAAAGTTTAAGCCTAGATTGGTATCATGACCTTAAAGATTTTAGAAACTCACCAAATTCCAACCAAAAACCCTAATTCTGGTATGAGAGCCATAAGACGCTCCTTTTAGACTTATAGTAAAAAGACTTTAATGCCCTTGGGAATTATCCCTCGAATTTATAAAGATATTTTTGGAACCAACCCAGACTACCATCCCATACCTATAACTGATTTAGACTCAGTAGGTTGTGTAACCTCTCACATAGACGGTTGTTCACACACTGTACACATCCCAACCAAACACGTAGATATAGTAGACAAGTTACTGCTAGTGCTATTAATAGCATAATAGACCAAAATAAGTGTATTCTCCTTATATTAAGACAATTAATAAAAGATACTCAAACCCTAGAAACAGAGATAAAAAAATATCTTTAAAAGATTACCAGAAATAGATAACCAAATCCCAATAGACCTAGTACATGTTTTACAAGAAATAAATATTAAGACTAATCATATAGAAGTCCTTAACAAAGACATTTTAGAAATTAAAATTTTAATTAAAAATCAAGACACTGAGTTAATTAAACTTACTAAAGAAGAAGCTAAGCTTATCCCTAGATTAGATAGCTATCTTCCTAATGGAGATAGTTAGATCAGAATGGAATGAGGTACCAAGAGACCTCTCCATTCAGACCTTATCAGACTCTTATCAAAGAATTTTAAAAAAGATAAACGATGATAGATTTTATTATAAGATAAACAAAAATGAGATTGCCAACGCTGCTAAAGAAACTAGACTCATATTAGAAAGATTAAATTTAATTTTTACATCCATAACAGCTACCCAAGACTATAATAGTAGCTTTGATAAAGACTTGCATTTATATTTAAAAGCTAAGACATAAGGATTAACCACCTTCTACACAGACTTTGTTAAATTCCAACAAAATTTAGCAAATTATCTTAATAATATGGAAAGCCATAATCTATCCAAGATGGATAGTATTATTAATGAACTTAGATTAGACATGGTCCAAGTAGAAGAAAAATACGAAGAAATTAAAAAGGGAGTTAAAGCCGTGTATAATAAATCTTACCAAGCAGAAATAGACTCTCCTTTTATTCAAACTCGATTAGATAAAATAGAAAGGACTGTAGAATCTATAGAGGTTAGATCTATGCAACAACAAGAAAAAGATAATGAAGTAAAAGACTATATTACAAATGTTGCCAAATCCCTAGTTAATTATCTTGCTAGAAATAGTGAAGAAATTTATGAGAAGACAAGAAAAGAGTATAAGAATTTTAAAGCAGAAATCCTTAGTCAGATAAAAAGAAAAAAGAGATTATTCAGATTTCTTAGAAAGAATTAAAAAAAGACTTGAACAAAAATAGGTTGCCACCTGTAAATTTAAAGAACCTCCTCCTATAGAAACTAGAGAAAGGAATACCATAGGTAAACGAGTCATAAATGACGGATTAGATAAGACTAGTAAGATAGTTAGCTCTATCCCAAATATTGGACAGAGTAATCATATGCAGACTTAAGGATTCATCCTCCAATGTTAGGACATGATGGAAAGAGAGAAATTTCACCAATCCTCTCTAATGGAAAAAATGGGGCGAAGTTGGCTGAAAGATTGTTGAGGATTCCATTCATAATGGACAACTTTCAGCTGTTAGATACATAGATTTATTTAAAGAAGGTGCACTCCTAAGACTCCTAATTATAACATGACTTACCATTGTAGGAATCATGTGTTAGACAAATCCTATACTGAGCTCCAAGTGTTTGACTCATAATAGCTTAGGTTTAGAGGAACTGATAGGAAGTTCCAATTCCTAACCTTTGGACTCTTTCAAGCAAGGATCCAAGGATTACATAGACCTCAGAATAATATCAACATATTGTGTTGTTTAGTAGATAAAAGATGGAAAGAGTTTGAGAAAAGCCTTATAGGGATAACCCAACTAGAAATGTCAGACAATATAGGATACTTTAACGTCATTCCGGTATTTACAGTAACCATAGACATTGTCAAACATTTTAAGTTAATCTTATATGCTAGTGGCTATGAAGACTATATTATCCAAGACGCTAATATAAATATAGAATTCCAAAGCTATGTGAAGTTCTCCCAATTTCCTTATGAAGGAATGCAATCGGGAATTCCTAATGGTAGATTTAATGAAGAAATTTTAGTTAGAACTAATGTTTCAAACTATAATCATACTTACAGTATTAGGAATATTGGACCTACGAAAGAAAAAGCTAAAACCCTTTGGCAATTACCAGAATTCTAAGAAACTAAGACTAAACAAAATAAACCTATGTTTATTAATCAAGATGATGTCACTGGAAATGTTACTATGCAGTTTATCCCCCCTAAGATTGTCAATAGGAATATCCAGACTGAAGAAGTTAGATTTAAAAATATGGGAGAAGCCATAATCAATGATCCTTTAGAAGGAGAATGTAGTAATAAGACTAGTTCTAGTTTGCAAAGACAAGCCCCGGTAATTAGACCTAGAAGATCATATGAAAATAAAGACTTAGTTAAAGAAAAAGCTAGGATCCAAAACTTTGGACATGAACCCTCATAATTGGACATGAAGATATTTAAAGATCACATTAAGAAAAGTCATTCTCTTAGATTTCAATAAAGAGAAAGATTTAATATGATAGCCCAAGACCGTAAATTAAAATTAAAAGAATCTTAGAATAACTAAGGATCTTCTTAGAAACTTAAGATTAATAGAAGAAGGAGAAGAAAGACTAATGTCAGCTACACAACCGAATAAACAAGAGATATGAAGTAGTAGTAGGCTAGAAGATGCTCCTAGATTTTTAGTAAACCAATAAGAATAAGTATTCCTATATACTCCAGCACTTTAGTTAAGACTAAACCTGATTATATAAAAGACTTTCCAACTAGTGACAAAAGTTTTACTCCTGTTAAGACCATGGAAAGTCAAGCTATAAATCCAGTAGGGATATACCTTAACTTAGACAATGTCCAAGATAGTAAGAAGGCCTTAGACGAATAGCGTAATCAGATGAATATGTGTTTTGCATCTAATGAACAATGGGATGCAAGTCATGTAAGTAGTACGTTGAGCAATCCATTAGAGGTATTGTAAAAGACTATTTAGATAGCTTAAGAAAGGCTACAAATGAAGACTCCTTAGCTAAGATTGAGATAATGAAAGAGAACTTAGAAGAAAGATCAATTGAAGAATATATTCAATTATTTACATCATAATTCATTGGAAATGGACATTTAGCTCAAATCAATGAATAAGACTTAGCAAAAACTAAGTTAGCCCTCCTTAGCATTTGCAAACTAGATAAGATAAATTAATATAACAATAATTGTGAGCAACTATATTACCAAATTAAAGAATTTAAAGAGACCTCAAAAGATGAATACTTCAGGAAGATACCAGCCATAGGATAAATTCTAATTAATGAATATAGGAATTGGCCAGGAGTAGCTGGAGTTAAGAACATCTACCTTGGTGAAAGAATCAATTTTGCCAAAGATTATATCATATCTAAGAGGCGTGATATAACTCAAAGAAAGTTGATAGAAGAGACTTTCAAGCAGATCCCTCCAATCAAAGACGAAAGAGACATCACTCCAATCCAATGGGGATGTGGTAGTGAATCCAAGAAATTCAAAAAGAAATTAGAATGGAAACGTAGGAAGTTTAAAACTATACCTGTAGGATTTCCAAAGAAGTATAGATTTAGACCATCTACTACCTTTAGAGAAAAGAACACTAAGACTAAGAAAAATAAATTTAACCAAAGAAGATATTTTAAGAAGAACACTAGTAAATATAAGAAGGTTCCTAATTATAGGAAAGAAAAAGATGTAGCTCAATCTAAGACTGCCATCAAAGAATGTTGGACTTGCAATAAAAAAGGACACTTTGCTAAAGACTGCCCTAATAAGAAAGATAAAGAAGGTATTAAGATTATTAATACAATATTAGACTATGCAGATCATAAAGAATTAGATATCCTATATGCTATAGAAATATCAGACATATACAGATAGTGATTCAGAAGACTATAATAGTGATACTGATGACTATGAAGACATTTAAGATACTTTAGACTTGTATATGATGCAAAATAATTAAGACAATTCAGATAATGAATATATAGACTTTGAAGAAGCTTGGTATAAGTGTATATTAAGCCCCTTTTTAAAGAAAAGATGGACAGTTAGTAATCTTGAGTTACTAACCTATATACCTAGATGTTACTTTGATGAAAGACATTATTACACATTTGAAATGAAATGTAGCAATAAAGACTTTGGATGTGTAGAATG
Organism: Sambucus nigra; assembly: GCA_949130495.1. NCBI lineage: Eukaryota > Viridiplantae > Streptophyta > Magnoliopsida > Dipsacales > Adoxaceae > Sambucus > Sambucus nigra. The sequence continues at coordinate 227,840,902 of OX422223.1, read as the reverse complement.
ATTTGAGACTATACAAATAGAATTATTTATGGTTTGTGTTATTTGTCAATTACACTACCATGAAAACTGTTGGAGAACTAGATTTAGAGTAATTTATACTAGCCAGTATGACGCTCAAATAGACTTAGATATCAAAACATATTAGCAAGACATTGATAGAAATATAGCCAAAAGATTGCAAGAAAATGAAGACTTCAAAGGAAAAGTAATTTCCTATGATTTAGAAGGATACCATGCTGATAGTAGTTCAGAAGACCTAACACCCTTAGATTTTATAGATAAACCTCATAATGGAATATCTATTTTAGAAAAGAACAATTTAAGAATTTCTACTAAACCACATGCTTGTTTTGTATAATTATTCGTTCAACACAAAGACTATCCTAAAAGACTTTCAGCTTTTATAGATACAGGATGCTCTTAGAGTATTTGCAAGCCTAATGCCTTCCCTGAAGACTATTTTTTAGAAAGTACTCAAGAAATCTATGGTAAGGTGGTTAATGGATATCCATTTACCTTATATTTTTAGACTATTCCTATTTATTTTAAATTAGGAAATCAGACCAACAAAACCGTTAATCATCAGTTTTGGATAATGGATCCTCGTCCTAGTTTCATAGGAAACATTATATTAGGATAAGACTTTATTAGTAAATATCATCCTTATACTCAGTATAACGATAAGATATTAATTAGTGATAAAGAGGAATTTAATATTAAAGCCCCTCTAATAGATCACAAGACTGTCTTTGACCTTATACAGATCAAACCCAATTATAGACCCATACAACATCAGAGTTCTTCAGCTGAGCATGGTGGACCTAGACCTACAACCCAACAAGAAGCCTTAGAAATTGCTAAGCCCTTACAAAAATAATGTAAGTGTCTAGACCAAAAATATTATAAGCAAATAGTGCTTATACAACAAGACATTTTAGATTAAGCCCAGAACACCTTATTACAGGTTCAAGCTATATCTAAACAGAAGAAAATGGATATAGAAGTAGAAAAGGAAAAGATTATGCAACTAGCAAATCCTACTTTAGGAGAAAATCCCATTTCTAAGTGGGATAAATACCAAAGTTATTATGAAATTATCCCTATTAACCCAGACGTCACTATCAATGGTGGAACCTATAAGAAAGGATACTCACAAGAAGATAGGGAAGAATTTAAAAAAGACATAGATGAAATGTTTAAGTTAGGCATTATTAGAGAAAGTAAAATTAGACATAATAGCCTTACCTTTTATGTTCAAAATGAATCTGAACGTAAAAGAGGAAAAAAACGCAAGGTTATAGATTATAGATAATTAAATAAGAATTGTGAATTTGATTCTTATAAGATACCAGACAAGAATAATTTAATCAATTTGATTGAAGATAGAATTATATTCAGTAAGTTTGATTGCAAATCAGGCTTCTGAAAAATCAAGATGCATCCAGACAGTATTACTTGGACAACCTTTAGTGTGCCCTAAGGAAAATACGAATGACAAGTAATGCCATTTGGATACTTGAATGCTCGTCAAGTATTCCGAAGAAGAATGGATAATATATTTAGACCTTATTCATAATTTTGTCTTGTTTACATAGATGATATTCTTGTAGCCAGTAAGACCGAGATAGAGCATGTAGACCATCTTAAAAAGATTTTTTTAGAATTAGACAAGCATGGTATTGTTATTTCCGAAAGGAAAATGCAATTATTTCAGACTGAGATAGACTTTGTGGGAATGCATATTAATAAAGGAAAATTATCCTGAGCATAACACATAACCAAAAAAATTATTGACTTTCCAGACCAAGTTAAAGATAGAAAATAATTACAATCATTTTTAGGATTGCTTAATTGTGCTGCAGACTTTATTAAAGATCTTGCCTCAAAAAGACAAAGCTTAACTGCCAAATTAAAAGGAACAGACAAAACTGATCCTTTTTATTGGACTCAAGATGATTTTGAAGTTATAAGACAGATTAAAGATGCAGTCAAGAATATTCCTTTACTTGAACTGCCTAATGCAGAAGACCAGTTTATAGTAGAAACAAATGCCTCTAATAAACAATGGGGAGCAATATACTTTGCTATTGATCATCAGATAAAAAAGAAGAAACTTTGTAGATATAGTTCTGGAACCTTTACAGACCCAGAAACAAGATACACTGCCCATGAAAAAGAAGTTTTATCTGTAGTAAGGGCAATAGAAAAATATATGCTTTTTCTTAAACCTAAACATTTTACTGTTTATACCGACTCTTCTTATGCAGTAAAATTCAGAGACTTAGACTTGTACAAATCAATGACTAATAGACTTATTAGATGGCAACAAATGCTTAATGATTATGACTTCTCTGTTATACATATTAAGGGAAGTAAAAATACCATTCCAGAAATTATATCAAGAGAGCTAATGTTTGCTAACACTAATATGATTTCATATTTTATATTGCAAATAGAAGACCTAGACAGCATGAGTTCCTCTGGAATGAATAAACTGCACAAAGAAGATATTGTAGGCTATCTTAGATACGTAAGGCCAAATACTGGTGTAGTGTAAAGACAGACTCATATTCAAGACTCTCAAGAAAGAGCAATCCTAGAGAACTTTGATGATATCTTAGTTCCTCGTGGAAAATCTAGACATGAGATTGTTTCACAAAATAGACTCATTGGGAAGATGTTTCCCCCAATATAGACATGATCAAAGATATCCAGACTTGATAAAATTTAGACAAGAATTTTCAGATGATGAAAATACTCTTATAGACAATATATGGTGGAACGTGAAGAATAGAATGTGGATTGAGTTCAAACAAAATTTAGTAGCCATTGCCAGATTCACGAGGACTCAAAGACTTGAAGTTACCCAACTCAGTGGTACTGCTATGCCTAGAATACAGACTCAGACTTATGCTCAGACTCTTGGAGAATCCTCCAAAACTAGACCTGCTGATAATTTTTATTATCAGAAAAAGACTTTTAAGACTAAGATTGTTATACCTTTTGGTCATAATAATCTTTCAATAGCATAAGACTATCAAAAGGACGTTAATAACAGTATTGAACATTTTAATATGTTATTCTCTAAAATTAATGGAGATGCCTTAATGTTCGGAGGTTTCTTCAAATATGGTCCAAAAACTTATCTTTTTGGAAAGACAGGCATATCCCAAATCACTTTAGCATACTATGGGTTCATTGAACTCATCCAGATAAAGACTGTAGAAGACTCTATTGTTATTGGGAAAATAGTCCATGAGTATGTTAAAAAGGTAGAAGACTTCCTTCCCCTGTTTGCCAGGATCTATCAGATTGCTCCAAGTCCTTGCAGAGGAATGAGAGTTGAAGGATTTAGACTTGTTAGATTTTCCAATTATTATTTTGAAGACGTAGAAATTCTATCCGAAGACGAAACTATAGACTTAAGTGTTAATAATTCCAAATCCCAGATTACCCAAGCCATGGAAACTATAGAAATAATGGAACTATTAACACGTGAAGATAGATGGTATACTGCATACCATAAAGAAGACCTCATTATCCAGGCCGATGAGCCATTTAATTAAAGACTCAAGAAATAATCTAAAGAAATGGTGGAGATCGCTTTGCCAGTCAACCTTAGAGTGGTAGGCCTCATTGATGAATTCTTCAACAATAATGATCTACCAGACGGAGACAAAGATGAAGCAAATGAAGACGAAGATAGAACAGAGAATGGCCCCACCCTACTCAAGGAATTATTAAAGACCGAAGACTCTATCTAGATTTCTTTGCAGTGTGAAGAAGAAGACAACTCAGATATGCCCCACACGGGCCCCCGGAAAAGCTTCTTTTCATAAAGAAGAAATAGACCCTCACAGAGACGTTAGGTTAGAATTATTGCTAGACAACGGATTTACTTTATGTAAAGCAAATAGTATAGACTTTAATAATTTGTATCTCTTTAACCGGTTAGTTTTTAGCCTCCGGTAGCAAGTCATATGTAGTACCCTTATGCTATAAAATGGAGCGTCCAGTTTGGTTTTAGATATCGAAGTTTAGAAGTTAGAAAGAGTGTGTAAGCTTGCATAGAGCAATATGTATATGAGTGAGTAATTCCCATATAGTTAGGGGAATGGGAAGAGTTGTATTTACTTATGCAATGCAATAAAAGTATTTTCTTTTCTAGAAATCTCTTATGTTAAGTTTTTATTATTTTCCAAATTGTCTCCAACTTTATGTTCATAGAGGACTATTGGGTGAAACCTCTGGTGTAGCACACAAGGTGTTATACTGGTGAACCATCGTCAGGTGCTGATTTGTCGTGAACCGTTAGCCAGGTGGGCGTTAGGCATGAAGGTGTACAGGTAGGAAATAGGTTCAACGCCCAAATAGTGGATTGGGGTGCGACACATAAAGAGAGAGTTGTAGGAGGCCGAGACCGGAGAAGAATAGCAACAAGGCTGAAGAGAATAAAAAAGGAAGATAAAGATATTGCAGACCAGAAGGAAGGTATAACTCGAACCAAACCCTTAACTATTTTACACACCATTATTTTAAAAGAATCTTGCATGAGCCTACAAATCACTACAGACTTTTTAGAATTTGTTAATCAAACAAATTTAGAGTTAACTAGAGAAATCCAAGATTGGACTCTTACAGACCCTAAAGATAAATAACTTATAGAAACAACTTTAACATACACAGGTGGTACTTTCATATATATAGACCAGGTTATTGAGTGGTTAGCATGTGAAGTACCTAGAATATAAATAATTAGAACAGGAATCCGAGATCTCTTTAGACAAAAGATAAGAACAGAAGAATTCGCTGAAGAACTTTCAAGACCGAAAAAATATCAAGAATACACTAGAATACTTAAAGATAGTATAAACGTATTAAAATATATTAGACATAAAAGATTAGCTGAAACAAAAGCTATTTTAATTAGAGCCAGAGGAATCCGCCCTCTCCTTAAAAACGTAGAAACAGCTGCCCCTAGAACATATTGAAGATTTTTGTCATCTTATGGAGATAACGAATTAGACAAATTTATAGAAGACGATATAATTGATATTGTTAATCAGATATATAAAGAAACTAGACTGTTAAAACCACAATACCGTATAAGGTATTTAAGATTAGAATATTTTCCAGCAAAATCGTTTGCAATTTCTAGACTCCCTGAAGAAACCATTTATATAGACAATCCTCGCTATTCAGAAATTCAGTACGACAGTGACGGAAGAAGATTGAGAAGTAGCAGTAGCCCTGAAACTTCTACACTTAGATTTTCAAATTAATTAGGCTTTATAATAAGCTGAAAAGACCTTAGAAACCATTGGGGTAGAAATTAATATTCCCTAAAAACCTTAAAAAGAAAAGGTGGTCCCTATGCGGTCCATAAAGACAAACGCGGTCCTAAGACTCATTTGGACGTTAGCTAATCCGCATTCTATCCCATAGAAAAATCCGCATAAGAGCCGGACTCTCTCTCTCTCTCTCTCTCTCTCTCTCTCTCTCTCTTTATATATATATATATATATATATATATATATGCTCTTGTGCGGACAGTCCCGCATTTTAACAGTGCAGACCGAATATGTGTCCCCTGACGGTGAGCCCATAAAGTATCGGCTAAATTATAGGCGTTCTCTCTTTTTTCTGGGTCACCGCCAGGGGACATATGTTCAGTTCACACAATTAAAATACGGTACAGTCTGCACAACAATAATATTATATATATATAAATCTTTGAAAGCATCAAATTGACATTTTTAACCCTACTTTTCCTATTAATTTCATCATTGCCAATGCTATGACCTACCATCAAGGCCTATTCCATCTCCCTCTTTCTTAAAGACTCTAAAAAAAATCTGAACCATCTTAATCTCTCTCTCTCTCTCTCTCTCTCTCTTTCTTAAAGACTCTAATAACCATAGTAGTGAAGAGATAAAAAAACTCAACAGGGGGGTTAGAAAGAAAAGGCCCCCAAAACGGCTATGATATTCTTTTTTTTTCCTTTTTCAGATCTTGGTTGCCATCATTGTCTTCCTTTCCTTCAATTCCAAATCGATTTGTCAACTCTCCATTTCTCGTAATTAATCTCCTTCATTTCCTTCACCTCTCTCATTGGGGAGAGTTAATGAACACAATTTGATATTTATATGTATATATTAAAGATCATTCTCAAATTATTTATCCTTTCAAGGATTTTTTTTATTGCTTGTATTGTATGTGAATGAATGCTAGAGAGGATGTTTTGAGCATTTGATTACAGAGAAAAATGTCTTCACAATATATGATTTAAGTATTTATTATTTTACTTAGTCTACTGGTTGATATCTTCATTTGGATAAGAAGAATGCTAGTTTAGTATTCATTGTCTTAGTTTTAAAGTTCATAATTCTTTCTAATATTTCTATGAATTGTTGCTAATGGTAAAAAATTGATTATAGTTGTTTTTTACAAACATCCTAATCCATAACAGTTCAAAAATTCATTGATAAAGATATCATGTTATGGGATTATTATGATTGTGTCCTTGTGGGTGTGGTTGAGAATGGGGGAAGGTGGTATGGATTGCTTTAATAAAATAAAAAAAAACTAGATATATGAGAACAACCCATTTGAATATGATATCATCATACTCCCAAACGTTTTATATTTCGATATAAGTCACGCTTTTGATTTGTGTGTTAAATTGTAATACATTTGAGTTATTTTGATTTAAGGTTTTAATTGAACCGGGTGAACTAAATTGGAAGGACCCATTTTATAAATAATTTCTCAAGTAGAGCATTTTTATTTCAATCCTATCATTTCTTTTTAAAACCCCGATTTTTGTACTACCACGTTATTATGTCCATAAATTATATATTCACTCAATGGGAGGTGCCTCTAATAATTTGCGACAAGTGATGAACTTTCGGTCTTTTATTCCACACATACCATGATTGGATTTATATTTACACACTTTTATGTTATTTAGACACTTCACTTTTTATACATTAAACATCCATAATCATTAGATGATGTCTCTCAACTGATTAACAATTTTTAATGTAACACTATATTTATTTACATGTACATGATTGATCTTATTCGTTCTTTCTATCTATTATTTCTTCCTAAAATGACAGTCTCTCTTAATCCAATGTGTCCCTACATATTTGTATTGTATTTTTCTTTGTGTCTTGAAAGAGAGTGTGAAGCTAAAATGGTGATAGCTAGTTAGGATTGAGGGATTTAGTTTTAATTATTAGTGCTGCCAATTATCAATTTGACTTTTATTATATTGCATGACTTAAGAGTGTTTTTTAATGTCGTTTTTGGATCATAAGATGAATTATTATTTGTCTTTTGTTTCTTGGTTTTGATGAAAGAAATAATACTCAATTTTGCATACTAAATTTTTAAATCGGAAAACACCACAGAAAATTCAAGTAGAACTCTAATACCAAATAAATGAACGCTCGTATGGATATGTGGTAAATTTGGAGGATTTGAATAAAACAAATAACTAAGTATATGAAATTTGGGGTAAATAAACCTACTATTGTTTTTTTTTTTTTTTTTTTTGTAAATTATGACTCTATATGTACTAATCAGATAGTTAGGATTTTTTTTGTTATTATAACGAAAGAGTTCATTATTGCAAGGTCATATATTTGTATCACAATTTACTCCAACCTTTTCTAAGCACACGACATGTTATATATCTAATAGACTGTGATAATGTCATTCACTTAAGTATGCTAATTGTTGATGTAAAAAATTAGATCACTCTAATTATTCAATCACAGATAAATAAATGAGACAAAAGATTTTAAAGTGGTTCAGCCTTATAAGAATGGCCTACGTCCACTGTTGTTTTATTGCTGAATGTTTGGGAATTCTCGATTATAAGAAATTCCATTCTGGATTCGGTCCCCCTACAATGAGGATTGTACAATGTATTTATAGCCCTGAGGCTGTAATGTGAAAGGGTAATACATTAAATGATATACATATGAAAGGGTGATACATTTAATGCCCTTTTTGCTTGTACGTCTGAATGATAAGCATTTAATGAATCAATTGAACTGTTGGTTATCCAGCTACTAATGCTTTGTTCGAGATGCAGCTCGGACCGCCTGAGTTGCTCGGACCGCCTAAGCTTCTTGGTATTCAAGAGTTCCTCGGAGAGGTCTGTTCCTCGGAGCCTATGAGTTCCTCGGAGTAACATGGTTCCTCGGAGCGTGTGATCATCTCGGAAGTGCTTGTTGTTGCCATGTAGATAGCCACGCGTCTTCATATGATTGATCCAAGTCAACAGATTAAATTTGGTATCAACAGAAGCCCCCAATGTTTCATAGTTCGAAATTTGAGGAGTATGGAACATTTTTTCTCAGAATACGGTAGCTTTAAATAGTCTTCCTAATTTTTAGGAGCATTTCCCTTGTATTTATTTCTCCTTCCCAATTCGTAGAATCATGCTTTTTTGGACTTTTCTGCGTGCTTCGATTCCTGCGTCACTTTTCGTCTTTTTAGCCGCTATTGTTTGCTTTGATTTTCGTGCCAATATTTAATGCCCTTTTAGCCGCCGGTAACGTAATCATCCTTTTTTGTAATAATTACTTCACCATTTCCCAAGGCAAGGTATTTAAACTTCACAGACACTCCCATCGTCTTCTACCTTTTCAAATTTTCGTCTTTTGAGTTTTACGTCGTCTCTTCCTACTCTCTTGTGCGTTCATCTTTTCCGTCGTTCGTTGTCAGAAGATCCATTCTTTTCCTGTAAGATCTTCTTCCTTCATCTTTATTTCTTTATTCACCATGGTTTACCCTGTTGAGTCTCTTGAGAAATTTCGTTCTGATTTCTCCATTCCCTCTTGGGTTGTCTTGGAAGAGCTTTCTGAGCCTTCTAATTACTTCCATTTGGCTGAGGGACATTGGTTCCCCAGTCTCTTTTTTGCTGAGTGTGGATTTTCTTTTCCACTAAATTCCTTGTGTCTGGAATTCTGTCAGTATTTTGACGTTGTTCCTGCACGAATAGCCCCCAACACATGGAGAATAGTTAATGGGGTGCATAGGTTAAATCAAGTGCATGGAACTCGTATAGGAATTCAAGAAATCATGTACTGCTATAGATGGGCAGTCAATGAAAATATTTATTATTTAAAAACTAGATTTTTAAACAGAGCCTTAGTAGTTAATCTCCCTGATGCCAATAGGGATTATTTTGAACATGGGGTTGTCATAAAAAATTGGCAACACCCTCTATTGACTGGAGATGAGGTTTACCAGGGTCCCAGATGCCCTCCTTATGGCAATGGGATAGGTTATTTTTATTTCATTTTATTTTGAAATTATGCTTCTTTTGTGTTTGATAAAATGTGCCACTGATAACAATGTTTGCTTTTTTGCAGTTGATAACAAAAGAAGGTGCCCAAAAGAAGCAGATGTCAACATAAGGCATTTGAAACTTATCTGGAGTCTGCATCAAAGTGTTGCAGACGAGCACATTAGGTCGGTTTCGTATCTGCTCCGGTACAAGAGCTACACCACCTCCTTCACTGCTCGTCCTGTGATCAGTGAGGCAGAGCCAGTACCAGCCTCTGCAAGTTCTTCGCCTGAATCTCATATTCCTTTGAGCGAAAGGATGAAGAAGAGAAAACCTCCCACCTTGTTTGAGAAAAATGCCTCTGGTTCTGGGGAGGCGAAAAGGAGTAGGATTGATGTCCCAAGGGAGGGGACAAAGAAGACTGATGCAGCTCCTCCAGCTGCTCCTGCTAAAGTCGCCGAGAAGCCCGTAGTGGCTCCGAGCAGGTCTGCTGCTCCTGGAGAGGTGATTGTGATATCACCGACCAAGGGTTCTTCCTTGGTTGAATCTGTACCTGTTCCCCCGAGGAGGCTGAAGAAAAACTCCTCGGTCAATTTGGCTGACACCACTACTCATCCCCCAGCTGCTGGGACTGTAGTTCCCACTTTTGTTCCTCCGAGCCCTGTCATGAGCTCGGTGAAGTCCTGGACCATTCTCGAGGTCCAATGTAATGAAGATAATCTTACTCGGGATATGGTTACTTCTTTGGCTGCTTGTCATCTTGCTTCAGTAAGTCTCTTTACTTTGAACTTTTCATATTTTCCTTTGTCATTTCTTGTTTCTAACTTGCTTTCTTTTTCTGTTCACAGTTGACGAGATGCTTCAATATAATCCTGAAGAAGGATGAAGCGATTAAGGCTTCTTGCTCCTCGTCCAGTGTGGAGGGAGCTATGGAAGAGGCTATCAAGTCTTTGGAAGACTCTCGCCAGCAGTATGCCACTGATAAGGCTATCTGGGAGAAAAAGCTTGCCTCCAATGAGCAGGAGAAAGATAGAGCTATTGAAGCCTCCAAGGAGTTGGAGAAGAGAATAAATGCCTTGGAGAAGGCAAATAAGGAGCTTGAAGAGAAGCTCAAAACTGCTGGGGAGCTGGAAAATAAACTCAAGGCTGCCGAGGAGGAGTTGGCTAAACTTCAGGAAGTAGGTCGGCAGAAGGAGGAAATAGAAAATAAATTAAAGGCTGCTGAGAACCTGCTGTCCGAGAAGCTTGCCTTGGAGAAGACCAAGAGGAAAGCTGTTGTGAAGAAGTCCTTCAGCTCTGGCTGGGGCAAGGGGTGGAATAAGGGGTTGGCTGCCATGGTATCTCAAGTTGACTATGGCAGTCTAAAGTACTTTAGGAATGGATGGGTCGCTGCCCTTCAGGAAATGAAGGTCGACGAGTCCTCCGAGCTCTTCTAGAGACATATCCCTGGTCCCCCTCCTACTCCAGAAGAATTAGAAGAGGACGAAGCTACCTCTAAGGAATCTTCAATGGTGATGGGAGATCGTGCCCTAACCATCCAGCCTGCTGCCGAGGAAGATCGGCACATCGTTTCCTCCTCCGAGCAACTGCCAACTCTACCCGAGCAACTATCTCTTCCCTCCGAGCAACCTACCTCTTCATCCCAGCCTCCCGAGAAGGTTTTGGGAGATAAGTAAAAGGTTTAGTGTTGTTCGGTTTTCTCTTTATCAAATGTAACTTAGAAGATGTAACTCTGAATTATGATCTAATAAAACTTGAACTTTTTTCCATACTGTTGTTCATTTTCTATTCATACTCTGCTTGTTTTTCTTATTGATGATTGCTATTTCTTTCTCTGCTAGTTTCTGGCCAGGATGGAACTGCTATCTGCCCATGATACAAAGTTGTTGCAGCAATATAATGAGTACTTTAAGGTTGGTCACACAGAACTGAGTGCTGCACAAGTTATCGACATCCTTGGTCATGATGCTTCAGAACAGGCAGTTGAAGCATATCAGTACTTATAGTGTCTACTTGACCGAGCAGTGGCCAATAATGTGGCTTATTATGAAATGATCGAGGATCTCCAGTGCACCCTCGAAGACCTTTAGAATCAATACAAGGAATCAACTGCCCTGTTGCACGAGGGTTACGAGAAGAAATACAAGCTGATCATGGCTGACAAGGGCTACGAGAAGCTTTTTACTGGGTATGATCTGAGGGAGAGAACTTTGAAGGGTGAGGTTGAGGAATGCAGACAGATTGCCAAGCTACTGGAGCAAGAGAACAACAACTAGTAGAAAGAGCTATCACAGTTGAAGTCTGCAGCTTCTTCTTCAACAGCCCTAATCCCAGTGACTGATAAGGGATTTTTGTTCTTAGAGGTTGAGAATGCCAAGTTGAGGGACGAGTTGGAGACTTTGAAGAGTTCTGGCACCTCTACATCTTCTCGCGGTCGAGCAAGAGCTCCTCGGGGACGAGGAAGCGCAGCTCGGGTCCTTGTCGAGGAACAGAGAACTCAGTATGCGTTAGAGAACCAAGCTTTCCAATTAATGGCGAAGAACCAGGCTTTGTCTGATATGTCAAAGAAAATTAGGGACTTGGAAAAACAGCTCTCTGCGCAGAATTCAGTCTTGGAGAATAAGGAGCTTTTCATCAAGAATCTCCACGAGCAGCTCGAAAGGCTAACATATCAATTCCACAAACAGCCCAGGGAGTTCTGGATGGCTGGATACAATGAAGCATTATTCCACTTGGATGAGCGTATCCAGAATGCCAACAATGAGGGCTACAAGCAAAGCTGGCTGAATGCCTTAGGTGTGTTGAAGCTCGAACAAGGCCATTATCTGTGGGACTACAATGATCCCGGGTTGCTCGACTTGCCTGCGCCACCATACAATTTGGAGATGGATTGGATCCCTGCTCGGGCTATTCCTCGGAGCTTAATTTCAAAGTATCTCGGTGACTATAATCTTCACTCTCAAATCGAGGTATCTCATCCCGAGCATCTCTTAGACCGACCATCCGTGATGAATGTCAGGATGCTGAAAGATCTTAACTTTATCAATTCTCCTCAGTCTTTAAATGATCCGCCTGCTGGCGAGGAACCTGTGTCAAAAGCAGAGGGGAAGAGACCAGTAGAATAGGAATTTTTGATGTAATAGTTAGTATACATTTTAATATCAATGTACTTGGTAATTTATCTTGATTTCAATGAAAGACTTTCATTTTTGTTTGCAAATCTTGATTGCTATTATCTTGTAGTTATCAACACTTTATATTTATGCATATCTGTTATAATAATATTGTGTTGTTCATCGACCAACTTAGAAATAATTAAAAAGTTACAAGTATCAGTAATGTTGCTCGATCACTTAATAATAAAGTAATGAGTATAAAAATGTTTAAAATTTTTCCAACCAGCCAAGGTCCTTAAATTGTGCTCGTCGACCAACTACAGTTAGTGGGTTTTTATCCCCGACCAGCCATACTTGGTAGATTTTTCTCTTAAATGTTTCCGACCAACCAAGGTCGGAAAATGTTCATTGTCGACCAACTACGATTAGTGGGTTTTTATCCCTGACTAGCCATACTTGGTAGATTTTTATCTTAAATGTTTCCGACCAACCGAGGTCGGAAAATGTTCATAAAATGCGTTCGACCAACCAAGGTTGATAAATTCTACTTGTCGACCAACTACAGTTAGTGGGTTTTTATCCCCGACCAGCCATAGTTAGCAACTTTTGCACTTTCTGGAATAATCTTACCTCCCGGCCAACATAAGTTGGCATTTTCGAGAATGTACGTACCTTCTGACCAACATAAGTTGGCATTTGAGAGCATATTTTATTTCCTAGCCAAACATGTTGGCATTTTTAGGAATATATCGTTTTCTAGCCAAACAGGTTGGCATTTTTAGGAATATTTCGTTTCCTAGCCAAACAGGTTGGCATTTTTAGGAATATATCGTTTCCTAGCCAAACAGGTTGGCATTTTTAGGAATATCTTGTTTCCTAACCAACCGAAGTTGGCATTTTTAGGAATATATCGTTTCCTAACCAACCGAAGTTGGCATTTTTAGAAATATTTTGTTTCCTAACCAACTGAAGTTGGCATTTTTAGGAATATATTGTTTCCTAACCAACCGAAGTTGGCATTTTTAGGAATATCTCACTGAGCAATCTGAGCTTTGCCGAGTAGTGTGTAGCACTAGTATTCCCTGAAAAATTCTCAATAAAAGGAGAGACTTTGGCAGAATATCTTCATTTTATTCATACTGATGGAACTGTGTTACATATACATCACTGATAATACTTGCGCAGATGCTCTGCGTTCCATGCATTCTTAAACTCCTCGCCTTCTAAAGTTGCTATTCGATGAGTTCCTAGTCGAACAACTTCTGTAACTCGATATAGTCCATGCTAGTTTGCCTCCAGTTTGTTATGCTTTTAAATTACTTTCTTCAGCACATAGTCTCCTTCTTTCAGGTCGCACTTCTTCACCCTCTTGTTATAGAACAAAGTTGTTCGCTGCTGGTAAGCAGCATTTCTAATGGCTGCTTCTTCTCTAACTTCCTCGAGCATGTTTAAATTCAGTCTTCTCATTAAATCGCTGACAGGGGAATTAAAATTCAGTACCCTGTGTGTTGGGAGGCCCAACTCGGCAGGTATGACAGCTTCACTTCCAAACGCCAGCATGTATGGTGATTCTCCAGTTACTACTCGGGGAGTAGTTCGGTAAGCCCAAAGTACTGATTGTAGCTCGTTGATCCAGTTTGCTTTTGCATCATCCAATCGTTTCTTCAACCCGTTCAGCAGCGTTCTATTTGTCACTTCAGTTTGTCCATTGCTTTGAGGATGGCCTGGTGCGGAATGAACCTTCAAAATGTTTGACTGATGACAATAGGCGGCAAACTCCTCGTTATCAAATTGTGTTCCATGGTCTGTAATGAAGGCATGAGGGAGACCATATCGACAAATGATGTTCTTCCAAATAAATTGGTACACCTTCTCGTACGTCATATCAATGATTGGCTCAGCTTCTACCCACTTAGTAAAATAATCCACTGCGACGACGAGCTACTTGAACCTTCCTCGGGTCGTTGGCAGTGGTCCAACCAGGTCAATTCCCCACATGACAAATGGCCAAGGGAAAGTTATAGGTGTCAATAATGCCTGTGGAGTTCTTCGGATGGAGGAAAAGCGCTGGCATTTGTCACACTTCTTGGCATAGGCTATACAATCAGCCCTCATCGTCGGCCAGTAGTATCCCTACGTCATCATCCTTTGTAAAAGCGTCCGACCTGCTACATGTGCCCCACAAGACCCTTCGTGGATTTCTTCAATCAATTATTTCACCTCGGAGGGATGTACGCATCTCTGCAAACCTGCCATAATTCCTCGTCTATATAAAACACCATTAGTTAATATATACCGAGCAGTTTTAAACTTCAATTTCTTGGCTGCGAGCTTGTCAATTGGCAATTCTCCCTCCTCGCTATACGCCCTGATGGGATCCATCCAAGATGGTCCTAAATCAAGGGTGATAAAGTTCATCGTCAGATCTTCATCTATACTTCGACCAGCTAACACTTCAATTGGGATTGTTCGTCGTATCTCGGTGCGTGTAGCTGATGCTAGTCGAGCTAGGGCGTCTGCTCTCGCATTCTCCATTCTTGGTATTCTGACCAGCTGAATAGCGGCAAATTCTGACACCAGCTCCTTCGCCTTTGCATGATATCTGATCATTAATTCTCCTCTAACTGCATATACTCCCATCATTTGGTTTACAATCAATTAAGAGTCACTGAAGATCACAACCTGCTGCGCCTCCATAATTTTTGCCAAATTTAGCCCTGCAATCATGGCCTCATATTCAGCCTCATTGTTGGAAGCTTTGAATTGGAAATGCAAGGCGTATTCCATGTCGACCTCGTCCGGAGTGCTCAGAACTATCCCCGCGCCACATCCTGCAGCGCAAGATGAGCCATCCACATATAGCCTCCATATAGGTAACTCGTCTTCAAATTTCTGATCAGTCAGAGTTCCTCGGTGAAATATTTGCTGCTTCCTTTCATCCTCCCCGGATCTTTCTCGATCCTCGCCGATCATCTTTTCTTGCCCTTTTACCAACCGGAGTTGGTCTGAGCTCGAATTTAATGATTTTGTAACATCCACTTGCCCTTTTACCAACCGGAGTTGGTCTGAGCTAGTGTTTGTCGATCCTGTAACATCCACAGGTTGATCAGCGAGCAACTCTTGTTCCTCGTCTGGAGTCCTCCCAACTATATCTGCATCACATCCTGTAACATCCACACGCCCTTTTACCAATCGGAATTGGTCTAGGCTTGTGTTTGTTAATCCTGTAACATCCACAGGTTGATCAACGAGCAACTTTTGCTCCTCGGGGGTATCAGGATAGGTGAACTCTGCTATAAAATCTGCTACAACCTGCCCTTTTAGCGATGATCTGGGTTCATAAACTATATCATATTCACCGAGCTCTATTGCCCAATACATCAATCTCCCTGATTTTTCTGGTTTATGAAGGGCTTGCCTCAACGGCACATCAGTATATACGACTATAGTATGAGCCTGGAAGTATGGCCTCATTCTCCTACTCGCCTCAATCAGCGCCAGTGCCAATTTTTCCAGCCTTGGATATCTGATCTCTGCTCCTCGGAAGGCTTTACTTGTGTAGTAAATTGGCTTTTGTACTCCATTCTCCACTCTGATCAACGCCGAGCTAACTGTATTCTTGGATACTGCAAGGTACAAATATAATTTTTCTCCCATCACCGGCCTGGACAACAGTGGAGGTGCTCCCAAGTATTTCTTCAAGTCTTGAAAAGCCTTCTCACATTCATCATTCCACTCAAAAGTCTTTCTAAGTGTTTTGAAGAATGGGAGACATCTATCAGTTGCTCGTGACACGAATCTGTTGAGTGCCGCTACTCGTCCTGTGAGACTCTGTACCTCCTTCTTCGTTGTTGGAGATCGCAGCCCTAATAGAGCTTTGATCTTTTCAGGATTTGCTTCAATGCCTCGTTGATTGACAATGTACCCGAGGAACATGCCTTCTCGTACTCCAAATATGCATTTCGTCGGGTTCAACTTCATTTGATATTTATCTAGTTGATCAAAAGTTTGACTCAAGTCAACTAGATATTCAACAGCTTTCTTGCTTTTCGTCAGCATGTCGTCAATATAGACTTCCATATTGTCACTGATTTGTTCAGCAAAGACCTTGTTCATCAGCCTCTGATATGTCGCAACTGCATTTTTCAAACCAAAAGGCATAACATTATAACAATAAGTTCCCCTAGGGGTAATGAAAGAAGTACTCTCCCTATCTTCAGGTTTCATTTTGATCTGATTGTAACCAGAATAAGCATCCATGAAGCTTAGCAACTCGTGTCCCGAGGTAGCATCCACCAGTTGATCAATTCGGGGTAGTGAAAAGTGATCCTTTGGGCATGCTTTGTTGAGGTCGGTGAAGTCTACACACATCCTCCACTTGTTGTTCTTCTTGTTTACCATCACCACATTAGCTAACCAATCTGGATATTTAACATCTTCATTGAAACAAGCTTTCTGGAGCTTCTCGACTTCCTCCTGTATAGCTTGATTCTTCTCGGGACTGAATACTCTTCTTTTCTGCTTCACAGGCTTGATCTCCTTATTCACATTGAGCTCGTGACATAAGAAGTTTGGGTCAATCCCAGGCATATCTTCATGACTCCACGCAAAAGTTTATCTTCTGCTTCTAAGAAAAGTTATCAATTCTTGTTTTAATGAGGCTTCCAACGATGAACCTATTTGAGTAGTTCGCTCAGGGTGCTCGTCGTCCAGAGCAATGTTTTCGGTAGCTTCCACCACTTGACCCTTCACGAGTTGCGACTCATCTCGAGGATCCAATGTTTCAATTTCTGCACCCTCATCCACTTGATAGGTAGTAGTCTTTTTCTTTGATTCTTCCAGTTCTTCTTGCTCGGCGGATGAATAATAGCATTCCCGAGCTACTTTCTGATCACCTTTCATAACTCCTACTCCAAAGTTTGTTAGAAATTTTAGGCATTGATGCACTGTAGATGGTACAACCTCGAACTTCTTCAATCCTACTCTTCCCATGATGATATTGTACGATGATTGGACATTCTTATCCATCACAAAAAAGCGTATTCTTTCTGTCCGACAAGCAGGACACGTACCAATGAATATATCCAACTTGATCGTCCCAAGTGGAAATACTTTCTCACCAGCAAAACCGATGAGGGGTCTGTGGTAAGGCTCCATTTGAGATAGCTTTAAATTTAAACTATCGAAACACGAGTAGAACATGATGTCTGTCGAGCTACCGTTGTCGACCAGCACTCTTGAAATCATTACCTCCTTCATTCTCATTTTGATCACCAGTGGATCATCGTGAGGATATAAAACACCTGCAAGGTCATTTTTTGAAAAACCGATGACCAATTTCTCCTTGTTCACCTTTCTCGGGCGATCTTCCTCAGCTAGATTTATTCGCTGAATGTACGAGCAGGCTTGAGCCTCACCGAGGTAAGATTTTCTTTCTGCAGTAAGATCTCCTCCTCCTGCATCTCCTCCTGTGATAAAATTACAATCAAATGACCCAAAGCGTATTGAAAATACCTCTCGTTATGGCTGCCTTGGTTTCTTGGGAAGATCGGTGTCATCCTCTGGATCAACTTCATGGTTTCTCTTCTTGTTCTCCTCTACTCGACGAGGAGATCTAGACCTCTCTCTAGTTCGGTCATTGTTTCTTCTTTCGCCTCCCCGATCAACATACTTTGCTAGCTTTCCTCGTCGGATGAGTGTTTCAATCTCATTCTGAAGAGCTATGCAATTTTTAGTCATATGGCCATGATCCTTGTGGAACTCGCAATAATTTTCCCTATTCCTCGTGTCAGGGTCTGCCTTTATTTTCTTTGGCCAGTTTAACTCCTCGCTGTTCTTAATTTCTTCCAGGACGTGATTGATATTTGCCTTCAAAGGTGTGTAATTATCAAATTTCCTCAAGACCTCCCATGACGATCTATTTTTGGATTGTTTGTCACCACCATTGTTCTTATGTTCTTTCTTCTTAGCTTTATCACCTTCCACCTTGGTTTCTTTGGCGTCCATATTCTTCTTCGCAGACATAGCCTCCTCGACATTCATAATCTTGGACGCTTTTCCCATCAAGTCCGACATGGTTCGAGGTGGATCTTTGGCCAAAGTGTAGTACAACTTGTTTGGCAGCAGTCCACTCATCAAAGCGGTAATCGCTGTCTTCTCCTCATAATCAATGACTTCGAGTTTCTCGTTATTAAAACGAGTTATATAATCTCTAATACTCTCACCAGCTTTTTGTCTAACACTTAACAAATGTGCTAGCAGAAATTCCCAATGAATAACTCGACCAGTTGAAGAAAAGTTGAAATCTTACCCCGAGGAAGATTATTATACCATATCTGAGCAGATCCGGTAAGAGTTCCCGAGAATGCCCTGCATCTCATCTCGTCTGGGACAGCATAAAT
This sequence comes from Sambucus nigra, assembly GCA_949130495.1. Classification (NCBI taxonomy): domain Eukaryota; kingdom Viridiplantae; phylum Streptophyta; class Magnoliopsida; order Dipsacales; family Adoxaceae; genus Sambucus; species Sambucus nigra. Next base: position 227,822,081 of record OX422223.1, on the reverse strand, counting down.
GTCGGCAGCAGCTTGATATTATTCTATATGAAGGACAGGGTCAGTCTTCCCATCATACTTGGGAGTCACAACAGGTGCTTTGAACTTTGATGGTGTTGAAAAATCAACAATGTCCTGGATAACAGGTGTTCCTCGAATAAAGGTTCGTTGTAAAGGGTTCTTGGCCTTATCCATTTCCCCTAATCTATCCTCCAGCCTCTGAATAGATCCTTTCCATGCATCATTTCCTTCCTTGGGCCTATTGGTTCGAGCAACTGATCGCGTTGAAGTGGCTTCCTGGGATTTATCTCGACGAGCAGCTGGTCGGTCATAGGATCCATCTTGACGAGCAGCTGGTCGCGACTGGGCAGATCCTTCCCTTAAATCTGATGGTCGTCGAAAGCTCCTCGACGCTGCATTAAGAGGACTTTTGTTCCTCCTAGGGCCTAATCGGTCGAAAGGAGAAGCCCTACTTAATCTTTCCAATGCACTGGTCCTTTCTGGAGAAAGGGTGACACGTTGTTCAGAATCTGTGGCTCGTACTGACGAAGTTCGTCCAGGTTGATAAGAAGAATCCTCAGATTCATCATTGCGATTAGTACGCCTAGTACGCGAAGAAAGCGCACGGGTATTTCTTTGAATGCTTCGTGGTCCGGAATGGGCTGATGCACCGCCATGGAGGGTTTGGATGAGTTGTCGCATTGTTTCTTGCATGACGGTCTGGCCCTGAGCCAGATTTGCCATTATTCCAGTCAGATCTAGAATAATTGGTGGAGCAGATGGATTTGGAGGGGTTCCAGCGTTTCGATTGCTGGATTCAGGAATATCAGCCATTGGTATTGGATTGTTTTTGGTGAGAAAACGATATTACCAGTCGTTTCCCACAGACGACGCCAATCTGTTGATATAAAAAATTAGATCACTCTAATTATTCAATCACAGATAAATAAATGAGACAAAAGATTTTAAAGTGGTTCAGCCTTATAAGAATGACCTACGTCCACTGTTGTTTTATTGCTGAATGTTTGGGAATTCTCGATTACAAGAAATTTCGTTCTGGATTCGGTCCCCCTACAATGAGGATTGTACAATGTATTTATAGCCCTGAGGCTGTAATGTGAAAGGGTAATACATTAAATGATATACATATGAAAGGGTGATACATTTAATGCCCTTTTTGCGTGTACGTCTGAATGATAAGCATTTAATGAATCAGTTGAACTGTTGGTTATCTAGCTATTAATGCTTTGTTCGAGATGCAGCTCGGACCGCCTGAGTTGCTCGGACCGCCTAAGCTTCTTGGTATTCAAGAGTTCCTCGGAGAGGTCTGTTCCTCGGAGCGTATGAGTTCCTCGGAGTAACATGGTTCCTCGGAGCGTGTGATCATCTCGGAAGTGCTTGTTGTTGCCATGTAGATAGCCACGTGTCTTCATATGATTGATCCAAGTCAGCAGATTAAATTTGGTATCAACACTCATGTTTAATTGCTAAAAAAAACTTGAAGCATTATTTGATCAAATGATCATATCAATTGGTCGAGTCACTCTTATCCCTGAGATGACAAAGGTGAAGGCTCAATGATAAAGGGAGAAAGTTCTAGAAAGAAAAAAAAATGATGAGTTTTTGTAGTCCTAAAATAAATCCGAATGAATTTTTTCAGGGAGAGGTAAGAAAATAAAGGTTGCAAATTTGCATGCTTCAATAAGGTTACATTCCTCGATGGAAAAAAATTTCCAAAATAAAATTGGGCAATCAAATACCCAAAATAAAAAATATGAAATCTTCAACATTTGCGATGGCAAATATTACTCATCAAACACAAATTGTTTATAAATCTACAAGGATAAAGTATGTTGGAGGTAAGTTTCCTCATTCATATCATAACATACAACTTATGGCGATGCGCTGATTTTGTGGAACACTAAGATGTTTAGAATTCGTCGAGTTTTAAGTTTTATTTCTCTAAAGTTTTAATTTAATTTTTGTTAACGAACTAATGGATAAATACATTTCCTTCTTATTTTTTAGGGTCATTTACTGTCTGGGGTACATTTGTTCAGAGTATTTTGTTCTTGGGGTCCGCTAGTTTTCAATATTGTTGGATGAGTGTTATTTTGACAGTTGGCCTTAACATCCGTTTGTCAGGTGTGCTTAAGAGTCAATTACCAACATTACCCTTGGCGATAATGACACATGTAGCCTTTGTACAAATCAAAATACTAATTTACCTTTGGGGGTCTTCTCTCTCACGATCGCATCATCAGTTTTGTACTCATTAGGTTCACTAATTTCAGTTAAAAATATTATTTGCAGAAAAAAAAATTCGACCAAAAAATGATTTTCAATAAAAGAAAAAAAATCGTCCCAAGAAAAAATATATTCCCAAGAAAAAAAAAACTTCACTTGCCTCCGACGATATCGACCACCCTCCGGTCAAACAACCAAACTCGAAACAAAAAAAACCATCTCCGGCCTATCCTCCCAAACACATTAAAAAATTGATTTCAGTTTAAAAAAAAATCCATAAACAAAAACAAAAATTCCAGCTACCAAATAAATTCACCAATTAAAATGATTTTCAACAAAGAAATATGTTCTCCAACCCAAAAATGATATCCAACTACAAAAAAAACATTTCCAGCAAAAAATAAAAAATAAACCTCATTTTGTTTTAAAAAAATATACTTTTGGAAAAAAATGTTTTTCAACAAAAGAAATATGTTTTCCAACCCAAAAATGATATCCAACCACAAAAAAAAATTATTTCCAGTAAAACAAATAAAAAATAGACCTGATTTCGGTTTAAAAAATATATTTTTGAAAAAAACACGTTTTTCAACAATTAAAAAAAAAATCAACAAAAGAAATATGTTTTACAACCAAAAAATGATATCCAACTACAAAAGAAAAACATTTTGAGGAAAAAAAAAACTGATTTCGGTTTAAAAAAAATATTTTTTGGAAAAAAAAAACGTTTTTCAACAATTAAAATATTTTTCAACAAAAGAAATATGTTTTCCAACCCAAAAATGATATCCAACTACAAAAAAAAAACATTTCCAGCAAAAAAATAAAAAAATAAACCTGATTTCGGTTTAAAAAAAATATATTTTGGGGAAAAAAATGTTTACAATTAAAATGTTTTCCAACAAAAGAAATATGTCTTCCAACCTAAAAATGATATCCAACTACAAAAAAAAATCCAGCAAAAAAATAAAAAAAATAAACCTTGTTTCGATTAAAAAAAATATATTTTTGGAAAAAAACGTTTTTCGACAATTAAAATGTTTTTCAACCCAAAAGTGATATCCAACTACAAAAAAAATTATTTCTAGCAAAAAAATAAAATTGAACCCTCCGGCCAAAAAATCGAACACCACATCCCAAACCTCCAACCAAAAAACATCCGGTCAACAATTCCAAACCTCCAATTACAAAATAGATAAAATTCAACAGAAAAAATATGAAAATAAAAATGAATTCAGTTTAAAAAATGATTTTCAGAAAATAAAACCTTTTCCACAAAAAAAAATGATTTTAGACAAAAAAAAAAATCCACTGGCCGACAAACCCACCGTCCATCAAACCCGGCCAAATAAACCTTAAAATACATCCGGCCATCAAACAGACATGATTTTCAAAAGCAAACCTTAAAAACAAAATGATTTTCAACAGACATGAAAAACCCAAACTTATTTACAAAACAAAATAATTTTTTCAAAAAAAAAAAGGTAAACAAACCTTAAATCCAAACGTCCAGCCAAAACAAACTCCATCCTTATAAACCTCGGGCTAAATAAAATATAAGATCTGGCCTAAAAAAACCTCGGACCAAAAAAGGATGAGCGGAAGAGAGAGAGAGAGAGATATAGTGGGTATTTTGTGGTGGTTGTGAAAGGGAGAGGATTTTGGGGTTTTAGTTATAAATATCAGGTGTATTTTAGGTAGTTGATAAAAGGGTTCATTTGTTAAATGTCCGTTACCTCAAACTGTTAAAATAACACTCAACCAATTAATACATAAATAAACGCACCCCAAAAATAAAATATTACAAACAAATGTCCCAAAATAGTAAATGACCCTATTTTTTATAAGGCTATCAACTTGTAGATTTTGTGGTTGAAATGTAAGAGAGAGGCATTTTTAATCTTCATTTCTTAAAAGACTTGCTGAGGGGTTGCAATATTAAAATTAGGTCATTGGCGTCCTATTGTAAAGTATTTTCATTATAAATTATATATAACATATAAAGAAAATCAAATAGGTCCATTTGTTTCATGGTGGCTTTCATTGTGTAATGTTTATGATTTCTTTCATTATGTTTAAACAAAAAGTCAATTTTTGGAGTTATAAGGACGTTTTGTATGCTTTGTACATATCAAATAATAGAATCGATTAAAATAATATAATAAATTCTCACTTGATATCATTTAAGATATTAGTTTTCAACTATTATCAACATTTTTGTTGGTTTCATGTCAGATGCAACTGTTTAGATTTTGGTGGATTATATATGAAATTTGTCTCATGTACATAAAAAAGATCAGTTTAGTGTAATGAGCATAATGTTTTTCATTGTTTGTTGCCCATTTTTCTAATTTTATATATTCTCTAATAATATTTTCTGCGCTACAGTGACCGTAATTGTCAAGCTATTCTTGACAGAGTTAAGTTTGTCCAACAACTTTTGAAATTTTATTCTTATACTTAAGATCATTTTCATTAAGCTGTTGAGTTTGGATTTTGATATATCACGTATTGGAAATTTATATAAAAAGGCCGTACTCAGTGAATAAGACGCTTGCTTTAAAAGGATATCTTGACAAATAAATTACACATGAATAGTGACCCATTATATATAATATATTTTAATACAAACCATCAACTTTACTTCCTTGACTTTCCCAATGACCATGACATATAAACTTTTCTTAATTTTTCTATATAATATTTCTTATTTGATTATGGATAATATTACGGCTACCCTTTTTTGTTACCTCGGCTTCAAAGTGTTGTACCTTGCTTTGTCTTTACTTATATGGGTCCCGTCAGGACATAAAAGACAAAACAATGTACAATACTTTAAAATCGAGGGTAATAAAAAGAAATAACAAAAAGGGGGTAGCACTAGTGTTACCCTTTGATTGTTTGCATATGTTAATTAACTCATAACATATTACATTCCCTTGTTTCTTGAATTTTTAACTAAGCAATTAAAAATTCACAACCTAATTTCAATTAGCGCCAACGTGTGCACAACTAGCATATATATATATATATATATATATATATATATATATATATATATATATATAGGGTCCCTCTATTCCCACTCCAAAATCATCTAACCCCACTCCACCTTTACATCAAATGACAATAATACCCTCAAATTTCACTAACTCTTTTTCTTTCGTTCAAAACACATTTTACCACCAACTAAAACAAATCCATTTAATAACAATCAAAAATTTATATTTTCAATAAAAAGAACTGTTTTTTTATTAAAAAAAATGTTCATAATAGGATTATATTTTAAAAATGTTTTTTACACTTTTTATAACTGTTTAAAAAAATATTTCAATTGTTTTAAAAATGTAAATCTTATCTATTTTTTTTATGGAAAAACTGTTTATAAAATGTAAAATTTGCTCCCTTAAAAAGTTGTTTTCTTAAAAATATGTTTATTTTATGTACAAAATTTATTTTTGGTTAAAAACTGTTTTTTTGTACTATTTAAAAAACAATATTTTTACTACTTAAAAAAAACGGTCCGCATCCGCGGGAATGTACAGGGGGTCCGACCACCTATACATACCGCTGGCGTGGACCATTTTTCGTATATGTTGGTACGCGCCGAAAGTATATATAAGTGGTTGGATCCCCTACATATAAACTGTTTTAGAGATTGAAATAGTACTAGAGCGACCCAATTATTTTTTACTATTGGAAAAAAAAATAGTTCGCGCGAGCGGGTGGGTATAGGCGGTCCGACCACCTATACATACCGCTGACGCTGACCATTTTTCATATATATACGTCCGCGCCAGCGGTATGTATAAGGTGGTCGGACCGCCTATACATACCACTGACGCGGACCATTTTATTTTAAAATAGTAAAAAGATTATTTTTAAAATAATACAAAAAAAATATATTTTAAAATAGTACAAAAAACAGTGTTTTCTACTCCATAAAACGTTTTTTTTTTTACTGTTTTGAAAATAATCTTTTTACTATTTAAAAAAAATGGTCCGCGCCAGCGATATATACAAGCACCTACGTATGTACAACCACCTACAATGGTCCGCGCCAAAGATTTTTTTTAAATAGTACAAAAAACAGTTTTTAACCAAAAATAAAATTTGCAACCAAAATAAACACATTTTTAAGAAAACAGTTTTTTTAGGGAACAAATTTTGTGTTTTATAAACAATTTTTTAATAAAAAAATAGATAAGATTTACATTTTTAAAATAATCGAAATGTTTTTTAAACAGTTATAAAAAGTGTAAAAAACATTTCTAAAATAGAAACTTATTAAGACCATTTTTTTTAATAAAAAAAAGTTTATTTTTTCATTGAAAGTATAAATTTTTTATTTTTATTAAATGGATTGTTTTAGTTCGTGGTAAAATGTGTTTTGAATGAAAGAAAAAGAGATAGTGATGTTTGAGGGTATTATAATCATTTAGTATAAAGATGGAGTGGGATTAAATGGTTTTGGAGTGGGGATAGAGGGATCCCCTATATATATATATATATATATATATATATATATATATATATATATATATATATTAGTTTTATTACCTTTATGTTTTGTTCAAACACCATCCTTTGATTTGGCCACGCTTCTTATAAAGTGCTCATATTTACTCTAGCCTTTTACATCTGGAGGCTCCACAACGAAGGTATTATTGTAGAGATACTTGGTGATAATTGGATTCTCATCCCAACATGTACAAATTACATTCATAAATAATTAGGTCCACAAAAAAATGTGTCCTTGTATTTTCTCACCTAATATCTCCACATAAATAATTCCCTCGAGTCATGATCTTTTTCCCCTTTCAAGAGATATGCATTTATTATTAAAAACTCTCTTGTGACCGAAAATGTTACTAAAAATTGTGAAACTGTATATTTACAATAAAATACAACATAATCATTGAATTATTTAAACATACATACAACATTAATGCATCCAAACTTACCGTTTACTCTTCACTTTTTAATTATTAAATAATTAGTGTTAGGTCCCAAGTCTTGATTGTTTAGTAAAACACATTTTTTTTTCCAAAAATTTTAGAATGTGATTTCAATAAAAATTATATAGTAAAATACCAATGTATGTTGTAAGAAGTCTTTGTTTAGTGAAATACCAATGTGTATTATAAAAAGTCTTTATCAAATTATATGAGCAGACTAAAATATTAGTATTAAAACATGTGATTTGATCTTTGACTCCCATTAATTATGTCATGTATGGCTTTTGATATCAAAGTTTAATATAATAATACTTTTGTATCATTTTGATTTTTTACATTAGTTTTGAAAAAAAAATATTATAAAAAATTATACACAATGTAAAATAAATGATAACAAGTGAAAATAATACTCAAATTTATATTAAGTTAAACTTTATTACCCAAACTAATATACAAACATAACAAATGGAGACAAAAAAACCAAATGATCCTATTAAAATCTACACAATAAGATAGAAAGATTTTCAATAAAATATAATAACACACGCTTAATCTTTTATTACAAAAAGCTCACCCCTTCCGTTCCACTTTCTCTCTCCACTTTCTGTCTCTGTCACTGTTTTTTTTCCACTTGGAAAAAGATAAAATATTCACAGGCATGTTGCTGAGTTCTTTAATGAGCATTAAAACAAATTGGTCTCTGCTTTCATTCCACTTGTGTTATCCCAAAACACTGCAACTAATAAAACCCATTTATCAAAGCACTCAAAAAGATAAAAGTACTCCCTCTTTCTCTCTCCCTCTCCCTCTATCTCTATATCTTAGTTTGTCTATCTGCATCTGCATCACTCTTTGCGATATATGTATTGTTGAGGCTTTTGAGAGTATATTGATGATACTCTAAATGGGTTCTCTTGAAAATGGAGTTTCACTTAAGAGAGACCATCATTTACTTGGTGTATCATCTGCAACAAACAGGAATGTGAGGTACCCATTTGTCCAAAGAGCCAGATCGAGACTTGCAAGATTGGTGTTGTTCAAGAAAATTGATTACTTGCAATGGATTTGTACAGTAGCTGTGTTTTTCTTCTTTGTGGTTGTTTTTCAAATGTTCTTGCCTGGTTCAGTGGTGGAAAAGTCTGTGACTATAGTGAAGGAAACAGAGGTTATTTCTGAGGATTTGATGTTTTTGAAAGAGATTGGTTGGTTGGATTTTGGAGAAGATATAAAGTTTGAACCTTCAAAGGTGTTGGCTAAATTTCAAAAAGAGGGTAGTAGAGAGTTTAATGTGTCTTTTAGTTCAAGGAGGGGGTTGAGATTTGGGTATAAGAAACCCAAGCTTGCTTTGGTGAGTGTTCATTTATGTTTGCTGGTATATGATTTGATTTGATGCTCTATTTGTTCTTAGGGGTATTTTTGGTATTGTTTTTTACTGCATGCTGTTATCTGTATTGCTTGGATTTCCACTTGTAGGTTTTTGCAGACTTGTTAGTTGATCCACAGCAGATACTGATGGTTACTGTTGCAGCTGCTTTAAGGGAAATTGACTATGAAATTGAGGTGATTTTTTTCGTCAGACAATTGATTGTTTATAGTTCAAATTAGTTGTTTAGGCATGAACATTGGATTTTTTAAGTTTTTGGTGTTATCAAAATGTGGGTTTTATAGGCAGAATTATCCACCCCAAACCCAGAAGTTCACATGTGAATGCAATGCCTATGCCAAGTAAAATTTGAAAAGCATAACCAAATGTGCAATATTGCCCCTTAGTATTAGTCACATGTGAAAAATTGGAGTGGCGTGAGAAAATTTCTCTGAGGAGCTTATGGCTCTGTGGCGCCGTTGTTTTCTTGGGTGCATTTAGTTTTTTAGCGTCTGATGCTGAAAACTGAAAAATATGTTTGTTTTCTTCGCTGAGTGAACCTTTGAATGCAAGCTGTTTGTTTAAAGTTATTAGGTTTACCATTATTAATTATTTACTAAACATTTTGTATTGGTGTTATTTAGAAAAAATAACAAGTGTAAAATTGAAATAAATTATTATTTGAAAATTCACCATCAAGCATTCTGCAATGGATTTGCCTCTTACAAAATATGACCTCTTAATGCTACAAAATATTACCTCCTAATGCTGGGTGAGCTTCAATTCAGCATTAAGAGGTAAAAGCAAACACTCTTAAGCCATCTCCAAGCATTTTTAGATGGCCAAAATGGCTAAAAAACTTAGGATTTTGGCAGTTTTCCCCGTGTGGCAAGGCTTGTGCCGTCCCACTAATTAAAAAAAATAAGGAAAAAGTTGGGGCAGCTTGCCACCCAGAGTTTATTTTTTTTAAAAAAAGAAAAAAGAATATGTTGGGATGGCTAGTGAGTTGCTGCTTGAGTACGACTTATACTCACCATCCCAAACCTAAATTTTTGACCAAAACGACTCTAGATTTGGGGTGAAAATGGGTTTCACCTATCTTGGCTGTGGGTTAGATTTAGTGACTTTCAAAATAATTTTGCCCATAGGCTTGGAGACGGTCTTAGCTTCATGCTGGATTATGACTACTGATTTTTTTAGGGCAATTTACAATTAGGTCCCTTGTTGATAATTTTTAAACATTCAAGGATAATTTACTAATTAGGCCCATTTGTTATGCCACTAGCGTGGACTTCTACAAGAAGATAATTAGTGGACTTAAGTGTTTAAAATTTGTCAATATTCCTTTAAGGCCCGTTTGGCAACCCAATTCCAAGGTTTGGATTTGGAATTAGAAGTCCAATTTCGATTCCTTGGAAATAAAATTGTCCTTTCAATGCCATTTCCATGACTTGGAATTGGATTGCTAAACGGACCCTTAGTGTTTAAAATTTGTTTGTGAGGGATCCAAGAGTATTTTGCTATTTATTTTTTATTTTTTTTAATGAATGTAGTACCTGACTTTTCAATGACATCTATAGTTGAATGACATGTTTTTTGCATCGGATGTCATTTTTTTTTATGACCACTATTCTTGGCAAGACATTCACTTAACCATGCCAACTAAAGTACGAACTTATATTTTCTCTTATGCAATATAATAATATTTTATCCACTACATATAATTATTGGTGGAAAAGACAAACCCAACCTTTTTAACCGACCCAACCTGCCCATCAAAACTAGAATCTTAATGGGCCGGTTTGGGTTTTTATTAGGTTACCCATTGACCAAACTTATAACATGTGAATTAACTATCTATAACTATAATCTCATTCATTCTCAAAATGTCTCTCTCTCTAAGATGTTAATTTTTCTCTTGAAAATTGTAATCCCCTTCCCTAAAATTGTAATTTCTTTCTCTCTCTAAACTAATTTCTCACTCTTAAATGTTAATCCATTTCTCTTTTTAAAATTGTAATATCTTTCTCCCTCTCATTCTTTCTGTAAAATGCTAACCCTTTTGTCTCTCTAACATAATTTCTCTATTTAAAATTGGAATCTCTCTCTAAAATTTAGACAGAGAGTCTTACACTTTAGAGGTCAACATTTTTAGAAGAAGGATAAAATTGTTAGAATTCTATAGAGATGAATTTTCTTAAAAAGAAAGCTATTTTAGAGAGAGGTTGAGAAAAAAAATTAAATAGAGAAAGATGTTTGGATTTTAGACAAATTTTGTTGATAAGAGCAAGAACTTGTCCTTTTTCTGATACAAGTGGGTCAAATGGTTTGGCCCGGGCACCCAAACTTGACCTGGACTATCCTAACCTAAGTTTTTAGTGAACGGGTTTGGACCCGACCTATTAAGCATTGACCCGTTAGTGACTGACCCGCCCATAACCCGCCCAATTGCCACCGCCATTCATATAATAAGTAATATAAATATGTAATTTTTTTATAACTCGTTTGGTTACCATTTCGCTACTTATAGCATCTCCAATGCCAGTATTATTCTTACTCTAAAGCAGCTTGCAGCATTGTACTGGATAGCACATAGGATAGTATAGGTAAAGTTTAAGGATGGTTTAAACTTAGGTAAATGTAAGGGGAGACAATGTTCGACAGTCTCCAAGGAGAAGAGCCAAGCGCAAACATATCTTACGCATGAAAGTAATTTTCAGGCGTGAACTTGTGTTGCGCGTGAAAGTAACTATCTGTCGTTATGCACAGCGCAACTTGGAGTATAATTGATTCCTTTGCTCCAGGGCAATGATATTCCTGTGAATTTAAATAAGCAAAAAAATATACCCATTGAATGAAAGATTTTTAGTTAGTTTTTTGCTGAGTGTTATGCCCATCTTATGAAGAAGTTGAGCTGTTTGATTTTTGGTTGCTAATTATTACATAGAGCATTTTCTTTGTTAAGCATTGAAGTGTTTATGTTTGTCTTTCTTAATGTACCATTGATGAGATAAATGCAGCAGTCTTTAGCATAATTTATTTTCCATCTGCAGGTTTACTCACTTGAAGAGGGTCCTGTGCATGCTGTTTGGAGAAATATAGGAGTTTCAGTCAACGTCATGGAAACCAGTGAGAAGATGGTCACTGTAGACTGGCTAAAGTATGTTTGTCATGTTATATTTATAACTAATATTAAGGATAAAGTGCAAAATACCCTGCGAGAATTCTTCCTGAGCTCTTTTTAATGTAAAAAAACCCGCCTGAACTATGTATTTTTTGCAAAGACCCCCTTTATGTTGCTAAGAATCATCATTTTATTTATCCGCCCGAACTACGCTTTTCTTGCAAAGACCCTTCCATCTGTCACTCAAAATTATCATTGTGTAGTGAATAGGAAGCCTGTGCAACAAAATGCAACTGTTTGTGGTGGTGCCTTACCTCTTGATTCTGCTAAACAAAAAGCTGTATGTTCAGTTGTTATATTTTTTCGGTAAATGCCCTTGTAACTCCTACATCCATTGTAGTCTTTGATTTATTGGGGGGCTATCCTAAAAAATGTACGGTGATCCAAATCCTAAGGAATCTTCACTTTTGGGATTTTGTTCAACCAATAAATTCTTTTTAGGATCAGCTAAATTTGATCATATCTAACTTTTGGTGGAAATAACATCATGAACTTCGGATATTTCTTCATTGTGGGTGATACGAGACTAATTACAGGTGGCTTGTTAAATTTTTTGCACAACATTAATAAGAATGGGTAACCATACTGAAACCATAAATTGAAATACTTTCTAACTATTCTATACGCTCTTTGCAGCTATGATGGCATACTTGTGAACTCCATTGAAGCCAAGGGAGTCATTTCATGGTAGGCTTGATCATTTACCAGATAAATTTCTTTTATCTACTGTTGGTGCAATTTGTTTCTATCTGAATCTGATAGTTATTTAATTTGACTATAGCAATCAAACCCCTCTAATTTGACTATAGCAATCAAAACCCTTCTCATTTGTTTCTATCCACAGCAGTATCACTGTTTGTCTTTGTCTTAGCTGATAAATCATTTTTACTACTAGAATCTGATTGTTATTTTAATTTGACTATAGCAATCAAAACTCTCTAATATTTCATGATAAAGTCAAATTCACCTTTCTTACGATTTTCTTAGGTAATTATTTTTTTTAAGATATATTCTTTGCATGGAGGGGTGGGACAGTGGTGTCAGCATTTTTTTTCTTTCTCTTCCGCTCATTTTCCCTAAGGGGACAGGTTAAGCACATGGTTTCTACTTAGACTAATGTCACCTGGGTAAGGCTAGTGATACTTGGTACACAATAGAGCCCAATTCGGGCAACAAACTGAGAGAACGTCGTAATATATATGTTTCATTTCTCATTTTATTTCATATACCCCTCCTCTTCAAAACAAAAACAAAAGTATAGAAGGATCTGACAAAGTTTTACGCTTTACGCCGATTGTCAGCTACCTAATGCAATCCTCCTCCTTTATCCTCGTTTGAGACTGGCATTGTATAAAAAATATAAGTTTGTTGATAGTATAGTTTTGATAGACACTTCCAAGAAGTTTTAGCGACGAGAGTAGAAGCTTCTAGAAATGCTTTGGTATCATAAAGGTATAAAGATTAATAGAACTAAAACTGAGTGTAAATCTAAGAATGACACCGAGGATAATATAATGGTAAAAATTAAAGAGCGAGTGATAACTCAAAATAAGAAATTTCGTTATCTAGGTTCAGTAGTGCTAAGTGATGGAGAAATAAATGCAGATATAGCAAGTAGAATAGCAACAAGATAGATGAAATAGAAGCAAGCTAGTGGTGTCTTATGTGACAGAGGATACTATTAGTTTTATGAGATAATCAATTTACATAATAAAGGAAGATGAAGAGAAGAGAAGAAGAAGAAGAAGAGAGAGAGAGAGAGAGATCAGCCAAGAGGAAATAAGTGAATGAATGCCTTGATTCTCCCCATCACTTTCTGTTTATATTAATAAGTTTCAGATATTACATAAGTACTTTGCATAGTTTAAATATAACATAACACACCATATAACTATTACAAATAAGACCTGACAACACTTCTCCTCAAGATAGAGCAAAGATATTTGTCATACCCAACTTGACCAACAAATGTTGCAAACAAGTTTTGCTCACACCCTTAGTCAAGATATCAACCATTTGATTAGTTGTGCTGATATACGGTGTAGAAATCAATCTAAGACGAAGCTTTTCCTTGGTAAAATGTTGATCAACTTCAATGTGCTTTGTTTTGTCATGCTGGACAAAATTGTGGACAATACTAATGACGGCTTTATTGTCACAATACAAATTTATTGGCTCACGAACAGGGTTACCCAACTCATCTAACATGGTTCGTAGCCACATCAACTCGCACACTCTATGTGCCATGGATCTGAACTCAGCTTCTGAACTAGATCTAGTAACTACAGATTGCTTCTTGCTTCGCTATGAAACAAGATAACCTCCAACAAAGGCACAATATCCCGAAGTGATCATCGATTGATGACGGACCCTGCCTAATTAGCATCAGTATAGGCTTCAACACCAAGTGATCATGCTGCCCAAACAATACTCTTCCCAGGAGAACTATTAAGGTACCGGAGGACATGATATGTCGCTTTAAGATGTGGTGTTCTTGGAGCATAGCTTTAAGATGTGGTGTTCTTGGAGCATGCATAAACTGGCTTATCACACTAACAACATAAGCAATATCCGGGTGTGTAAGAGAAAGGTAAGTCTCCCAACCAAATGCTGAAATCTTCCCACATCAGTTAATGGCTTCCCATCCATATCATTGAGCCTATGGTTATGTTCAATGGGGGTATTAATAGGTTTAACTCCAAGTTTACCCGTTTCAGCTAACATATCTAACACATACTTTCATTGAGAAATAAACACTCATTTCTTGGATCTGCACACTTTGATGCCAAGAAAGTGTCTCAATAATCCGAGGTTTTTAACCTTAAACTATGTTCCCAAGAATGTTTTCATTGCTTGTATCTCTTTCGGATCATTTCCCGTGATAACAATATCATTAACATATACAATAATAGCAGTTGTGCAATTTGGGTGCCTCTTGATGAAGAGTGTATGATCCGCATGACTCTGTGTGTGCCCTACTCTCTTCGCAGCAGTGCTGAACCTCTCAAACCTAGCACGTGGAGACTGCTTAAGCCTGTACAAGGCCTTATTTAGTTTGCATACTAAATCTTGTTCATCGGCAAGCTTGAAACCAGGAGGCATCATCATATACACTTTTTCCTCCAAATCGCCATGAAGAAAGACATTCTTTACATCCAATTGATGCAAAGGCCCAGACAAATTAGCTGCCAAGGAAAGCAGAACTCGTATGGAGTTCGTCTTGGCAACCGAAGCAAACGTCTCCTGATAATCAATCCCATTGAAGCCCTTTGCAATTAACCGTGCTTTATATCTCTCAATTTTTCCATCAGCCTAAAACTCAATTGTGTATACCCATTTGCAGCCTACTTGTTTCTTTCCTTTAGGCAATGGAACAATATTCCATGTATTATTTTTCTCAAGCGCCTTCATTTCCTCAAACATGGCTTCCTTCTACAGGTTCTGATTAAGAGCATCTAAAACATTAAAAGGAATGGACACAGACGATACAAAAGAAGTGAAAACATGATATGTAGGAGATAAGGCATTATAAGATACAAACTGAGATATAGAATATTTCAGCTACACTATTTTGTCGTGGGGTATCAACACATGATGTTTGATGCACAATCCCATTATTAGCAAAAAAGGAGACAAGGCCACCATACATAATAAATTCTCCTCTATTATCGGATCGAAGGATCTTAAGGGAACACCCAAACTGAGTACACACCATCGTATGAAATGTTTGAAAAATAGAATGAACTTCACTTTTAGTTTTCATAAGATAAAGCCAAGTATAACGACTAAAGTCATCAATAAACACAACAAAGTATCTAAAACCAAGTATTGAAATAGTTGGTACATGACTCCACACATTAGAATGAACAAGCTGTAACGGAGTTGTAGTTTCATTAATACTAATAGGATAGTGAGCACGACTTTGTTTTGCGAGAATACATGCTTCACAATTTAGCTCAAAAGGTGCAGCAAATGAAAATTTAGGGAGTATATGTTTCAAAACATGAATAGGTAAATGTCCTATTCTATTATGCCATCGCATTAACAAATTTTTATTGTTGCTACTATCCCTAATACGAGTTTGATTTGCAACATAAGAAGATGACCTCGTGTCCAGCAAATGTAAGCCATTATCTTCGCATCCATTGCTAATCTTCTTCCCCATGTCCAAGTCCTGAAAGAGATAATGAAATGGAAAAAAGGTTACACTACAATTCGAACTTTTTGTAATGTGACTAACAAAGAGAAGATTATTGGTAAGCTCTGGAGCATGAAGAATAATTGATAATAGGGTAATATTAGAAGAGACATGAATCATGTCCTTCATCGCAATGGAGGAGAAGGATCTATTTGCCACTCTAATCTTATCCCTACCCAGTGTTTTTAAAAGCGCGCTATTGCGAACGCAATAGCGCGCTATTGCGTTTTGCGGTGGAAAAAAGCAAGGCAAACAAGGCTGCTATTTGGGATGCTCAAAAAGCGTGCGCTATTTGGCGCTATTTTGCGCTATTGTGCGCTATTTTGCGCTATTTTGCGCAACAGGAACGCTATTCATGTTTTTTTTAGAAATCACAGTTTAGTTAAGGAGGGGGAAAAGTGTTACCTTATTTCACGTACGGACTTTGTTTGGGTGAGGTATTCTTTGTTCCAAACCCTCAATTTACTTATTTACGAAGGTCTCAATGATGTTATTTGCTTTTTTTAAAAAGTTTAGCTTAAAAGGTTACTTTTATTTAATATTTTCTATTCCAAACTCTCGGTTTACTTAAACGTTTACTTATTTTACATTTTTCAGTAAATAATGTTTTTTATTTTATAATTTCCAGTTTTAAATGTTACTCATTTTTCAAATCTCAGTTCAAAATGTTTTTTTTTTAATAATTGTCAGTTTAAAATGCTACATGTGTCATAAATATCTGTTTAAATTGTTATTTATTTTATAATTTTCAGCTTTAAATGTTACTTATTTTTCAGATTTCTATTTAAAATGTTGTTGTTGTTGTTGTTGTTGTTGTTGTTGTTGTTGTTGTTGTTGTCAATTTAAAATACTACTTGTTTTATAAATTTATGTTTAAAATGTTATTATATTATTATTTTAAGTTTAAACTTGACTTATTTTACAAATTTCATATTAAAATTTTATTTATTTTATTATTTTTAGCTTTGAATGTTACTTATTTTCAGAATTCTGTTTAAAATGTTATTATTATTATTAGTTTTTTAATTGGCAATTTAAAAAGTAACTTTAGAAAAAAAAATTATTTATTTTATTATTTTTAGCTTTGAATGTTACTTATTTTCAGAATTCTGTTTAAAATGTTAATATTATTATTTTTTAATTGCCAATTTAAAAAGTAAATTTAGAAAAAAATAAAAAAAAATCAATTTCAATTATAACTTTTTTTACCAATTTCAGTTTAAAATGTTACTTTCTTACAAATTTCATTTTAAAATGTTATTTTTTTATTTATATTTTTTTTATAAGTTTTTTAATTAAAAAGCGGGAATGCATGAATTGCTCGCGCGATGCGCGACGCGATTAGCGCGACGCTACTTAGGAGCCAGAACGCGAAACCCTGCGCGATCGCGATTTAAAACATTGTCCCTACCAGAACACACATTATAGGAGGAGAAACCAAATGTCATACCAGTCATGTTATCAGTAGCCCCTGAATCAATGATCCAAGGAGGCGCATCAGATGAAGTGAAAACATGATTTGCCGAAGAGAAGTAGTTGTCTGAGTAAAATCAAAGACAAAAATGTGATGAGAATCAAGTCGAGCTAACATCTGTCCGAGATACAAAACACCTTTTTCGATGAATTGTTGTGGCCCGAGAAGGACATGATTAGTAGGTGGTGGAGGCTCATTAACTGATGTATGGGCCACAAATGGACCCCGAAATGGGAGGCCTAGCATTTGACTGAGCTGCAAGAGGTCGGCCATGGAGATTCTAGCAGGTTTTCCTAGTATGACGAGTACGCCTACAATGGTCATACATCAACCTGCTGTTATTATCTTACTTTCCCGCTCTTTAGGGGATCTGTTCAGTGTTGGAGTAAGACTTGATGAAGACCCAAATCCTCCGGAGCTCACCTCTGAACCCAACATGTTATTAAAATGATTTTTGGATTATACACTCCTCAAAAACAGAACAACAAATGTGTAGAAAACTACCTCTCTAGTACAAACAATAACAACTTATGTAGTATTCATTCATTTCCTCTTGGTTGATTTCTCTCTTCTCTTCTTCTTCTTCTTCTTCTTCTTCTTCTTCTTCTCGTCATCTATTATGTAAATTGATTATCTTATAAAAACTAACATGGTATCAGAGCAAGTAGTACAAACCCTAGTTTGTGTTTAGGTTTTAGAGATATTCAAAGATGAGAGTTGTTTGCAAGGGCGAGGCCCCGAATATTTTTTTTCGGCTTGTTTTTCTGCAATCTGTTCAAATCGCTGTGTTCCAATCAATTTTTCCGTCCTTGCTCTTCGCGATTGAGGTATATGCGTTACTCTGCTGTTTTTTTGGTAGTTCATGAATTAGATATGAAATGCTCCGCTATTTTTTAGGATTTTGTATGTAATTTCAGAATCGATGTGAATGACTCCATGTGATGGGAGGAGCAAGGCAAGGAGGATGATCATGAGAGGCAGAGTTTGGAGATTTGGGACGCTAAAGGTACCCTAAAAAGGTACCTGAGATCTGGAACCCTGTACTCAAGGGGGTAGAGGGTATTTGGTAACATTGTCTCACCCCTCCAGTCAAAGCAACATGTTGGGTTCGTTTCTGTGTGGTGCAGGTGTAGTTGTCTGTTGCACATGGCTGCTCCCCACAAACTAAATAATAATATAATATGTTTGTAAATTTTCGATTCCCAAAATTGATTGCTTGAATTCTACCCGGATTCAAACTTAGTATGCAGATCTGCCAGTTGAGCGCATGTGGCTCATGGAGAGACTGCTCTTGGTACCTTACAATGCCACTCCATCTTTGTTCGAAGGCTTGGCCAAAACTGAGTCAGACTGCTTAGTTGACTTGGTTTCGGCACACGACATTCCGAAACCATTACCAGAATCAACATTATAACTAAATCTACAAGTTTCCCCTCAGCCTGCCATTTCTTTTAAACCAAAACGGCCAAAACCTCGCGACTCACCGTGTCCATTTTTTTTATAAATATTCATTATTCCTCCAAATAAATGTATCAATTTGTTTCTCCCAAAAGTAAAACTAAAATCGGATGGCTGGTGTTTGTTCAAAATTGTTTTTTCGAACCATGAATGTTTTAGATAGTTCCTCCAATATTGTGGGTCTCACAAAGTGAGAAACTGGCTGATTGTTGGAATGAGTTCTTGGGGCTTTTTTGAATCTCGTGGGTGGTATTGTCCTTAAATAGGAGAGCATATTTGCACATGATGATGGAGTTCTACATCTTGAAATGAATGATTTTACTTTTTATGATATTGATTAATAATTTGGAGTTCTCGCAGTTGACATTATCCTCAAATCCATTGAAATGAATGATTTTACTTGTGACAGTATTTTGCAGGAACCTTTCAAATCTGTACCTCTTATATGGGTCATCCATGATGGAACACTTGCTACTCGTTTGAGACAGTGCAATTCAACAGGCCACAAGGAGCTTGTTGATGATTGGAAAGTAGCCTTCAATCGTGCTACCGTTGTTGTCTTTCCGAACTATGTCCTTCCGGTAAAGTAATGTTTAGTAGACAAGTCTTAGGTCAATCTTATTAGGGGTTATTTTGACTCCCCCTCCCCAACAATAATCATAACGTCCCACAGGTTTATTTATTAGACATTGCTCCCTAGAATCTGACATAGCTTTCTCTCCATTCAAACCCCCTCTAACATCCGCCTTTTTATTTATATATGATACCCTCGTTTTCTTTTGCACTTTTCCATCCCCCCAAGCCACAAAGCACTACAATCTTAATTTTTTATGAAGTGTATACGCTAACCCTAACAAATTGACAAACAAAATCGATCTTTGGGATGTTAAGTTCAATATATATTTTAGTACGATTGAGGGTTAAGTCAAAATAATCCATTATTATATTTTGTTTTTAGTCCAGTTGAATCCTCCTTAGTGAAGGATGACATGATTCGAGGATTAGATAACAATAATGCTCCCGGAAGGACCTAAAGTAGGGACTTATTACAATAATTTTTACGCTTGGATGCATTTAATGATGAGGAGAGAGAGAGTGCATGTAAAATGCATACAATGATAGTCTTTATTTTAGGTCGCTTTAGGAGCATTACTATAAATGTAGAATGATTTGATATGCATATCCAAAAGATCAGATTCTTCTACCTATCAGGAAAATGATTTGCAATCAAAGAAAAAGTAATTACTCGACATTAGCAACAACAATCACTAAAGTTCCTTTTCGGCTGTTTGTTTTCAATGAGTAAATTCCTATTTATTGTGACAGAACCCACTTCATGTCCTAAGCATACCCTAAAGTGTATTTTGTCCCGTCTCTACCTTTTTCCAGATGCTCTACTCTGCCCTTGATGCTGGAAACTATTTTGTTATTCCGGGTTCTCCTGCTGAATTTTGGGAAGCAGATAAATTTACAGTTTTACATGGAGATAGTCTGCGTGATAAAATGAATTTAGGGCCTGACAACTTTGTTATTGCCATTACGGGAAGTCAACTGTTATATAGAGGTTTGTGGCTGGAGCACGCCCTCATTTTACAGGCTTTAGTACCACTTTTGGCTGACTTCGCCTTTGATAATAAAAACTCTCATCTCAAAATTATTATCTTAAGTGGGGATTCAAGTGGTAATTACAGTAACGTCCTGGAGGTAAAGCTTGGTTTAAATTCGTCATTTTTTAAAAAAATTATTTTTTCCCTTTTTTTTCCTTACATTCATATTACTTCACCATAATATGATATTTGTCTTTTCCCATAGGCCATCGCTATGAATTTAAGGTACCCAATGGGCACTGTGAAGCATGCTGCTGTTAATGAAGAAGCCCACACTGTACTAAGCATTGCTGATCTTGTGATATATGGATCACTTCTTGAAGAGCAATCTTTTCCGAGCATTTTGTTGAAAGCAATGTGCTTTGGGAAGCCAATTATTGCCCCAGATCTCTCCATGATCAGAAAATATGTATGCTTCTAATGCTAAAATTCTCTTCACTACACACACACATGCATTGTTTGTACTTTCAAAGCAAGATACTGACTAGATTGGCAGTAACTATCAGGTTGATGACAGGGTGAACGGTTACCTTTTTCCGAAGGAGAATATTAATGTTCTAACACAGATCATGTTTCAAGTGGTCTCAAAAGGAAAGCTATCGGCCCTAGCTCATAACATTGCCTCATTCGGAAAACATACTGCTAAAAACATAATGGTTTCGGAAGCTATTGAAGGGTATGCTTTGTTATTGGAAAACGTTCTCAATCTCCCATCAGAAGTTGCATCTCCCAAGGCTGTCTCTGGAATCCCACCCAATCTGAAAGCAGAGTGGCAGTGGAATCTTTTCAAAGCAATTTCAGATTCGACATATTCTAATAGAACACTGAGGCACTACAGATTTTTAGAAAAGGTCGAAAATCAATGGAACCATTCTCGTAGAGAGAGTTCTGGTACTGTCAATGCAACAGATGAAATGTTTTTATACAGTATATGGGAGGAAGAGAAATATATTAACATGGCTAACATTAGGAAGAAAAGAGAAGATGATGAGGTAAGTGATGGAGGAAAGTCGCTATTTTTCAGGGGAAAGTGCGAAAAAATTCCTTATCTATTTATGCTCTGCGAGATACCCCCTGAACTATTTGTGAATTTTGTGACAAATTTCCCCTTCTGAGAATTTTTTACGACATAAAATCATTATATTTTGTGACACATGGGCTTTTTGCAACAGTATTCATAGCCCATGAAGCAGGGAGTATAATAAACATTATAGAGGATTTCTTGCAAAATATGCATAATTTAGGATGTTATTTGCACTTTCCCCATATTATTTCATAAAATTCATGATGCTTGGAATTTTGAACAGTTGAAGGACAGAACGGAACAACCTAAGAGAACATGGGAGGAAGTATATCGAAGTGCCAAAAGAGCCGACCGGTCTAAGAATGATTTGCATGAAAGGGATGAAGGAGAGCTCGAAAGGACAGGCCAACCATTATGCATCTACGAGCCTTACTTTGGGGAGGGATCATGGCCTTTTTTGCACCACACTTCACTCTATCGCGGACTTAAACTAGTGAGTCATTGAACTTACTTTGTCACTCAATTTATAGATGTTTTATTAACTAATCTGGACATAGAAAAGGTAACCAAACCCATCTCTAAAAAAGGTAGCTAAAACAGTCAATGCTCCAAGTAACATTGTTCCTGATAATATATATATATATATATATATATATATATATATATATATATATATATATATAGTTGCACAATGCAATTAATAATTTCTTGTCACAGACAGTACATGATCACACAGTTCAAGAAGTTACTCCTAGTAACAGCTCATTAACTAGACTATTTGAGAAAGACATAGTATTCACTTAAAATGTCATTTTATCTTCATAGCAGAGTAGTAACCTTCTGATTTATATATTCATGGTATGCATTTTTCCTTTATAGTTCTAGCAATTAAAATAATAAAATCAATAGATAGTAAGAAGTTATTCTCTCCCCTAATCTGCTGTGGATAAACTTGTAGTCAAGCAAAGGTCGAAGACCTGGAACAGATGATCTTGATGCACCTTCTCGTCTCCCACTACTGAGCAATCCTTATTACCGACAAGCCCTCAGTGAATGTGGGGCCTTTTTCGCAATCGCTAACCGGATTGATCGAATACACAAAAATGCTTGGATAGGATTCCAGTCATGGAGATCTGCAGCAAGGAAGGTATGCGATTGGTTGTGATTTTCACTTTCCAGGGTATATCAGTGAAAAAGAAGTTGTTTTTAACTTTTGCAAGTAAATATATTTCACTTTCCCCCAGATAAGAAGCATTTCAGGCTAAACTAAACAGGCCCTTAATCTGTCTCACAGTTTATCTAATCTATATCTCCATTGGAATTTCATAGACATAGTTCAATCAAAATATTACCAAGAGGTTATAATCCACCAGATGCCACAGGGCGGGGGGTACCAACATTGACCAATTGCAAATCGGGTTCTAAAACTAGCTGAAGTTCCCAAAATATTTGGTAAATTATAAATTTGGAACTGACACTTGTTAATGTTATGACGAATTTTCTTATAATAATAGACAATATTTTAGAATAGTGGAATTCAAAGAAATGGAAAGTATAATATTCTATTAGAGTTCCTAAGGCCCTGTTTGGTTGTATAAATTATTTGATTATGTAAATTGGTTCATTGTGAATTAATAAATTGTAAATGAGTGGATTTGAAATGAGTTTAAATCTAATATTATGCAATGTTTGGTAATTTGAAATTGATGTTAAGGTTCTATGAGAAACAAAAAGATAAAAAAAATTAAGAGAGAGGGAAGGGGGATGGAGGAAAAGAGAAAAGAACATGCACTTTATGTGACTCCTATTTCAAATGGATGCATTTCACGTTTTTGTGAAATGATCCAATTTCAGATTTTACACATGAGCTAAAATGGAACAATTAATGAATCATTTCATTAATGAAACCAAACACAATTAATGGGTCAATTTGTAAATGAACCAATTTATTAACGAGGCAATTTATATTTTTGGGACAACCAAACGGGCCTAAATGTTTTGAGCAAATTTCCATTTTGTGAAGTCAGTAGAGTAGGAAACCGAAATCTTAGTTGTCTTCCAAAATTTTAGTTATAAGTTCTAAATCTGGATCAATGTTCGAAAAAGCTTAAAAGCGGCCTTGAGTCTGAACAAGGCTATAGCCGCCTTGTTTTGAGAAATAAAAAATTGAAATTTAAAAAAATATAAAATAATAAAACCATAAAAACAAATTATCACCACAACCATTATAAAAGTAAATACACAATCAATGTCAACAAAGATATAAATAGTTCATCTTCATCTCAAATCATAATAAAACTAACAACGTATCATCATAAGTCATAGCAAATCACCATCAATACAATCAACATAAACTTCTT
This sequence comes from Sambucus nigra, assembly GCA_949130495.1. Taxonomy (NCBI): domain Eukaryota; kingdom Viridiplantae; phylum Streptophyta; class Magnoliopsida; order Dipsacales; family Adoxaceae; genus Sambucus; species Sambucus nigra. The sequence continues at coordinate 227,798,229 of OX422223.1, read as the reverse complement.
TATTGGTTTATATATACACGTTACATGTATTAACTACAGAGGTTTGTACTTTGGTGCGATGGCAAGTGCTCTCGTCCAAGTTACGGTTGGCCTCGGGTTCGAGACATGGGAGCAGCCTCTCCATATACGGGATTAAGACCAACCGACATCCGCCTCTTCCAGACCCTGCAGTTAAAAGGGAGCCTTGTTCACTGAGTACGACCTTTTACATGGATTAACTACACACACATTATACTCAATATAAAAATTGCGTTAAAGTCGGTAAATAAATGTCAATGTGTAAATAAATCGAAGGCTTGTTCAGGGAAACAGTAGGTTTGTTCAAAGGCTTGTACATTGAACAAATTGAAGTGATGCTTAATAAATTCGAAGGAAATAAGCTCCACAAAGTTTGCATGAGAGAGGGTTTTAAAAACTTAGGTGAGTTTGTTATTTTAACTCTTCAAAATTAGGACTGCAGCATATATTTGAGGCTTACGCCTCAAATGGCCTCAAAGCTCTATGGCTACTGCTATATCAATTTGAGGCTATGGTTTTATAAATACCCATCGAGGCTATTGCCTTGCCTTGGCAATGGGTAGCATCGCCTTGAGACTATAGCCTCAAATGCACTAGACTGAACTATACACAAATTCACTTCTTCATTAACATGTGACATTATTTACTGCAATGCAGTTTATAGTGGATCATTTCATTCAACCTGAAAAACCAAATTGGCAACAAATTCTTGTTCATTTAATGGGTCAAATAAATTAATTTTTTCCTCGACTTTGGCTGGGATTGAACATAATTTAGATATTTTGAGAATTTGTTTTGCTATATACACTGTATCTAATAAGGATGCTTGGGCAGGAATCTTTATCGAAGACTGCTGAAAGTGCTTTGTTAGATGCTATCCAATCACGAAAATATGGTGACACACTCTATTTTTGGGTTCGTATGGACATGGATCCGAGAAACCCATTGCGACAGGATTTCTGGTCATTCTGTGATGCTATTAACGCTGGAAACTGCAAGTAAGGCTGATCATGTCCTAGAATTTTGTATTACATTTCCTGCTTAGTTCCCATCTTGAATTGGATCTCTCAATTACAGCTAACATGTCTGCAACTGGATCCTGCATGGCATTATATTTATTTGTGGCACAAAATCATGGATCCTGCGTGGCATTGTCTTGTTTTATTTATTATTTCAATTTGTGATTTTTTTTATTTGTCTATTGTTATTGTTCTTAGCGAAAATTAAGAATGTTGAACTAGTTTTTTGCCCCTCCTGGTTGATTGAAGGTTTGCTTTCTCTGAGGCTCTTAAGAAGATGTATGGGATCAAGCATAACTGGACTTCTCTCCCCTTGATGCCTGTAGATGGAGACACATGGTCGGTCATGAACAGCTGGGTTTTGCCAACCCACTCCTTCTTAGAGTTTGTGATGTTTTCAAGGTTCGGAATTTTTGAACATATATTGCTAATCAATCCTTCCAAAGAGCATTTTTTGTTATGTCTCCCAAAGAAATTGTAAAGTAAGGATGTCCTTTCATTAGCAGAATGTTTGTGGACGCACTGGACTCGCAAATCTACGATGAGCACCATCAAAGTGGACACTGTTACTTAAGTTTATTCAAGGTAAACCTGCTTCTGCTTTGATCCAGTTGTATTTTTTGTTCTCGCTAGATAGAATTATGCTTTGTTCATTCTTTTGTTCTTTTTATGCTCATTATGTTTTTGGGTTCTAGTTGAAATATTATTGGCTACTGGGTAAGTGATTGCTAACTAGCCATGAAAGACATTTTATACTTGAAGAATAATTTTCAGTTAACAAGTTATTGGTTTCTCCTCAGGAGGAATACCTGTACAATTAAACTCGGAACCTGATATAATTAAGAATAATTTAAGGGAGTTTTGGGGAAAGGCCTAATCTAACTCAAAGTGAATAAAAATAGGACACTCCACATAATTTTATAAATTTAGTCCCTGTACTAAAAACACCATGAAAAATGACCAATATGCCATTTGACAACTCAAAAAAAAAAAATCCATCAAATTTTTGAAAGTCCATAACTTCAAATCTACAAATCCACAAATCCAAAATTTATATATTTGAAATCTACTCGTCGAGATCTATCCAGCAACACCGATATTTGATATTTTTTGAAAAAAAAATCGAAACCGATAAATTTACTATTTCACTAAAACCTCCATTTTTTTTGGTGAAAAACCTTCTTCTCCGATGACGGCAATGGTGCCGCTGACACGGACCAAAAAAATAAAAGAAATAGACGAAGGGAGAGTGAAACGAGGAGAGAAAAACAATCTGGCGAGGATTCCGGCGGCTCCGGCGGTCTCCAGTGAGGATTCCGGTGGGTGGGGTGGCGGTGGGGTTATATGTTTATTTTTAGAATGAGTTTTAAATGAGTGTGACTAAGGGTATAAATATATATACATCATTAACTAAAAAAATGAAATTACTTGTTTTGTGTACTCCTAACTTTAAAGGGAGCACACAAATAAATGTTACTAGATTTATAAACCTGAAAACTGTTGTCCTAAAAATCCAAAAATATAGGAAGGAACATGACCTTGACCTTAATTCTCTAATACAGTTTTCCAAATACTATTTTGAAAGGTAAATAGTCCTTATATTTAAAAGTGTTGGAAAAACTGAGAGGTACACAACTTATTATTTTGATAAAATCTAGTTTGTGGTAAACTTTGCCCCCTAAAGAAAATGGGACCCATACTTTAAAAGTGATGGGTCAAGGTACATATGCATCTCTCCGAAAGCTGAACAATGCGGTATAGTCATTTAATCAAAACGGATAAGAAATGAATGAAAAATTTGAGTTCAAATTATCCTTTTTGCACATGAACTATTTTTAGTTGTAGAATGTTTGTCCCGCATAAGATATCTCTGTGCAATGGGTAGAGTATATACACCTAAAATTTGGCTTAAGGGATTGGTGCGCTTGGATATCCCCAACTCTTTAGTGGTAGGACCTATCCTGTGTGGGCTTCGACTCCAAAGACCAAGTGCGCGCCACCGCCGGCCGACCGGCCCGTGCTCGGGTTCTAGGGTTGTGAATTTTTTTTTTTATCTGAGCTTTCTACTTAAATTTTTGGGCTGAAATTGTTTTCTAAAACGTCATTAATTGTTTAATAAATCGTCGCTCACGGACCGAAAAGGCAACTCCTTGTCTATAAATAATCCAAAATTCCTTCCATTTTGCATATCTTGCTTCTTAAAGTCGAGAGAGTGTCACTATTGTTGGTTCGCGGGGCAAATACGTTGCAGTCCTTATTGTGCTTGCCGTAGACCATTTTATCGTGGGTGGGTGACACCCATAGTCTATTTACCCTAAACACCATAGCAGGAGTGATTTCTGTCTTAGAGAAAGAGCATCCGAATGTTCTTCTTCAAACGTTGGTAATTTAACCAATTGTAAGTTTGTTCTTGTTCATTAAATTTTGTGGTTTCTGATTTATTGAATAATTTAGTAAAACATACACTACTGGAATAACAAAAGGACACCTAATCTATATGCCCTTCCTAAGTACCATTTCATACATATAAAATATAATTCAAGTTATCAATCTAATGTAACTACCTATAACTCTTCTAACGAACATAACCACCAAATATGTTTGGATGGTCTGTAAAATGTGAAACACATGTATCACGTTTAATGTAATCTGCAAATCCCCGTGTTTCAAATAAGCTGTGCGCGCTTCTTTTTTGAGCTAACTCTCTCTCTGTCTCTCTTATTTATTTTGAAGAAAATTATAGTTATTGCCACGCTTATGCTAACTAATATATTTAAGCAGGACAAGCATTGCTACTCTCGGATGCTCGAGCTACTCGTAAACGTATGGGCCTACCATAGTGCGAGACGAATGGTGCATATTAACCCCAAAACCGGGGCGATGCAAGAGCACCACAAATTGAAGAGCCGAAGAGGTCAAATGTGGGTCAAATGGTTCCAATACAGCACCCTCAAGAGCATGGACGAGGACTTGGCAGAGGAGTATGACTCGGACCGTCCTACCCGACGGCGATGGCTGTGGCCATCGACAGGCGAGGTCTTCTGGCAAGGTATATATGAGAAAGAGAAGAATAAACGCATCCGAGATAAAGAAAAGAGGAGGCAACAGAGTAAGGATAAAATCTCGAGAATTAGGAGACGGACACGCCAGAAAGTGTTAGGGAAGTACGTGAAGCCTTTATCAGAGGAGGATACAGAGAATTCAAACACAACGGTGGTTGCAGCCAGGCTTTTGAGATAGCAGTGTTTGTACTTTTTGTTTTTTGGTTATCTTTGCAAATAGTGTAATTCCAAAATTTAATTCTTTCCAAATCTCCCCACTTACCTACCACCTTATTTTATTTTATTTTTTCCTCATTTTTATATCAGAGAGGATGCCAAGGGTTACATGTTGTATGTAAACTGATTCATTCTTGATTTGTATACTAGTGTAATATATTATATTCATTATTTTCTCTATTTGACACCACTCTCGTAAGATTAGAAATGTGATTTTTTTTTGCCCTTCTGTTGTGTGTAAAAGTAAAGCTGTAAGAAAAATGTATCAGAATATAAGATACGTTGTAAATATTCATATTTATTCCATTTAAGTGGATGTGTACTCCTATTATGGCTCTGTCAATAATTAAGGGGTGATCCCTCTATAATTGTTAAGCCAATGAATAAGAAAATCTCTGTGTCTATAAAATTATATCTTTGTTTTATTTCTTTTAACACGTTATCAACACGAATTTTTATTTTCACTCGCTTTAAACATTTGTGATTGATATCACAAGTTGATTATTTTCTGTCATTATTATTTCACAAATCGATTGTTGTTTTTTCGAGCAAAGGGTAAGTACATCACGATTTCTAAGAATTCTAGCATTGTGTCTTTTCATAGTGCATGAGATGAATTCCGCTCTCTTGGTGGCACATAATTGTTGAGAGATGGAGATAGCTATACACCTTTCGTTTTTTATATCTTTTCCGGTTGTTTAACCTCATTATGACTTGATAACTGCTTGTTGTAGCAATTTGGAATTAGGGTCCTTATTGACAATTTTTAAATATTTAAGAACGATTTACTATTAGGTCCACTTTTTATGTCACTAGCGTGAACTTCTACAAAAAGAGAATTAGCGGACTCAAGTGTTTAAAATTTGTCAAAATTCCTTTAGGGCCCGTTTGGCAACCCAATTCCAAGGCTTGGAATTGGAAGGCCCTTGGAATTGGAAGGCCAATTTCAATTATGTGAAATTAAAATTGGCCTTCGAATTCCATTTCCATGGCTTGGAATTGGGGTGCCAAACGGACCTTAATGTTTAAAATTTGTTTGCGAGGGAGTTAAGAGTATTTTCCCATTGTTTGTTTGTATACCTATACGATTAAGAACTCATCAATGATCATTCCCAACTTTATAGTTTCATTTAGAACAATAATTATAAGGAAAATGATAACATCTGCCTTTAGAGCACATGTTTTGAGCTTCAAAATAGTAAGTATGAGAGCTCTACATGAGTATTTATGCTCTATTAAATGTATGTTGAAATTCTGTTCCTACTATTTTTTAATTCTTATTGTCCTTAGGACACATGTTATCAAGACCCTAATTATAATAATAAATTATATTACTCACGAGTCATTACAACATCTCATTCCATCCATTTGTATTTACTTCAGTGCTCAGATTTTTTTCTACATTAATATTAAAACCAATTGTGTTAAATTATTCCTTTTAACAAATTGGAGTAGTTATTATTATTTTTTTGTTTTGTGATTGTTCCGCATGTCTAGAATTGTTATTTTGGTTGACAATTTTGTTTATAAATGCAAAAGTACTTCGTAGTAGATGATATCTCGCTTACAAGTTGGGGAGGGTAGGCTCTATTTTGATTAAGCACTTTACATGGTTTCACCCGCAAGTTGAAGGACAGACACCTATGATGCCTTGTGTGTTAGGGTATGAAAATTTACCTCAGAAGGACTTAAACCATGAGATTTGTGTTGATTTTACGAGGCCATTTAAAATTAATAGTCAACTGTAGTGTGACTAGTTGACATTATTTGTTTTCATGGCAGAAAATACTAAAGGAATTGAGACAAGTTGTGTTTAATTACAGTAAAATGGGAGACTATAGGGCCTGGAGATCCTTATAAAATTTATTGAGCATGTTATAGACATGGGACCTGGACTGACGAATCTCAGCGACCGACAACACTATCAGTAGTGTATCGGGAGGGTTCCTTGTTTAGATTTCGTCTGCGAGACATCCCACGTATGAAAGTAGCAAAGGTCGAGAGCTGAGAGATGTTAGACCCTAGGACATTTTGGGTTAAGATTATTATTATAATTAAATGGGTTAATCTGTTGGGGTTTAGTGTATCCCTTTTTGCGATATGAGACTTATATTGGAAATGGGCAAAAGTTAGAACTTACATGATTACCGCATACATTTGTTGTTATTTCTACTTTCTTTTAATCTTGGGCCGACGGATCTCAACAACTGACTACACCGTACAATAGTGTATCGGGAGGGTTCCTTATCTGGACTTCGCTTGCGAGACGTCCCGCGCACGAAATTGGCAAAAGTCGGACACTAAGATCATTATTTTCTTTCTCATGCACATATATGGCGTTATACTCGGTGTATGGATATGTTCGGTATGAATGGTACAAATTAGATGTATATGTGCCAACCATCTTTGTAAATGTTATGTCTGTATTCATATAATGTGAAATATATGAACACCCCAATGATGTTATGATAGGCACGGGTGAGCCTTTTCTTTTACCTCATAGAATATGGGTATGGACTAATTGAACATAAAATTTGGGTTAATAATGCGGATTAAAAATATAAGGTTGGGCTTTAACGAATTTTGAGGACGGAATTCCGTTATAAGGGGAGGAGAATGTAATACCCCGTAATTTTTGAATAAAATGTTTCGATGAAATTGAATTTGATGATGTGATATTAATTTGGGAATAAATTAAATCAGATGAATTTAAATTAAGATGAGTAAATTTTTTAATTTAAAATAAATATTTATTCGGGATTATATAAATATAAAACATAACTGAACATATTGGGCTAGCTAGTGAAAAATAAATCATTTATAAATAAATTTTTGGGGCGCGTCGTTGGAACATATTAAAAATGTCTTAAGTCAGATAAATATAATTGGGACACATTTTGGGAAGCGTCAGAGACTCGGTTTAATGTTTTTAATATTTAAAATTGGTTCCGAGTCATAGGTATATGAGTTGGGGAACTTTTGGGGTAGTTGGATTATGGATTCAGGCTTATTTGGAGGTTCAAAAGTTGGGCAACTCGGGATTACCACTAATTAAGTGGTTAAGTGGGGGTAAACCACTCCCCCACTATCATTAAGGGAAATCTAAAGTAGCAGCCATGGGAGCGAGAAGAGAGAAACACCAAGAGAGGGAAAAAGAGGAAGAACAAAGAGGAACCTAAAGCTTTCAAGGGTTTCTCCTCTACAAGAAATTAAAGGCAAGACTTTTCTTGTATAATCTATGTCTTCCAATTGATTTCTCAATGCATATTGTTTACTCCCTTTAGATTTCTGGAATTTAGGGCTTGATGAATGGGATTTAATGATGAATAACTCATGTAGAGGACTAATTTATGTATAGAATCCATTCCAGAAATTAAGTATCGATAATTCTGAATTTGAGTGTTAGCTTCCCTTAAGATTTTGATGTCTATTTAGGGAGAACTGTATAAGAAATGGAGATATTGTTATTTCAACATTTTGGACTGAAATCTGTATAAAAATCCCTAAATTTGTTACTGTCTTGATGAAATTTTCATGATTTAATGTGAAGAAACAATCCGAATGTTTAAACCATTAACAATTATCAAATGGGAATTTATGAGGTTGGATTGGGATTGTGAAACCTGGGTTTTTCGTACTGGTTTTGGGCTGGTAATAATAGCACTGGGCAGACTGCCAATAAGGAACGAAGAGAGAAGGAAGAAGCAGGGGTCGCTCAAACGACCACCGACGACGTTCGAGCGACACGCCCGTGTCAGGCGGAGAGGAGCCCGGTCGTCGACGTGGATTTTCTTCTCACCTCCCCTTTCTACTGTAGCCTCAATTTCAGAACTGTTGCTCAATGAATTTTGTTATTTCACATAGAGTAGATAGAGATTTTGGTGCCTATAAAAAAGATAAAACCAAACACTCTAAATCATCCAAATAAAAAAAATCATAATTCTTGTTAGAAGAGGACCAAAGAATCCTAAGCGACTCTGCTTTAAGTCGAAGAAAGTCGTTGATGTTACCCTCTAAATCGGGTTCACACACCCTATATTGAGCAGAAAAAATCTCACACTACTCCCACTCACCATAAAATTTTCATTTTCAACAATGGATAGCAGGGTGGAGAGTTCTATATTTTTCCTTTTGAGGCCTATAAATCCTTATAGAACTTAACATCCTCGGATTCCTCAATAGTACTCAAAGAGGAGTTAGAAATGATCATTTCTTATATAATTGGTTGAGGAACATCAAAATCCTCCAAATCTTCTAACTCATCTAATTTCCCTCTTGCCATGAAAGTGTCAATCATCATCCGAATCCAAGTAATCATTCACTAAAAGTTGCTTGATATGTAATCTTTCCACGACCTTGACTCAAATACGTGGGACATTGCTTATAAATATGTCATCGACCAACACACGTAAAACATGTAATGAGTTTTTGAGATTCAACCTTATTATCTCTACTTCCTTGACCAATTTCAAATATAGACGAATAATTCTTAAAAGCGCCTTTATATTGAAATTGCTTGTCAAGTTTTGGAAAACATTTTAGTGAGGAAGGACATATCCTCTTCACTAACATTAAGGGAACTCAAACTAAGATATGCCCTCATAGCCTTAAAGAATATATTTTTTCTCTTTAAGATCCATTTCCTTGATGATATAACAAATTCTCCTTATAGGTTTAGAGATAGACAGCCAATTCATCAACACATATTGGTTTCAAAAGAAAAAATCTAACCTCATAAATGGCATCCACTTTGCCACGGAACCTACTTTGGGGAGACCATATGATTTTATCAACAATTATATCCTCTTTGATAGTCTTACATGTAACAACCCGTGATTTTTAAACCGATTTTAATTAAATTAACTCCGATTTTGAAAAAATAAAATTTTGGGATCTATTATATCTTGGTATGTAAAAATGTTGGTTTTTATATATAAAAAGAAGGTATAATTTAAATTGGGATTAAAATTTGAAAATTACAACTTTTGTATAAAAATCGAGGGAGGATCTGACTTGAGGAGAAAAAAATAAAACAACAATATTCGACCGTCCGATCGAGTTGAAATTTTTTATGCAACTTTGTATCCCTTTCATCTACTATGCCTTCAAATTTTAGTCAATTGCAACGGTCCGATCGTCCGTAATAAATTTTTTAGTGTTTGTTTCTTAGTATGACTAACATTCTTTTTGGTATATAAACATAAAGTGGCGGGTTTAGGACTTTTAAAACACATTTTATCCTTAAAAAAAATCAATAGCCTCCTCTATTTTCATCTTCCATCTACAAAACCCTAGCCCCATTTAAACTAAGATTTCAATGCAAGATTTGAAGGCTTATTTGGTGTTTTCTCGAGTTTGGGGTAGAACGAGTTTTGATTATTTTTGCGAGAGGAATGCAGTGGTGTGATCAAAATTTTGAAGCAGAATCTTAGGAGTTTCTTGGGATGATTTTAAGGTAGGAGGTTTACGCAACATATTCCTTAAATCTCTCAAGAGTAGTCGTTTGTTCCTCATTTATTTGTACTCATATTGTTGATATCATGAAGCTTATTGGAATCCAAAATATTGATTCGATTAGAGATATTGTTTTTGTTAATTGGCATGGTGTTATGAATTTTTTTATATGGCACGGAGAATGGACACCCGCCAATAGTCCAAAAGTTCAATAGCCAGAATGAGGCTTTACGAAGCTTAGGTTAGGTTAGGTGAGGCCTTGTGATCTATTGATGTATTATTGAGAAATTAAATTGGTATAATGCTCGGATGTCGCATTGGACTTGAATTCAGATTCGTATTATTGCATTTTGTTCACTGGTATTGTGTTGAGCATCTATTTTTGTCATATTGTGTACTTCCCCGTATTATTCTTTGAGTGACAGGTTAGCGTGTATTTAGACGCTACGGATGTTTGGAGGATTTTATAGCTCGACGTTTGGAGGATTTTATTTTTGTTTAGATTTGCAGTGTAATTATTTGGGGAATTTAGCATTATTTTTAGAGGAATTAAATTGTAATTATTTTGGAGGTATAAATTTTGGATTGGATTATGTTTATTTTTGTGTAATGTATGAGGATTTAGTTTAGTTTTAATTGTAGTAGCGCCTCGTGTTTTGTGCGGGGTGTTACATTACCTAAAGAAAAGATAGCGGTCAATATGTCATTTTTTTATCCATTCGACCTGAGGTTTTTCCCGGTATGACTTTGTGTATTTTGGATGGTTTAGATTTTTACGCATTTAGATTTACCACCTAAATCTAACATGATATAATTGGTATAATCTCATTAGTATACTATCGACACATAGACATGATACAAGTTCATATGCCTCTAAAATGGATTAAAAGAAATTTTACCACTTTTTATTGTTATTGATTTTAGGGTCAATTATTAAATAGTCCCTACTATAAATATATATTTTTTAAAAAGGACACATATTTTTAGTTTAACCCATTTAGTCCCTCAAGCACTCAATATCCTCTTATTTTTAGAGGTCCGCGCCAGCAGCACTCCCTCTCCAAAATATGTGGCAAAGGACTTTTTGAGGCAAAATAAAAATGTTTGGACTAAATGGGTATTAAAAAATGTCCGAGGGACTATTTGGTATATGTCCCTTGATTTTAATTGTATAACTTAGCCCCATATCGAGAAAGAGTACACACAGTGTCAAGATTAGTGCGTTGACCTCTTTAACAATGTGACTCTTTGTGATGAATGTCATAGTAATCTGTTCCACGAGTTCCTTAAAGATGGAGATTGACCTAAGGGCCATTATCTCAAACTACTTGAGGGCGAGTTCATCTTTGATAATGTGAAATATTTATGTGGTTAGGTATATTACAACTCTTAAGGAAAAGACAATGCCAATCCAATCCCAAAAGATCTCTAGAAGATGACATTTTTTGTGTAAGTTTTGGAAGTCAACAAATATATGTGGTTTTATTTTTGACTTTACGAAGAGGATACACGTTTATCCCTCCAGGTTGGGGTGATCTTAAAGATGTGTTTCTACAGACCTTATGTTGTCAGGCTTATTATTAGTGCTAGGGACTTGTGATTTATAGTGCCCATTTAAGAAGTTTCAATCATATGGTTATGTCAACTCTCTCTCAAGTCCAATAGCCCTTTTATTGTAATTTCTCTTCATATATGTTGATCCATATAATCTTGAGCAACTTCAATGCCACGAGATCCACAATGAGACTATGTTCGGTGGGGGAATTCCCTAAAATGTACGTGTCTCAAGTGAAGAAAAGATCCTATAGGGGTGTATAGGAGGGAACATATATCTATTAATGTGATCATAATTGTAATCTCCATTCCTTTGTTTTGTGTACATGATAATAATTCGAAGAACAATGCCTTCCTAGGTTTGTAGGGTTTGATGGGTGAGAACTCATGGTTGTGTTTAAGAGAAGATCCAATAAATGAATGGGGGCTTGTGAGTTTCCCATAAACAACAACAAATAATACTAGGATAAAACATGGAACACTTTTGTTTTGTGCGGCACGATTCGTGATTGTTTATAAAATTAACAATCAAGTAAACAGGAATATAATGTGGTTAACAAAAGGAAGATACACCCCCTGCGTAGAGGGAGGTCTTATTACTTAAAAATATTACTCGGTGTTAGAAGTTCTAGGTTAAAGATAAGAGATATGATTATAAAACCTTCCCCCTCGGTAGAGGGAGGCCTTATTACTTAAAAATATTACTAGGGGTTAGAAGTTTTAGGTTAAAGCTAAGAGATGTGATTATAAAACCTAATTATCAAATTATTTTCAACTTTGAAAGAAATATACTTGTTATAGTATACTTCATGATGAATTTTATTTGTATCTAGAAAAAAGGCAAATAGTTTTCATTATCTTAATAGATTTTTACCATAACCAATCGTTAATAACGTAAATTAAGGTGGACTATTAACCTCACCTTCACAAAAAAATTGCTAATTTCCTTTCGTATTTATTTTAGAGGTCTAAATTAGTCCCTTCAGTATTAATCAACACTTACCATTCCTAGTTAGACCCCAAATTCAAATATCTCCTTAAATGACAATATTGCATCAAAATCAAACCCGACATTGTGATTATTAGTTGATTTGGTACAATCATGGTAAGATTAGAGGTCGTCCTTCCACATTTGAGGGTTTAAAATCCACCAGATACCCATATTGAACTTTTAGTGATTCATCCCAGATCTGCGTGCCTTCTATTTCCACAGACTATTTTTTTATATTTTTAATTAACCTGGCATTTTTGTAATATCTCGAGAAAATTCTTAAGAAAATTTCAATTATATGTAAAAGATTTCAAAAAATTCTTATAAATTTTTAAATAAAATTTCCATTGGATTTGTACGAGATTTGAAAAAAATATCTAATTTATATATGTGTGTGATATATATATATATGAGAGAGAGAGTAAAGGATAATTTTCGACATTAGGTTTACTCTATAAGGGTATTTTTATAACTTAGCTCATATAAATGCATTTGATAAGATAATGAAATCTTCTAAAATGGATGTCAATCCTGAATAAAAATAAAATGGGATCAATACCCAAACAGACAAAACTTTTGGGTACCTAGCCCCGAACAACCATATAAATGGGTGTTTTTATTCACACCATGGTTTATTTTCAATTGACCATGTTAGAAAGTTTTATTATTTTAAACGATTTTGTCTACAAAAAGGATAATCAAACCCCATTTAAACCACCTGTTAACATAAAAATATTCTTTTGATTAAGTTGGATAACTTAACCATTTATTGCATATATATGACACATATTTTAATTCATCCACATCCACTTTTAAGTTACCAATCTCTCTCTCTCTCTCTCTCTCTCTCTCTCTCTCATATCATCAATTGGGCGAGTTAAGAACCCGCGGTAAGCAAAATCAATCCATCATACCAGTCATAGTCGCCTCCTTCATAGTGATGGAATACCTATAGCCACCATGCTACGCGATGCCGGAACTCGACGACTCCGTGTATGCAAATAGTAGCTCATCATAATAATTCTCATCAAGTATCTTAACATAATGCAGTTCCACCTGGACACTCACCCATTTATTCACATTTTACATGTTCATTTATCTATGACATTATCAAGTTCACATGTATTTTATCACTTTATGTTATATCATCATTACCCAAATACCCCACCCTTGAGTTATACCCAATTATAGCCTTTAAATATGTTTTCACCATTATATAAAGAGATAAAGGGTTACAAGTATATATGTCTCTTCTCATAACAAGCACATGTTTATCTCGTACTCATTATATTGTCTACATGAAAAATTCAATATAAAAAATAATAACATTTTAAGTAAAGGGTCATATTATAATCTGCATAAAAAAGATGTAATTAGGATTCCATGGGCATAATTCACCATAAGGTTTTATTTTATAATTCAAGTGTTCCATTGTAATCTAAAATGAGTTTCCATAAGTGTCTTCATCATGAATATATTCCCTACACTAAATTTTGTCACTTTGATAATTTTTATTGAGATTACTACCATTAAAGCATGAGGTACAACCGTGCCAACCATGTTAAAACTTAAGAAGTTATCAATTCTAAATTAATCCCTTATTTTCCATATTCTATCTTCAAATAATCAATTCTTAAGAATAAGTTCACAAACCCTAATATTCCAATCTCACAAGTTGAGGCCAATATTCGATTTCTAAAATTATTAGGGGCCAAAAATATAGTATCATTTACTTAGGAATAATGGATTTAACCTAATCACAACAATATGTTAGGATTTCATAAATTACTAATGGAATGTAATTGATTTTAACAATACAATTAGATTTATGTGAAATTTAGCAGATACACATAAAAAAGGATAGGAGTAGAAAGAAACTTGCCAAAAAAAAAATAGGTTCAAACTTGACTTTCTTGTGAAGAAAGACGTTAAATTAAATCATGAAAAACCACTTTGAATCCCTTAGAAAAAACTTGAAACCTAGTTTCTAGATCTGGAATTGAAAAACGTAGGCTATGATTTGATTTTTTAATTTGAAGTAAACTTGGTTAAAAGGTGCTTCAATTTTGGGAGGAAATGGTGTGTATTTGTTAGGAAATAGGGGATAAATTTTTTGTTTGCTTTGAAAGAAAAGAATGATGAAAGTGATTTGTGTGGCAAAGGAAAAAGGCTGGCACTTTTTTTTAAAAGCCTTGCCGCTCTAGCGGCACACAAGACCTGCTATAGCGGCCTCCTACCCGCTATTGCTAGATTGACAAGCGTGACTACTATTTCAATTGATCAATTGAAATAACACTCACACTTGCCAATCTACGTCGTGTATTTGGAGAACTACGGGGATATGTTGCCGAATTTTTCTCAAATCGTAACAATGTGCATGAGCTGTTAAGTATATTATAGAAATATGCGGTCTTGAATGGGATAGGACTACTCACCCTTTAGTAGTCTTGAATGCCGAATTTAAAAATCGAATATAAATAAGACATAATTAAATGAAACACACTATAAATCTAAGTTTTGTTTATACCAATCCATGAATATACGCTTCTTACCTTTAATAGGTGATTAGTTATGGTAGATGGGATGGGATATCCTAAATACAAAGAGTGGATGGGTGAGACAAATATAATGGGGGATGTGTTTCGCCGAGGAGGTAATGAATTTGTGAAATACGCAAAGAGATGTCATAATGATGAAGAGTTTTCGTGTCTGTGTGCTAGGTGTAAGAATGGTAAGGTATTTGAGTGGAAAACAGTTGAACTACATTTGTTAAGATGGGGTATGCAAGATATTTATCGATCTTGAAGTTTTCACGGTGAATTGAAAGTTCCATTTGTCCCCGAACAACCTTCATAACAACATTCAACAAGTAGGATAGATGTAGAAGGGGCCGACGTAGATTATAATATGTTAGAGGATTTAGTTGATGATGCGTACGGAGTTTATGAAGAGGAGGATAATGAGGTTACTGATGATGTACACGGTTCAGGTGCTCGTGAAGATATCACAATAAACCTTGACGATGATTACCAAAGTTTAAAATTTAAGGCGACCCAACCGTTATACTTTGGCTGTGAGAAATATCAAACAACTTTACATGCCATGGTTAGTTTGCACAATTTGAAGACGCAGTACGATTTGTCTGGCAATAGCGTGATAGGAATTCTGAATTAGGTGAAGGGCTTACTACCCAAGGAGAATACGCTTCCAAATAGCTATCCTGTTATGAAGAACAGTTTGAAAGGTTTGGGAATGAAGTATAAATCTATTCATGCTTGTGTGTATGATTGCATACTATACCGAAAGGAGTATGAAAATATCGATCATTATCCGGTATGCGATGAACCTGGATATGTCCAATCTACTAATAAGGAAGGCACAAGCTCAAAAGTGCCTCAAAAAGTGTTGAAATATTTTCCCGTTGGGCCTAGATTAAAGCGATTTTTCATAGTACCATGGATAGCGGAGGCAATGACTTGGCATGATAGGACAGAAGTAGGGGGTAATCTCATGCGTCATCCTATTGATTCTACAACTTGGAGGAGGATGAATTATGAGTATCTCGATTTTGTTCGAGAACACTGCAACATTCGTTTGGCTATATCAACAGATGGTTTCAATCCATTTGGAAATCTAAGCACTAATCAGAGTGTATGGCCAGTGATCCTAGCCCCACTCAACCTCCCTCCTTCACAGTGTATGAGACCTGAATTTTCGATGCTGTCTTTGTTGATACCTAAGCCAAAGGCACCAAGTGATGACATCGACGTCTACCTGACTCCTTTGGTAGAAGAATAAAATGAGTTGTGGGAAGAGGGTGTGCAATCATTTGACTCTTTTAGAAAAGAAGAGTTAACGCTGAAAGCTATGTTGATATGGGCAATTCATGATTTTTCAGCTTATGGGACATTATCCTGTTGTGTAGTACATGGTTATTTGGGGTGTCCTATTTGTGGAGAGGAGACTGAATGTCTTCATATATCCACTAGCTCAAAAAATTTATACCATTGCCATAGGAGGTTTTTACCCCCGACTCATAGTTTTAGATTTGAGAAAGGTTCCAATTTTTTATCGGGAGGGGTTGAACATATGCTAACGCCGAGACAACTTTCAGGTTCAGAAATTAAAAAAAATCTTCTGAATATGGCCCTAATATGCCAAATAAGAATCCCAAATTTAAGAATGTCAAGCATAAGAAGATCTCAACTGGGAATGAAACCGAGACAAGAAAGGCATGGTCTAGGAGGTCAATTTTATTTGACTTGCCTTATTGGAAGAATAACCCGGTGCGCCATGTGTTGGATGTGATGCATGCAGAGAAGAACCTCACTGAACATATTGTGGGAACTTGCCTTGGGGGGAGTCATTTGAAGGATGGAGAAAATGCATGAAAAGGCCTTAAATCGTTGAAACTTAAGCCACAACTATGGTTGAAAGAAGATAGTAGGGGAAGGACAATAATTCCCCCTGGTGCATTTACTTTGACGAGTGGGGAAAGGAAGGTGCTTTTAGACACAATATATAATTTGAAGGGTCCATCTGATTTTTCATCCAACTTGCATAGGATTGTGAATTATGCTACTCATGATTTATGTAAGTGTAAGTCTCACGATTGGCATATGATCATAAAATTGGTTCCTCTATTGTCTAAGAACTGTTTTTCCAAGCACAAGGATTTGCGGAGGGCTATTATGCAAATTAGTATTACTTTCTCACTTTTGTGTGAGAAGGTAGTCGATCGAGAACACATAGTGGCCGCAAAATTGGCAGTGATCGAAGCGATTTGTGTGTTGGAGAAGTACTTTCCCCCAGCATTCTTTGACATAAGTGTGCACTTGTTGGTATACCTATGCGACGAGGCGCTTCTTTGTGGTCCAATTAGATATCGGTGGATGTATCTGTTTGAAAGATTGATGACAGTTTTTAAAGATTACGTCAAGAATACGCGATATATTGCAGGATCAATTGCAGAGGAATACATCACCGTGGAGTCATCAATCTATACTCGGGAATATATGCTTGACTCGATCAACGTTGATGACACTAATGAGTTCATCGATGATGGTGGTCATGTGATAGGAAAATGAGTGAAATTAACGAGTTTGCAACATGAACAAGTAGCTCGTTATCTATTTGACACACATGAAGATGTAGAAGAATGGAAAAAGTAAGTTTAAATTATTTTAAGTTTTACATTATTTTAGAATATTTTAGATTATTTTATACATGTTTAATTTTATAATATGCAGAAAATATGAAGCCTGTGAGAACAATAAAAGACGAAAAATAATAGTACAATCAGACAGCGAATTTAGGCTGTGGTTGTCACAAGAGGTAATTATAATGAAAATGGCCGTTATATAACGTTACATTACACTCAAACTTTACTACTAACCTAATTAATTTATCTATATTCTCAGCTCTTAAAGACGGGTGATGCGACACCAAGGCTTGCTCATCTAGCCACTGGACCCTTGTTCATGGCACAAGAGTACAAAAAGTATCGATTGAACGGTTACGTATTTGGCACAAAAGTGTACGATGAAAGTACAAATATATAGAACTCGGGCATTTCATACAAGGCTCTTACTTTCTTTCGACCGAGCACAAAAGATAAAAACCTCGTTGAAGCTGAAATGACTTACTATGGTGTAATTCGAAATATATTTGAATTGGATTATATAAGCTTTAAAGAGGTTGTATTTTACTGTGACTGGGTAAGAGTTGAGGATAAAAATGCTTATAAATTTTATCCTGGCACCAATTTGATCATGGTTGACTTGTCCAAGTTCAAGAGCAACGACCACGTGAGCGATGAGTCGTTTGTTTGTGCATTTCAAAAGGTCAACCAAGTGTTTTACTCGGAGTATATCAACAACGAGCCGTGGTCAATTGTCCTATATGTGCCAAAGCATCTAAATAGTAGTGCGGATGACTTGGTTGCTCCTACCGAATATCAATCCATTTTTTATGATAACCCGAATTTGAAATAATTTTTCAATTTGTAATAAATATTTTAATTTGTACTTTATCAATCCATTTTTAATGCTTTTAATTGATTTGCACTTTATCATTCACTCTTTTTATCTTTCTCTCTTTCCTTTGTATATGTGTGTGTGTGTGCGCGGGGGGGGGGGGGGGGGGGGGGGGGCAATGTGTGTGTAGTGTGCGTGTGTGTTGGCAGTAGGTGTTAAACAGTAATAATTAATTTCGATTTGTAGTAATTGTACATATTTGCATGTCTTCTTCAAATTCATTTGGATTTGTACTAATAACGATATTTTTTTTACAGAAAGTATCTCTTTCAGGTATTAAGGCGATGATGATGATGATGTTATCTGGGCTTGGTGGTAGCGGAGGCGACGAGGGTTCCTCGGCTCCTAGTCTCCCCAAATGGGGCAAATTGGGGATAGCCATCGAGAACAAGCGAGGCTATTAGCGAGATCCCTCGAGTTGGTAAAGACGATCATCGGTCCGGGGTACACTAGTTAGAGGGAGGTGCCAAATGAGCTAAAGTTAGTTATTTGGGTGGAACTACAGGTAATGTATTTATATTTATATTTATATAAATATTTCAATTTCAATTTCATTTAATATTTTTATTTTTATTTACATTTATATTTATTTACAACTTACATTGTATTTGTTGGACAGGAACAATTCAGCCTGGATCCAAAACTACACGATTCCATCTTGGAGCAGTTGAGGGAGCAACACAAGATGTGGAAGAAAAATATGCGGACCCGGTACTTTGGGAAGATCCGAGACTCCGTTATCCGAATGCGTGACTCCGTCCCGTCGTAGGAGCCGATCTCATTGTCATAATGACAAAAGTTCATTGATAATGATATCGGGGAGCGACAATTGGTATCTCGCCAATCGGGGAGGGAAAATCGGGCAAAAAAGACGGACGTGCACTACTCCGACAGGACGTAATACGCCGAGGTGGAGCATAGGATGATGGTAAGATTTAATTTTTCTATAATTACAGAAATATGTTATTATGCATTATTTTACTTTGCGGGTCCGATACTAATTTTGCATTATTTTATTTTAGGGGACGGGGATTGGCCCTGGGGGTATTCCACATAGGATCGATACTTATGTGGTATTCGGACAAAGAAGGGGAAGGATAAGGAGGTGCCCCCGATTGTCGCGTCCACGATGGTAAGTAATCCGACAGTTTACTTTTTGTTAATTACGTTATAATTTTTTTATTTACTTATTTAACTAATCATGTGCTTTTTGTCATTTCAGGCAAAGCTTAATAAAGTGCATGAGTCGCAGTCTGATGACGACAAGGCATCTTTATCCACAGACACACTCGACCAAGTGCTTGGCGCTGATCGTAAGGGGAGTAAAAGGGGGGTGAGCTAGCGGGTTGCCAAATCTAGGATCATCAGATTGGAGACGAACAATACCGAGTTAGCTCGAATGGCGAACTCGCATGACGCGAAGCTGTCCTGTTAGGAGGCGATGGTCCAAGATATGTTCTCATTCATAAAGCGTTCGTTGGGTGAAAATCGTAAGGGGAAAGGGAAGGAAACGGTCGTGGAGGAGGAAGTGCAGGAGGATGAGGATGTGGACCTCGCTGCTTCATCGTCGACACATGCGGACTCTGATGATCTAGTCCTCTATTTGGCTCCCTTCGATCGATCGATATCGACACTTGGTTGGCCGAGCGTGTTTAACAGGACATATTTGATGGCCAGTGGATAGGGCGGTGGTTGAGGGACCCGAATACCATCCAGGGTATGCCAGTTCATGGACATGTGCTTCAAGACATCGAGGCCAAGGTGCTCGTAACACATGTGATACCCGGGATGGAGAACTCTCCATTGTGGTTGTGCGAATAATGCGGCATGATGAATATACAAGGGTGTATGAATTCGTATATCGTGTGGCCTATCCACCTCCTCAAACCTACCCCAGACATGTAGTGACATTATTTGAATTGAATTGATTTAAGTTGTTACATTTGTATTATATCGTGATGTATATTGTTTTGAATGTATATTTGCATTATCTCTATTTTATTTAGATATATGATGTTTGAATAGGTACAACGTTGCTATAACAGGTACAAATATATTGCTGGGCAGTGGTAGTGGCCATACTGCCCAGCAGATTTTGTTTCAATTCTGCCCAGAATTGTCACGGTCATTGACCGTGACACGTCCGTGACGAAGGATAATTGTCACGTACTTATCACGGTCAATGTTCATGATAATTTTTTATTAAATGTCATGGGTTTGTCGCGATTATTAACCGCGACTAAGCTTGTTACAGTCATTGACCGTGACAAGTCTAATGAACTTATCACAGTCAATGACTGTGATAAGTCCGTGATAGCAAACGTTGTCACCCTAGACTTGTCACGGTCATTGATCGTGACAAGTTGGACTTGTCATGATCAATGACCGTGACAATTCGACAGATTTGGTGTAGTGTAATGACCATTTATTTTCAAATAGAAAAAAAATCATTTTCAACTGTTATTTTAGGGGCACCCTAAATGTTTAAAACTGAAAATAAAATATATAAAAAAACATTTTTCTAAAAAAATATCCCACAGGAAGGGGGGGAGGCTAAGTGACTATCGTATTGAAACCCCCCCCCCCCCCACACACACATATATATATATATATTGTAATACCCCGTAATTTTAAATGACTTTTAAATGGGTTATATTTTAAATTAATGGATTAATTAGATTTTATTATTAATTAATTCATTCGGGTTATCTGGACGGTGGATATTAAAATGGATGATTCTGAATATTACTTAAAGATATTTAGGTAATATATGAATGTGATGTCATTGATATGACTATATGATATAAATTCGGTAATTTATATTTTTAGTCAGACGCGGTATGGGACGTGTCGGGACTAGTTTATTAAATTAAAAAGGAAATTTATTTTCTATCGATCTAATAGTCATTTCGACTGTCTCGTTGCGTCCGGAAGGTTCGATATAGTCAGAAAAGTCTATTTGGATGTCAATTTTGAGTCTCAGGTCATTTGGGAATGAATAGACAACCCGAAAGGGCATTTTGGTCATTTTTCTAGGGGGGATGAATAGTGATTTCGGATTTGGAACTGTTATAAGTATTAGTAGATTAAGTGTATGGGGGATATTCATCTCCTCTTCACAAATAAGATCAGCCATCTTCCTAGAGAGAGTGTAAGAGTGCTTGGGAAGGGAAAAGTCACTTGGGAAGGAGAAGAACAAGAACCAAGGTTCACCACCACCAACCACCACCGGAGTTTGACCGGAGAAGGGACAACCAACTGAGATATACTACACCAAAGGATCAGACCTACAAGAAAGGCAAGTGTTTGATAATGGCAATTTAAGTTTGTATGTTGTCCATGTTAGAATAGTATGAAAAGAGAAGATTATTCATGTTTGGAAGAAACAATGGAATGATTAAATGGATTTCTGGAAACTGAAATGATATAGGAATTTAACTCATGTTTTAGGATGATATTAATCCACGAAATAGTCATGAATCTGTTGAAGAAAGTATGAAAACCATTGATGTGTTCTTGAAGATGATATATTGATAATTTCTGGAAATAAAGAGATAAACATGCTTTTTAACCCAATCCCTTGATGATTCTAGGATGTTTAGTGTACTGGAAATCGTTCATATATGTTGGCATATCATGTAGTAATAATTATAACTCATTTTGGAGGTTAATATGAAGGTTTGAATGAGTAAAAATGGTGAAACCCGTAGTTGCTGAAATGCAGAAAAACCAGGCTTGGACCTGAGTGATCGATCGATCGACCCCTACCTTCGATCGATCGACCTCCCCAGATTATGTAAAGTTGTTTCTTTTTAAATGTTGATTCTTATCCCAAACCTTTTGTGGATCTTTGGTGATTATTATTTGGATATTTTGGGACCTAGAAGTATCAGTAAACCCTTGATAAGATTTGAATTAATTTGATTTGGATTCGAGTGATTTAAATGATGAAAATTATATTGAATGGAATTTCGGTTGCTAGATTCATTTGTTAAATTTCCAAATGGGGATGTATAAGGATTTAAGATAGGACCAGTAAGGGTGATTGAATATAACACCTGGGTATCCTTAAGTTTACAAGAGGGTTTAATCCTAAGTGAAAGAATATGTGTTTATAAGAGATTTGAAACTATCGGTTTTAACCTTAATTAAAAGGAGAACTAAACTCGTAGTAGTTCGGGAGAAATAATGTTATGGACCAGTAGGATATTAGTGATTTCTTACTGAATATATGTTGAGGAAAAACCTATTTGAATCTTATGAGATGGGAGCTTAGAACACATTTGATTGAAAGAGGGTATGAGGTTATCCCGATCGCATAGTTGAAGTTTTCGGACCTCCTCGATCGACAAAGTTAAGTAGTAGTGTATTGGAGGGGTTCCTTGTTTGGATTTTGCTTTGCGAGACGCTCCGCGCATGAACCTTAACGACGTCGGTAGTGGAGAGATGTTATAGGTTGTGAGGATAATTAAATTATGAATTATAGATATGATATTTTAAAAGAGATATAATGCTACGTATGGGAAATATCTTAGGGTAGTGATAATTACCTTATTGATATTATATTATAGGTATGATAATACCTATTTGATTGATTGTTGATTTATGTGTATGACATACCTAGCTTACTTGCTATCGGTGGGAGGTTTACGCATGAGGGCAGTCATATCCTGATGAATCCATGGGATCTTTGATTTGTCGCTCGAGAACATAGGTCTATGAAAGACTTATCGGGGAGTTGATAAGTCCGCTGACTGTGGGTACGTAGGTATGTACGTGACCCATGGATACGAGAACTATGTTCGCCTCCAATTTGTTTGTTGTTGTTTATGGTTCGTGGAATCTTACCGAACCTGTAGTCCCCTATTCGGCGACCTGCGATGATGGGACATGATAGCAGAGTAATGCATTGCACCACAGCTGTGACTCGGGGTACCGTATTATTGTAAGGACATTTTTGTCCATTAGCATTTTATATGTCGTACGCCGTTACACCGTTGAGAAAATTCAAGAATCATACGCTCATCAACGGAATCCGAATATCAAAGGCAGAAAAGGAATCAAGGATCAGACCGGACCGATCTGGCCCAAATAAAAGAACCGATCCGGTTCCTCCGGATCGATCCGCCTAAAGAGATCGGACCGATCCGCCTGCTGAGGTGAGGCCGGTGTACCCCGGATCCATAGCGAACCGATGAAGCTAAAAAGCCGAACCGATCCGATGCCAACCGGATTGATCCGCCTTCAAAAAAGGAACCGATCCGATGACACCGGACCGATCCGCCTAAAGAGACCGGACCGATCCGACGAGGATAATTTCAAACAGATCGTGTTCAGATCATGTTCCGAATTTTAGGGCGCAAGTTCTCCTATTTAATCCCACTACGGGAAATGGTTTTTCTAAGACTTCTATACACGATTTTCAGAATAGAGAAAGCCCTAAGTCTTCACCTATTGAGTACCAATACTCTAGGTATTTTGATTCACACAAATTCCATACATTTGTGAATCCTTTTGGTAACCCAGGAACGCAGTTTTTGCAGTTCAACCCTTGTGGAGGAGACCGTTCTTCTTCTCCATTGCAACCCTACTGGAAAGGGATAATTCCAGCCGCGACTACAGAATCCGATACCTGAGGGTAATTCTTAGTCAACTTGTATTTTCATTGTAATCCGATTGTAAGCCGTTTTCTTACAAATTATAGTGGAAATAAATGGTTTTGCCCCTGTGGGGGATTTTTCCTTAATTGCATGTGTTTGAATGTTCTTGCTTAGATTATCATCTTATTCAATCACATACTGCTGCATGTTTAGGGTTTGTTTGTGCTAAAAAGGGTTTTATATATAATTTGATCATTTGAACGCGAGCACACACTCTTCAAATTGGTATCAGAGCAGGTTACGCTAATCTATCGCGTATTCCTTTTTCCGCAAATTTTTTCTAAGATATCAAATTTCTGAAAAAATTGATTTTTGAAAAAGTGCGTGTTCAAATGGAGAAGTCATATTATAAAATGCCTGTTTTTGACGGGACAAATTATGCTTATTGGAACGCCCGTATGAGGTCGGCTTTAAAAGCCATTGATGAACGTGTCTGGATTTTGGTTGAACGAGGGTGGACTCCTCCCACCGTGACTGTTGATAATGTGACCAACTTGAAACCTGATATTTCTTGGACTGATGAAGAAATTAAATGGTCATCTTTTAATTCTAAGGGTCTAAGTGCTATTTCTGGGTCTGTCACACCTGATGAGTTCAAACGCATAATGACGTTTACCACGTCAAAAGAGGCATGGGATGTTTTACAACTCACCCATGAAGGAACTAATGCTGTGAAAGAGTCTAAGTTGCAAAACTTGACAACTCAATTTGAAACAATCACCATGCATGATTCTGAATGCTTTGATGAATTTTATGCTAGACTTTCTGACATTGTGAATACTAGTTTTAATCTTGGTGAACATATTCCGAATGCTAGAGTTGTTAAAAAGATTCTTCGTTCTTTGCCTAAGCGTTTTATCCCTAAAGTCACTGTGCTAAATTCTATTGGTAATTTAAATACGCTAAAATTGGAAGAACTTGTAGGAGATTTGCAAACTTATGAAATTGATATGTTCCCTAAAAATGCTAAATCTAAAGATAAGGGAATTTCTCTTAAAGCCCAAGAGAGAAGGAGTGAGGGGTCAGCTAGAAAGAGGGTAGAGTCATCTAGAAAGATAGAGACTGACACGTCAGATTCTGAGTGCGATTTTGACTTAGATGATTTGGCTCTTTTCGCAAAAAAAATCAAGAGGATTCTCAAATTTAAGAAAAATGGCAATTTTAAAGATAAAAAGAAATTTGAGAAAAATAAGTTTGAAAAGAAAAATGAAAAAATTTCCAAAAATCCTCCTCTGAAAGAAAGTGAGAGATGTTTTGAGTGTGATGGTAGGGGTCATAGAGCTTTTGAGTGTGCCAATCGTCTGAATAGAGAGAAAGGGAAAGCTGTTCTTAATGCTACCCTTAGTGACGACAGTGAGGTCGAGACGGTGGATTCTGGAGATGAGTCACCGCATGAGTGTAAATTCACCGCATTCATGGCCAGCCAAGTGAGCACTCCTAGTTCTCCTCACGACGTTGAGGATGATGCTTCACAGGGACACCTCGACAATGAGAGCGATGTGAGTGAGGGGGAGGATGACACAAGTGAGAGCGAGAGTGATATACAACGCGCCTACGCTGAGTTATATTCCGAGTCATTTAAAACTAAAAAGCGTAACAAAGCGTTAGTTCTTAAGATCACCTGCTTAGAGGAAGATTTAAAGGAAGCAAGAGAAAGAGAGTTCTCCACTTGCACCGCCCTGAGAGAGAGAGAGATTCTACATGTGTCGAGAATGAGAATTTGTTTAGAGAGAGAGAGAGTGTTTTAGAGAAAGAGAGAGGGGACTTGATTAAGCAAGTGGCTAGTCTTACGAGTCAGCTCCATTCCTCCGTGGAGACTCGGAAGAAACTTGAAGCCCTTGTTGCCCAGTTGACTCATGATCTTGAGAAAGCACGGGAAGTCAAGGTACAAATCGAGGACAGATCTGGGAAGATGGGAAAGATGCTCCTCGGCCCCGCTTTAGGTTTTGGTGATCGTCAAGGAATTGGATATGATGGTGCCTTCGCGTCCCAAATTGCACCTGGACCAGTTCCTGAGTTTACTACAACTCCTTATGGTCACCGTAAAAAACCTCGAAGGAGAGTTCGACCAAGAAAAGCAAACCAAGGTCTGCCTTTGACTGTGCTCTTTTGTACTTATTGCAAAAGAAAAGGCCACCTTAGGGAAACTTTCTATAACATGGGTCGGACACGACGTACTACTGCTCCACCACGTCATACTGATGAGTTTTCTAGTCTGAGAGAGCGAGTTGAGTTCTTAGCTGCCACGACTCAAAGTTTAATGGAAGAATTTCGACGGATCTCTTTGCCGTTAGTAAATGCTTCTCACATTCCAGCTAAAATCAACAACAACCAAGGAAAACAAAAGGTCATCTCGATTTAGGTACCTAAGAAAGATAAAACGGCTTTTGTTGTTCATGTTGCTCTCAAAGCACATAATACCTCCCAGTGGTATTTTGATAGTGGGTGCTCCAGACACATGACAGGTGATGCCTCATTTTTTACTACTCTTGAGGACTATCAAGATGGCAGAGTCACCTTTGGAGATGGGAGTAAGTCTAGCATTATAGGACGAGGTACTATCGAGTTACCTGGTTTTCCTAAGCTAGAAAATGTTTTGTACGTCAAAGGTTTGAAAGCAAACCTTCTCAGCATTAGCCAGCTGTGCGACACTGACCTTGCAGTAAAGTTTGACCGGGACGCGTGTAAAGTCTACAATCAAACCGGTAAACTATTGATGTAAGGGGTGAGGACCGAGGATAATTGCTATGGGACTGAGCCCACATCCTCACTTGTCTGCAACAGCGCCACGATCACTCCTATGGATCTGTGGCACCAACGTCTAGGTCACGTGAACGTTAGAGATCTTAATCGTTTATCTAAAAAGGACCTAGTACGTGGCTTACCATCTCTTGGAAAGTCAACTTCAACCGTTTGTGGACCCTGTCAGTTGGGAAAACAA
This sequence comes from Sambucus nigra, assembly GCA_949130495.1. Taxonomy (NCBI): domain Eukaryota; kingdom Viridiplantae; phylum Streptophyta; class Magnoliopsida; order Dipsacales; family Adoxaceae; genus Sambucus; species Sambucus nigra. Next base: position 227,771,279 of record OX422223.1, on the reverse strand, counting down.
ATTCGTAGTCCTCATAGAAAGTTGCATTCCATTACCACCTCTCATGTTCTGGAGTTGATTCACATGGATCTTATGGGTCCCACTCGTACTGAGAGTCTAGGTGGTAAGAGGTACATCCTCGTGATGGTAGATGACTTCTCCAGGTACTCCATTGTAGGTTTTCTGAGAGAGAAATCCGATGCTGTAGATTTCTTAACGACTAAGTGCCGTGTCCTGCAAAATCAACACGGTGTCACTATTAACAGAATACGTAGTGACAACGGCACTGAATTTAAGGAAGCAAAGGTGGATTTGTACTGTGATAGCCTTGGGATCAAACATGAGTTTTCTGCTGTGAGAACTCCTCAGCAAAATGGGATTGTAGAGAGAAAGAATAGAACGATCCAAGAGATGGCTAGATCTATACTTCTAGGTCGTAAAGTTTCTAGGAGATTTTGGGCAGAGGCAGTGTTTACTGCATGCCACACGGTGAATAGGGTTTATTTGCGTCCACACACACTACAGACACCTTATGAGTTGTGGACCGGCAAGAAGCCCAACCTGGCGTATTTCCGTGTTTTTGGGGGTAAATGCTACATCCTACGGGATAGAGAGCAATTAGGAAAGTTCGACTCCCGGAGCGACGAGGGAATATTTCTAGGATATTCATCAAATAGTAGAGCATACCGGGTATTTAACCTGAAGAGCTCTAGAGTTATGGAATCAATAAACGTTACCGTGCAAGATGACGAACCTTCGACGGTTATTGATCCTAACCTTAAGTGTGAGGATGAGGATTGTTCTGACAGTGATTTACCTGTTCCTCTCTCACACTTTGTGGATCCTACTCCTGTGTTAGGGGACACACCTGCTTGGGTTCGCAAGAGTCATGACCCTTCTGCCATTGTTGGTGATCCCACTCTAGGGGTCAAGACTCGTGCTCAGCTAGAGAACGTTGTTAGCCATCTTTGCTACACGTCCAAAGTCGAGCCCAAGAACCATAAAGAAGCACTCAAGGATGAACACTGGATATCTGCTATGCAGGATGAGTTGCTTCAGTTTAAAAAGAATAATGTCTGGGAATTAGTCCCCCGACCTAGTGAGACTAATGTGATAGGTACCCGGTGGATCTTCAAGAACAAAATGGATGAATATGGTACCATAATCAGAAATAAGGCTAGGTTGGTCGCTCAAGGCTACACACAGATAGAGGATGTAGACTTTGGGGAGACATTTGCTCCTGTTGCGAGGCTTGAGTCCGTCCGTCTTCTGCTCGCCATCGCATGTCATCTGCGCTTCAAGGTGTATCAGATGGATGTCAAGAGTGCCTTTTTGAATGGCATTCTACAGGAGGAGGTTTATGTGGAACAACCAAAAGGGTTTGAAGACCCTCAGCACCCTGAGCACGTCTACTATATGAGGAAATCCTTGTATGGTTTGAAGCAAGCACCCCGTGCTTGGTACGAGAGGCTTACTTCCTATCTCTTAGCTCGTGGCTTCAAGAGAGGGGGAGTAGATATGACGTTGTTCGTCAGGAGAGATGACGGTGCTATTTTGGTTGCCCAGGTCTATGTGGACGACATAGTCTTTGGATCCACATGCTCCCAGCATGCTCATCACTTTGAGGAGGAGATGAAAAGTGAGTTTGAAATGAGCATGGTTGGTGAGCTTACATTCTTCCTTGGTCTCCAGGTTCGTCAGCTAGAGGAAGGGATGTTCATCTCCCAATCCAAGTATGCTAGAGACCTAGTGAAGAAATTTGGTTTAGACTCCGCTAAGCATGCCCGTACACCTATGAGTACCACTACCAAGCTTAGTAAAGACACTTTAGGCAAGGACGTAGAGCAAACCTTATATCGGAGTATGATAGGTAGTCTTCTCTATTTGATTGCCAGTCATCCCGACATCGCCTTTAGTGTTGGAGTCTGTGCGCGATATCAGGCATCCCCAAAAGAGTCACATTTACTTGCTCTAAAACGTATTATTAAATACGTAAGTGGGACTCTCTCATACGGGATTTGGTATTCCTTTGATACCGATGACCGTCTGTCCGCCTATTCGGATGCCGATTGGGATGGGGATGTAGATGGATGTAGGAGCACTTCTGGTGGGTGTTTCTATTTTGGTTCTGCTCTTGTCTCCTGGCTGAGCAAGAAGCAAAATTCCATCTCTTTGTCCACTGCGGAGGCTGAGTACATAGCCGCCGGGAGTTGTTGCACCCAACTCTTGTGGATGAAGCAAATGCTGGAGGATTATGGAATATCACAGGACACCATAACCATTTCCTGTGATAACACGAGCGCGATACACATATCCCGCAATCCAGTTCAGCATTCGCGCACAAAACACATCAGGATACGTGAGCACTTTATACGTCAGTTAGTTGAAGAGAAAGTCGTATCCCTGAGTTTTGTTACCACCGACCGTCAGTTAGCCGATATTTTCACGAAACCTTTAGATGCCCTTAGATTTGAGAGTCTTAGGAAATCTTTAGGGATTTGCACAGTTGACTGAGGGGTTGGTCTATGTCTAGAATAGGATGCTCCTTCATGTTCATATCATATGCTTCCTATTGCTAGTCTATTTTATATGTACCATTGCTTAGTTGTACAGCTTTGTTTTATTCTTGTTGCTTTTTATATTTCTTTTGAAAAATACAAAAAGATTTTCCTTTAAGAAAAATTTTGAGAAAAAGCACAAAAAGATTTTATTTTGATAATATTTTTTGAAAAAGGCCAAAAAGATTTTTCTGTTTTTGCACCTTTTATGGATGAGCATTTAAGTTAGCCAAGTCACAACTTCATTCCATATATCCATGTGACTGTTTGATAGAGATTTGAGAGGCTACATCATTTCATCCATGTGCTTTACATTGGTTGGAGTCTTTGAGATGTAATTAGTGATATCTTCCTACATGTTTGACTCCTATATCCTTTATTGCACACATGCACGGCTATATTTGATTATTGCACTTATCTATCTCATGTTGGCTTGCGTGTTTTCATCTCAATCCTGTCTATACAATGTACTATATGCGATAAAACTTGACAAGATTGGAATGCATGTAAAAACCGTTTTGGTGAGACTGTGTGTTTTTGAATAATGGGGAGGGGCTGCGAAAGGTCATTATCTATCCTTTGCGCAAAAGCCACCGTTAAAAAGGACCTAAAAAATGGAGGAATTCTAATATCCGAGGTCCAAAGAGGTTAAAAGAGCCCGAAAAAATTTAAAGGCAATAAAAAGCAATTCATGCCAAATATGGGCCACTTAGGTTTCACCATAAATTCTCCAAAGTTTGAGAATTTAAAATGCCTCTATTCAAAATAATATCTGAGAGAGTTTGGTTGGAGAATATAAACGGGTTTGCACTTCCTTGAAAGTCCCGAAAAAGCATAAAATCATTTTGGACGTTATTGGTGTGAAAATCATTTTGAGCTTTGATTTGTTGATTTGATTGAGTCAATATCTTATATTGTCATTCTTTTACACCAAAGGAATCATTTGAGTTCATTCGCTAGGAATATCCAATATTCATCGTGCACATATGTCATGTTTGTATGCATTGTTTTTCCTATCAAATTTGATCACACCTCTTCATTTACGCTATCATCGACTTGGTTGCTTTGTGTTCATTCATGGTGTGGTTTTATCCCAGTGACACCCCGCTCTTGCTTATTTGATTTATTTCTCTCATTTGTCTATTTGGGGACATCATAAAAAGGGGGAGAATGAATTATCTGATTATGGGGGAGTTTTGAAAGTTTGAGTTTAAGTTTGTTCATAAAATTGGTATATATGTTTATCTCACTTCAAACTCGATATGTCACGTGGTATTTTGCTTTTTCTCATGTGTGTAGGTTGGACATGGATTATTATTGTATTGCACACCCTGATGAGAAAAGCGTTGAGATTCCTAAAGATTTGAAGATCAAACGATGCAGTCTTATTCACTTGTACTCTTTCAGTTTTGGGTTCATGGAAGGGTAGATTTGTATAGACAATTTTTTTTCATGATTGATAATTCGGATGTTTGTTTTTATGTATGTACCGGCATAGACATAGGGGGAGATTTGTAAGGACATTTTTGTCCATTAGCATTTTATATGTCGTACGCCGTTACACCGTTGAGAAAATTCAAGAATCATACGCTCATCAACGGAATCCGAATATCAAAGGCAGAAAAGGAATCAGGGATCAAACCGGACCGATCTGGCCCAAATAAAAGAATCGATCCGGTTCCTCCGGACCGATCCGCCTAAAGAGACCGGACCGATCCGCCTGCTGAGGTGAGGCCAGTGTACCCCGGATCCATAGCGAACCGATGAAGCTAAAAAGCCGAACCGATCCGATGCCAACCGGATTGATCCGCCTTCAAAAAAGGAACCGATCCGATGACACCGGACCGATCCGCCTAAAGAGACCGGACCGATCCGACGAGGATAATTTCAAACAGATCGTGTTCAGATCATGTTCCGAATTTTAGGGCGCAAGTTCTCCTATTTAATCCCACTACGGGAAATGGTTTTTCTAAGACTTCTATACACGATTTTCAGAATAGAGAAAGCCCTAAGTCTTCACCTATTGAGTACCAATACTCTAGGTATTTTGATTCACACAAATTCCATACATTTGTGAATCCTTTTGGTAACCCAGGAACGCAGTTTTTGCAGTTCAACCCTTGTGGAGGAGACCGTTCTTCTTCTCCATTGCAGCCCTACTGGAAAGGGATAATTCCAGCCGCGACTACAGAATCCGATACCTGAGGGTAATTCTTAGTCAACTTGTATTTTCATTGTAATCCGATTGTAAGCCGTTTTCTTACAAATTATAGTGGAAATAAATGGTTTTGCCCCTGTGGGGGATTTTTCCTTAATTGCATGTGTTTGAATGTTCTTGCTTAGATTATCATCTTATTCAATCACATACTGCTGCATGTTTAGGGTTTGTTTGTGCTAAAAAGGGTTTTATATATAATTTGATCATTTGAACGCGAGCACACACTCTTCAATTATATATGAATATATATATAATGGATTAAATGGTTACATAAATATATCGTGGTTAAATCTATCTACGGTGATAATTGTAGATAACGGTGAATAGAACAAGATAATGGAATTAAGTTAATAAATGTTGATGCTTATAGAATTGAAAAGCTTAACTCATGTTAATAAGAAACGGTTCATAGTAATGAGTAATGATTCATGTTAATGAGAAACTAATCATATAAAGAAGAAATGTAAATGCATAATAAGGTGGCGTATGGTATGGGACATACGGGGATTATTATATGGGAATGGAATTATAATATGGAGACTAGAAAGGAGGAACCATTAACTATGAGGTTAATTGGAAACGTTAAGTGTGCACTCTAGTTGAGAGGTGAGAATTGCAAGTGAGAGTTGGATCTAACATGTACATAATAAATGCTTTATTGCACTTGTTAAATACTTGCTGTTTTTAAAATAATCTACACATTCGGGCTCTGACCCGTTTCCTTGCATATTTTCTCTTCTATTGTATCTCTATATCAGGTGTCCAGCAACAGGGACGCCAACCATAGTTGATTTTGTCGAGCTATGGAGCTAAGGAGGTTTTGCTTAGACGCTTGTCATCTTTTTGATTCACAGTATTCTTACATAGGGCATGTCGCCCAAAGGATTTCAGTTATCATTTTCTGTCGGAGTTAGATACTCTTTTATTTGTGTATTTTTAATACATTTAACATTGTTGGGATTATTGTAAAGGATTTATATTATTTGGGAATGTTTATTCCAGTTGCATTTAAATTCTTTTGAGTTATTTATTGTGTTATCTGTGTTGTAGAATAAAATGTGTGATGTTATTCTTAAACTGAAAATGGATTTTGTTAAATTAAAATTTGGAAAGTTTTTAACACCAGCTTAATTGAGTTTTTGGGTGAGTTGTAAATGTTTTCGACAGTGATGCTAAGAATGAGCCAACTGTATATTCTGTTTTAATTTGGTATGGGACTGGCCACCCGGTATTTAATTAGGCGGGGTGTTATATATATATATATATATATATATATATGTGTGTGTGTGTGTGTGTGTGCGCGTGTGTGGTGACAATTAAACTCAACAAAAAATAACAAGCAAAGGCAATCACCAGAATAAATAAAGAACTTGAAAGAACTGCAATCATACACAACACAAGATATACGTGGTTCGACAAGAAGACCTACTTCCACGGTGGTGCTCTTGGTATTTTATTTCTCTTTACTCCGGGGAGTGTTTACAAATTGCATGCCCTTTTCCCCGGGCTAGGGGTTTGATATATACATGTTATTTCGGAGAGTGGGGGTGTGGGACTCCTCCATGTTAGCCCATAATACCTAAAGTATCTCTCAAGAGAGATTTTAGGAACTGACTGGGTCACAATGGAATTATTCAAGGCACGAGGCCTTTGAACTTTGGGCCGTATTTAATTGGGTTACTCGTCTGGGCCAAAGTGATAAATCGAGGTACCCATAATTGCCCTTAAAATTTTTGGGTCACAATTCGGGCGCAATAATTTTAAATGATTTGCCTTAATGGCATTTTTGTGAATCGTGCAACACTTTGGGATTGAAGCGCCCTTCCCGAATTGATTTCGGTGGCAGATTGCCTCGTTGCCAGTGCGTTATGATTAGAAAGGTTTAAATCATCTTGGAGTGGTCATTCCTTGAACGTCGCTTAAGACTTCTTCGTATTCTCTAAATTTCTCCAAGCTTTCATGGTATCTCTCTTACTCCCAGGTCTTGTCTTCCATCCTCAAGATTCTTTCTTATCTGTTCATCTTCCTTGGTTGCTGACTAAGAATAAATTCTTCTGAATTTATCCTCCTAAGTTGGTAGTATTAGTACCTCGAACAACATAACTGATTTGTTTTTATCCCATATCATTGCTAATGACTTGTTCTACAAAGTACCCCGAGTTTCTTGTATTTCTTACTGTTTTTATAGATATTTAGGGCCAAAGAGAACTCAAAATAATGAAAGAAACCAATAAACGGGGAGTTGAAGGGTATTTTTATAATTTTACATATATATTCCGGATGTGGGGAAAACTAAAAAGTTGAAGAGATCTAAATTACAAGAACATTGGAAAAAACGACAGTCGAATCGGAGCTTTGAATCAAAAGATATGGCAAGTAAAAGTTGGAGAAAGAAAGTCGAAGTTGAAATTAATTCTGAAAGCTGAAGAGTTTCAACTCTTGAAATTTCTTGTATAATTCCTTTTTATTAGTTGTAAAACATGGAGAGGCATTGGAAAAGTCATATTTTCATATTATAAAAAGCCAAGCCCTAGAGTAATGAAAAGAGGAAGAGAGAGAGTTCCTTTTGGCATATAATTTCATATTTTCTTAGAATTTAGAAAACCTAGTTTGTAAGTTGAACAAAAGCTATTCAAGATTCAAGTTTCAAGTTCAGATTTCCTTCTTCTATTCAAGTATTGCTAATTTCTACTTTCCATTTCTTTCATATTGTAAGTTTAAATTGCTCTTGTAGTTTAATTTTTGTTTCTCAATTCAAGTTTCTTTTAAATGCATAATAGTCCTATGATTTCTTGCACATTTAAAATTTTGTTTTCTTTTAAAAAAATCATGTCTAGCTAAGTTTTTTTTAGGGTTGGGATGCATGAACGCACCCCAATGTAAATTACACATGGAGAAAATAGAATTTAAATTAAAATTTTGGAAGAGTCGTGCAAGATAATTCCACAATCATTATAGGTCTTTTAATCTCCCTTGCCCTAGGTACTTGGGAAGTTTCAGAATATAATGTGCGTAAAAATGTTTAGCACCGCTTTATATTTCCCTTTGATTTCATATGATGCGGGATTGAACCTCATATATGTAATGCTTAGGATCTATAAAGACTGGATTCATTCAAACTTCTAATTTATAATTTTAGAACTCTGCTAAGTAATTACTAAGGATTGGGGGATTGTATTCCCATCCTGTTTTCCCTTCATTCTTATTTAGTCATTCTTAGTTAGTTAATTTTGCTCACATAGTTAATGCAACAATTTAATTTAGTGTGCATTTAGTTAATTAATTATTTCCTATGTCAATCATCTTTTTATTTCTTTTTAGAGTCAAGTTAGGGTTAATAGTCTTACCTTTGTCGTCACGTTCACTCGTCCTAGTTCCCTGAGGATTCGATACCCAGACTAGCCACTATACTCCGCAAGCGTGTAGTTAAAGTTTAGGTTTTTGTATTGCGATTGGAAGCCAATAACAATGACTAGCGTATTTACACGGACGCTCGGTTTTTTCACTCGATCAACATGGCGCAGTTGCTGGGGAATTGGATAGACTTTAGGTTAGGTTGGTTAATCCCGAATTTGACCTTAAAAAAAATCCAAAAAAAAAAAAAATCAGAAATATGGGTGTCACGTTCTTGAATTGTCCAATTTGAAATGTCTTAACTCTTTTGGTGTCTTTAATTGTTATGATAATAGTGAGGAGGAGGCGCTCAAGACTTATGAACATTTGATCAATATCACTAAAGATGAGTCTCATAAATACAAGCCCAGTGCTAAGGCATCCAAATTTATCAAAATGAATTGCTTGAAGAAGAAAGACTTGTAAAAGAATATCGAGAAAAAAATTGCTATTGGGAGCAAGAGTTAGATGCATTATTTGAACCCAATAAGGATTTTTCTTTCGATATTTTTGAAGATGAAGTAAGTTTTCGAACAAATAAGGAATCCGAGTGCTAGAACCAAGGAAGCCTACATTGGAAGAACTCTTGCTTATTAGCAAAAAGAAATTTGATGACCTTGCTGCTACAGAGTTGAAAATTAGAGAAACTAGCAAGAAGATTGATGCTTATTGGGAAAGCTTAAAGGAGGGCAAGACTCGCTCTTCACCTAACGCTTTTGACGTCGAAATCATTGAGAGTGATCCAAGTGCTTTTGAATCTCAACCTCTTATAAATATTTCAAAATCTATCGAGGTTGAAGATCTTTCGTTTCCTTGTGTCCCCACTATTATCGAACCGTTAACTCCATCACAAGAATCGGATGAAAGTCTTGAGGATGTTGAACCGATTCTTGAACAAGAATGTTTGTTTGAGATGCTTCATCTTATGGGTTATTCACTTACCCGTGCACTACCTCCCGTTCCAACTGAAAAAAATTTGGGAAATGAATTGAATTTTGATTCCCATGAGTTGGTTGTAACTTTTGAAACAGTTAAAACTTTTATCGATGAGGAATCTTTGCTTGAATTTGTTTCCAAGATAGATTATTCCTTTTTATGTTCCCCTCTTCCCATACTACTTGAAAAAGCTTTGGGAAGGGATTCTATTTTTCTTGGATCCCAATTGTGTTTTTCACCCATCATCCCTTGAAAAATAGTAATTGGTGATGGTCCATTTATTTCGCCTTACACATGCCTTCCGTTGTTCAAACGGAATTGTTATTTTTTGGGAGGCATGCATCCTAATGTGGGTACACTGATTACCCCTCAAAGTCAAATTGTATTTTGTGTGGACCCTCAAATTTTTCGACTTCTAGTGTATAACTTATTAGAAGTTCAAATCGTAGGTTGTACATAATTAGCTTTTCCTTTTTACTTTTTTTTATAGTTTAGAGTAATTAGTTAATGTTTTTGTTATTCTTTTCGTTATGCTTGGTTCTAACATGTTTTGTAGATTTAATGGACTCGCACTCATTGGGGATCGCTCCATTTGGGTAATATCTTTCTTTTCCTCTCTTTATGTTGTGTTCTTGATTCGCATTGAGGACAATGCAATATTTAAGTTAGGGGGTGTGGGATATTCTTCCTGTTTATTGTTTAGATTCATTAATTCGATCACATGTTCTTTCCAAGCGTGTTTTTTTTACAAAATTTTAAAAAAAAATTGAACATTTTTGAAAATCCAAAAATATTTTTGTTCAAAATAAATAAAAATTAGAATTTAAATTTTTCAAAAATGTCACCTTTATTCTATTTAAAGTCTCAAATTATTAACAATCAAAATGCACTAAGCCAAAATTGACCGAAGATGGAAATTGAAAGAAAATTGATGACTTAACGAATAAGTGTGGAGATTGATCAAACTCGGTGAGATTTCGAGCCTTTCAATTTTTTATGAGTTTTTAAATTAATCTGAGTTTATGATGAACTCAAAGTCCTTTTCAGTGGTTTAATAAGTTGTTGATGATATCAATCCTTTGTTTTGATCGGTTATGGGAAATGTGTGAAATGTTGTCTCGAAATTCGTGCTAAATATATATATATATATAAACTTAATTAATCTCGAGATGCATATGGTAATGTGATTAGCAATTTGGACAATGAAGTAGGTCCTCTTTTGTTTAACCCAAAAATATTAGCCATAATAAAGTTGTGAAAAAATTAACCTTTTTGCAACCCAATTTGAGCCTAATAATTTTTTTTCCTTTTCACTTGATAACCCGAAAAACCCAATTAGCCCGGAATTGTGAAAGTTAAAAATCCTAGAAAAAAAGTCCAAACTGTGTAACCAAAAAAAAAAAAGGCAAAAAAAGAAAAATAGCAAGAAAATGAAAAGAAAAAAAAAAGAAAATAGAAGAAGAGAGAAGAAAATGAGCAAATGCCCGAAAAAGCACTAGTGGACGTCATAAGGACATTTTCCAATTCCGAACATTCTGTCCATTCCCATTTTTACCCTTTTACACTTTTTAAATCGCAAAGTCCTAACCGAGTCCGAATGGAGAAATTAATTACTGCATGGAGAGTTAAGACATGAAAAGATAATAAAAGATATTAAAATGGTGTGATTAAGAGATGATGTTTTCCGTTTCCTAATAACTGTATTCCGATGATGAGATCTTTTCACCATATATTTCTTTCTTTTCAATTTTGTATGCGTGAATTTGTGTCCATTGTATTTACTCTTTATATCATACATACCGAGAGAAAACAACCACAATCCGAGTGATTCGTTTGTGAGCGCATCCGTAAGAATTTGAATCAAAATGAATTTTCAGAAAGTAACGTAATGCTCAATCGGTGGAAATTTGAGGTTTAATTTCTAGCTTTGCACACATACACACTATGGTTTGAGACATTTGAATATGAATTTATGGTGATTATTTTTCAAAAAGTTTAAATTGTACCATTTTTAAGTATTTTGATATTTATTTGAGCCAATAAAGAATTTTGTGGGTGTATTCACTGCAAGCCCTCACGAGACAAAACTAGTCCTACTAGGGTAACCTAGGGGTTTAAAGGCTTATTGCATATGCTCAATGCAATTGCTTGCCTGCGAAAGTGGAATTTTATTTTAATAAAAGGAATTTCAAAAGTCAACTCATTTCTCTTACATTGCTCGGGATGCGCAAAGTTCAAAGATAGGCGAATTTGACTAAGCATAAATTCTTCTGAATTTATCCTCCTAAGTTGGTAGTTTTAGTAACTCGAACAACGTAATTAATTTATTTTTATCCCATATCATTGCTAATGACTTCTTCTAATAAGTACCTCGAGTTTCGTGTATTTATTGATGTTTTTACTGATATTTAGTGCCACAGAGAACTCAAAACAGTGAAAGAAACCAAGAAACGGGGAGTTGAAGGGAATTTTTGTAATTTTACATATATATCCCGAATGTGGGGAAAATTAGAAAGTCGAAGAGCTCTAAATTACAAGAAGACTGGATAAAATGGCAGTCAAATCGGAGCTCTGGATCAAAAGATATGGCAAGTAAAAGTTGGAGAAAGAAAGTCAAAGTTGAAATTAATTTTGGAAGCCAAAGAGTTTCAACTCTTGAAATTTCTTTTATAATTCCTTTTTATTAGTTGTAAAATGTGGAGAGGCATTGGAACAGTCATATTTGGGTATTATAAAAAGCCAAGCCCTAGAGTAATAAAAAGAGGGAGAGAGAGAGTTACTTTTGGCATATAATTTTATATTTTCTTAGGATTTAGAAACCCTAGTTTGTAAGTTGAACAAGAGCTATTCAAGATTCAAGATTCAAGTTCAGATTTCCTTCTTCTATTCAAGTATTGCTAATTTCTACTTTCCATTTCTTTCATATTGTAAGTTTAAATGACTCTTGTAGTTTAATTTTTGTTTCTCAATTCAAGTTTATTTTCAATGCATAATAGACCTATGATTTCTTGTACATTTAGAATTTTGTTTTATTTTAATAAAATCATGTCTAGCGTAGTTTTTTTTAGGGTTAGGATGCATGAACCAACCCCAATATAAATTACACATGGAGAAAGTAGAATTTAAATTAAAATTTTGGAAGAGTCGTGCAAGATAATTCCACAATCATTATAGGCCTTTTAATATCTCTTGCCCTAGGTACTTGGGATGTTTAAGAACATAATGTGCAAAAAATTGTTTAGCACCGCTTTATATTTCCCTTTGATTTCATATGATGCGGGATTGAACCTCATATATGTAATGCTTAGGATCTATAAAGACTAGATTCATTCAAACTTCTAATTTATAATTTTATTATTTTGTTAAGTAATTACTAAGGATTGGGGGATTGTATTCCCAACCTGTTTTCCCTTCATTCTTATTAAGTCATTCGTAGTTAGTTAATTTTGCTCACATAGTTAATGCAGTAGTTTAATTTAGTGTGCATAGAGTTAATTAATTATTTCCCATCACAATCATCTTTTTATTTCTTTTTTGAGTCAAGTTAGTGTTAACAGTCTTACCTTTGTCGTCATGTTCCCTCGTCCTAGTTCTCTGAGGATTATATACCCAGACTAGCCACTATACTCCGCTAGCGTGTAGTTAAAGTTTAGGTTTTTGTATTGCGATTGGAAGCCGGTAACAACGACTAGCGTATTTATACGGACGCTCGTTTTTTCCACTCGATCAAAATGGCACCGTTGCTGGGGAATTGGGTAGACTTTAGGTTAGGTTGTTTAATCCCGAATTCGATCTTAAAAAAAAAATCCAAAAAAAAAAATCAGAAATTTAAGTGTCACCTTCTTGAATTGCCCAATTAGAAATGTCTTACTTTAACTCTTTGGGTGGGTTTAATTGTTCTGATAATAGTGAGGAGGAAGCGCTCAAGGCTTATAAACATTGGATCAGTATCACTAAAGACGAGTCTCATAAATACAAGCCTAGTGCTAAGGCCATCCAAATTTATCAAAATGAATTGCTAGAAGATGAAAGACTTGAAAAATAATATCGAGAAAAAAATCGTTATTAGGAGCAAGAGTTAGATGCATTATTTGAACCCAATGGGTATTTTTCTTCTGATATTTTTGAAGATGAAGTAACTTTTCGACAAATGAGGAATTCGAGGTGCTATAACCAAGGAAGCCTACATTGGAGGAACTCTTGCTTATTGGTAAAAAGAAATTTGATGACCTTGCTGCTACAGAGTTGAAAATTAGAGAAACTAGCAAGAAGATTGATGCTTATCGAGAAAGCTTAAAAGAGGGCGAGAATTGTACGTCACCTAACACTTTTGAGGACGAAATCATTGAGAGTGATCCAAGTACTTTTGAATCTCAACCTCTTATAAATATTTTAAAATATATTAAGGTTGAAGATCCTTCGTTTCCTTGTGTCCCCACTATTATCGAACCGTTAACTCCATCTCAAGAATCGGATGAAAGGTTTGAGGATGTTAACCCGATTCCTGAACGAGAATGTTTGTTTGAGATGCTTCATCTTATCGGTTCTTCACTTACATGTGCACTACCTCCCGTTCCAACTGAAAAAAATTTGGGAGATGAATTGAATTTTAATTCCAATGAGTTGGTTGTAACTTTTGAAACAATTAAAACTTTTACCGACGAGGAATCGTTGCTTGAATTGGTTTCCAAGATAGATTCTTTCTTTTTGTGTTATCCTCTTCCCATACTACTTGAAAAATCTTTGGGAGGGGATTCTATTTTTCTTGGATATCAATTGTATTAACCCCTTTAAAAATAGTAATTGGTGATGGTCCATTTATTTTGCCTTACACATGCCTTCCGTTGTTCAAACGGAATTGTTATTTTTCGGGAGGCATGCATCCTAATGAGGGTACACTGATTACCCTTCAAAGTCAAATTATATTTTGGGTGGACCCTCAAATTTTTTGACTTCTAGTGTATAACTTATTAGAAGGTCAAATCGTAGGTTGTACATAATTAGGTTTTCCTTTTTCCTTTTCTATATTTTATAATTTCGAGTAATTAGTTAAAGTTTTTGTTATTATTTTTGTTATGCTTGGTTCTAACATGTTTTGTAGATTCAATGGACTCGCACTCATCGGGGATCGCTCCATTTGGGTAATATCTTTCTTTTCCTCTCTTTATGTTGTGTTCTTGATTCGCATTGAGGACAATGTAACATTTAAGCTAGGGGGTATGGGATATTCTTCCCGTTTATTGTTTAGATTCATTGATTCGATCAAATGTTCTTTCCAAGTGTGTGTTTTTTAGAAACTTTCAGAAAACAAAATTAAAAAATTTTAAAAAGTCAAAAATATTTTTGTTCAAAATGAATAAAAATTAGAATTTAAAATTTTCAAAAATGTCACCTTTCTTCTATTTAAAGTCTCAAATTGTTAACAAGCAAAATGCACTTAGCCAAAATTGACCGAAGATTGAAATTGAAAGAAAATTGACGACTTAATGAATAAGTGTGGAGATTGATCAAACCCGATGAGATTTTGAGCTTTTCAATTTTTTATGAGTTTTTAAATCAATTCGAGTTTTTGATTAACTCAAAGTCCTTTTCAGCGTTTTAATAAGTCGTTGATGATCTCAATCCTTTATTTTGATCGGTTATGAGAAATGTGTGAAATGTTGTCTCAAAATTCGTGCTAAATATATCTCTAAACTTAATTAATCTCGAGATGCATATGGTAATGTGATCAGCAATTTGGACAATGAAGTAGGCCCTCTTTTGTTTAACCCAAAAATATTTGACGTAGTAAAGTTGTGAAAAAATTACCCTTTTTGTAATCCAATTTGAGCCTAATAAGTTTTTTTCCATTTCGCTTGATAACCCGAAAAATCCAATTAGCCCGAAATTGTGCAAGTTGAAAATCCCAAAAAAAAGTCCAAAGTGGGTAAATAAAAGGGCAAGAAAAGAAAAATAGCAAGAAAAAAAAAGGAAAAAAAAGAAAATAGAAAAAGAAAGAGAAAAATGAGCAAATGCCCGAAAAAGCACTAATGGGCGTTGTAGGTGCAATAAATCTCACCCGTAGGGGGGTGCCAATTCATCATGATACATGCATAAAGATAAATATGAGGGGGAAAAAGATTTACGTGGTTCGACCATGAATGGCCTACGTCCAAGGGGTTTCTACTGTGTTCCATTATAATGATGAGAGCGTTTACATGAATGTGTTTCTGTAGCTTCTAAGCCCCCTTTCACAATAGGGGGTTGATTGAGTGCGAAAAGTGTGCGCGTGTAAAGTGCACAGTCGTTGTTTTCGTTTCATCAACTCAATACAAAAACCTAAGTTACTACTACACTTGCGAGGCAAGCACAACGGTAAGTCGGGTATCGAAAATCCACAGAGACGAGATGTTAGAATTTAAGTGATTTAATACTCCTAAAATAAAAGTGTAAAAGATGATTATACACAAAAAGGGAAAAGATGCATAAAAGGGAAATAGTAATCTAGGCGAGGGAAAATAAATCTATATTAAGAAAGTGAGTAAAAACTATAGGTTGCGTCGAATATCTCTCACCCGAGTTAATTAGTATAAAATGGTTACATGGGTCGACAATTTATTACAAATGCGTCTCGTTTCGACAGTTAATTAAATCAAGGGTTGTCACGCCCCTAAATTTGCATAAAAGTCTAATACGATTTTGGTGTCAACAAATACCCCGGAAATTACGCACGCAAGGTCGTAAGCATGGAGCATACATGATATACCCCGTCAAATCCCCTAGGCGTAATAACTAGGTCAACACACTCGAAATAGACCCGTAAACTCCATCACCAAAGCAAAGCAACACGTCAACCCTAGGTGAGTTCAATCCAAGACAACCTAAACTAAATTAGCCACTAAGCATGATAAACAACAATAATTAAAGCACCTAATTAAATTACACTACAATTTATCTAAGCAAGAAATAAATGGAAAGCATGGAAATATAGGTTACAAAGCTTGAGAACAAAAATGGACATTACATTAATGGAGAAGAACATGAATAGTGATACTTACATACACAAATGGGTGTAAACCCAAAGAGAAGAGAGGAGATGGAAGCTCCACAAAGAATCCCCAAAAACTAACCTAAAAATGAAATATCTCTCCAAAGAAATGCCCCTAACACTTTATTTATACCCCAAAATAAACCCCAAACAAAACCAAGCCAAAAAACCCAAAATAAGTCAATTTTCGTCCATATCTGATGGGACCGGGCGACCTCTGTTTTGGTACCGGTCGACTGCACTTTTGGAATTTGCCTTGAGCTGGAGGCAACCCCCTTTTCCACTTTGAACCAATTTTGAGGCGTTGCACGGAAACGGCTATAACTCCCTCATACGGAATCAAAATGAGGCGTGGTCGGAACCGACGCGAAGCTAACTCAATTATCTACATGATTCTGTTTTGAAACCCTCCAAATTATGCAGTATGAAATTACCAAAATGCCCTTGAAGTAGAAGAAAATACCGAAACCTTCCAAAAATGGGCATAACTTCCACATACGGAGTCAGAATGACGCACGATCAGTGGACACGGAAAGATAATTTGATGATATACATGTTGGTAACTTCATTACATAAAAAATAGTGAGTTTGAAAAGACCAAATTGCCCTTGAAGTAGCATTCGACGACGGAACTTCTCCGAAATGCAACCGAACCTCACTTTTAGCGTTCCAATACCTACAAAAGAACAAATAACCCCTACAAAGTATGTATATATCCAAATCCAAGGTTTTCTGGTTAATGAGCATAATTATAGGCATTTAGGACCGTAAAAGTGCTAGAATGCATAAAGATAACGGGCGGAAATATGCAATATTCGATACGAATCAGGGGTGTACCCTTTATATAGAGTTAGTGGTTACATTAGGGTTACAAATATGGATGAATCCTATCTTCGTGAAGTTTGATTTGACTCAGATACTGCTCCTCGATCTTCTAGTTTATTAAGAACTCTAGTCGTCCCTATCCCGTTGGAGCGTCTGTTCCTCGCTATCTTGATCGGGGTGCTCGCCACGTGTCATGCTATTATGTAGGCATATTTTTTGCCCCCATAATAGCCGCACAGGTCGCAGTTCAGCTGAGTTGATTCTGGGATGAGCTGGGAGCTGGTCCATAATCTCTTTAACGTGTGTAGTTGTTGATGTGAACTGGACTGGGGCTAATTGAGTTGTCGTTTAACTTTTAAGCTTTCTTTGGTTGATCTTCTTGCCTTTATAGGTTTTTAGATGAATGCCTGGCTTGAGTTGAGATACGTTCAAATGATATGGGGACCGAACTCGAGAATGTCGAGCTGCCTACGTACCCTCTTGGGATCAGGTCGAATGTAGTTCATTGTTTTGTTTTATTGCATGGCCCAATTCGTAAGGCTAACTACAGGCCTATTCAGAATTCATTTGCCGAGGCTTTCTCGAGCATGCATCAAGTTTAGGGCATCTCCCTGTCTTTTGATCTTGTATGGTCCATTTGTGGAGGCTGACCACATGCCTATGAATCGAGCCTTGTTCGAGCATGTACCTAGTCGGGGTAAGACCCTGCATTAGGATTTTTATATGGTCCAATTGGCGAGGCCGACCAAAAGCCTATGCGTCGAGCCTTGCTCGAGCATATACCTAGTAGGGGTAAGACCCTGCTTTAGGTTTTTCATATGGTCCAATTGGAGAGGCCGACCAAAAGCCTATGCGTCGAGCCTTGCTCGAGCATATACCTAGTAGGGGTAAGACCATGCATTAGGTTTTTCATATGGTCCAATTGGAGAGGCCGACCAAAAGCCTATGCGTCGATCCTTTCTCGAGCATATACCTAGTAGGGGTAAGACCCTGCATTAGGTTTTTCATATGGTCCCATTGGAAAGGCCGACTAAAAGACTATACGCTGAGCCTTGCTCGAGCATGTACCTAGTAGGGGTAAGACCCTACATTAGGTTTTTCATATGGTCCACTTGGAGAGGCCGACCAAATGCCTATGCGTTAAGCCTTGCTCGAGCATGTACCTAGTAGGGGTAAGACGCTGCATTAAGTTTTTCATATGGTCTAATTGGAGAGGTCGACCAAAAGCCTATGCGTCGAGCCTTACTCGAGCATATACCTAGTAGGGGTAAGACCCTGCATTAGGTTTTTCATATTGTCCAATTAGAGAGGCCGACCTAAAGACTATGCGTCGATCCTTGCTCGAGCATGTACCTAGTAGGGGTAAGACCCTGCATTAGGTTTTATAACATGTGATATGTAATCATTATTCTTATTGTACTTAGGTCTTTCCTGTACGTCAATGTAATACCAATTACGTTTGCATTTTTCCATTTTCTAATGCCTCGCATGTAAATATCTGCCTATTTTACCTTTTATGTTGTGCCGTCACACTTCCTTAGGCCTAAAAGGCGATGGAAAAAATGCACCTTGTTTAAGGGCCATCCACCCGTTTAGGATTTTAACCGACCAATATAGTTGGCGACCAACCTGAGTTGTCTTTTTGCCTAGGGATCCCTCGTAGGGATTTTATTATTGTCGGGGCAACTCGTGAGGCCATTTGTGTTTGGAGATGACAAAGGCCTGTGGACTTACTTAATTTAATGGGAACAAGCAAGAAGGCTGTTGTAAATAAATTAAGCTTAGTCTTGATCGTCATTTAAAAGACTAATTCCGGTGTTAACCATGTTGGCATCCATCCTGGGTTAACCTTTTCTATTTTGCTTTAAATGTTGTAGTGAATCTATTCACGTGTCATCGTTGCCATTGAGCCCCCAGTCGAGCTATAAAGAGAAGACTTTCCGACCATCCATTGAGTTATTTGATCTGGATAACCGAGATGATAAGTGTGCCCGATCATTCCTCGGGGCTTTATTATGTTGAAGAGTGTCACGTTGATCGTTCATCAAGCTGGATATAATTAAGGATTATCTTGCTCATATAGCTCCATGTAATGTATCGTTCCTCAGGGCACACTTGTTTGTTGACCATGCATGGTGGTTCCAGGAGGCTGTGGAAGACTCCATATAGCTCGTGAACCTAAAGAAATTGATACGAGTTAATAGCATCTTTGCACATAAATGCGTTGGTTTGATATGGCATTCAAGAAACACCGTTCCTATGGAGTGGATATCTTAGTGTTGATGACACGTTAATTTGTTGCTTTAGTGATCGCCGATCACCATGGGTTATCTGATGATGTTTCTTGATACATTCAGGGTGGTCTAGTGTAGTTATCAACATGTTCTATTTGTTAACTGTGATCTTGCTGGATATGTGACTTCTTGCATGTTGGATTTGTCTTTGTTGATAAATATAGCAGATCGTTGCTCTCCATGCTACTTTATGTGTTATTGGATCTTTGTTCTACAGATCGCCCAAATTCTCATTCGCCGTGGTTGAATTAAATAAGAATTGTATTGCCAAACTGCCCATTGGAGCTTGAGACGTGATCACATAATGTCGACTATCCATCGAAGCTGAGGGTCCGTCGAGGCAAAATTGCAAAGGACCTAGTAGATGTTGCGAACGATCCATGCTTGAGCATCTATCGGAGCCTTGATAAGATAAATGATGCCTAAATGCCTGTCGAGGAAAAAATTATAGAGGCTCTGGTAGATATTGCGAGTGATCCATGCTCGAACATACGTTGAGGCAAAAAGGATCGAGCAAGTATTACGAACGATCCACTTGTTGGGGATAAAATGCGACGTGTGTGGCAAATATCTTTGGGACTAAATATATAGAAATATTTTTCCGATCATTTATCGAGATGAACCTTGAATATGCTTGATCATCCTTCAGGTCAAGAATCATAGAGTCAGGTCACCAATACTGAAATTGAAGAAATATCAACATCCGAGCATCCGTCGGTTATTATAAATAATATTGCCCCCCAAGTATCTGTTAGGTCTAAAGTGGTGTAAAGTGCTCGACCATCCGTCGGAGAATTAACAAAACAAGTGGTGCCAGGCTGGTATGTCGGGGCGAAGTTGTTTAGGTTCGAGTAGATATAGAGAGCGATCTGGGCTCGAGCATCTATCGGTGCATTAATAAGATTTCCAAGAGCTTAAGATTATGGCCGAGAATTCATCGGGACTGAATCTTGTACCTATGGAAGTTAATAAGTTGCTTGATCATTTGTCGAGGCTAAATCAAATAGAATTTATCATGCAATTCGTTTATTTAGTCAAGGAATAGATGATGTTCATCTACTCGACCATGTGTCGAGGAAAAGATTCATAGTATTGAATGAATGATCCCATAATTTTTGTGATAAAATCTCACGAGGATGGCCGTTTTCGAGCATCCGTTGGGGCTACGCTAAGTATTAGTAAAGATATTACACCGACCATCCATTGGTATAACCAATAATAGGTAGACGACAATATTGAAAATTAAATGACCGAATAAATGACATGAGTGCTCTATAAGTGCGTCCCCAATATTTATGTGGACAAAATAGTTGTAATAAAGTCGAATGAAAGATGCAAAATTTATCAAATATATCCAGATGTATGACATAGGAGTTAATTTGGAATTTCTGCAAATAACTTTAAGCAAATACTTAATATTAAGTTGGTTTCAAAAAATTGTTTTCACAGAAAATTTGTGTGGTGACAATTGTTTTTCACACGTGAAGTATAAAGTATAGATAGCCCATTTCTAACAAATTTATGATGATAAAAATCATGAGCATAATTTGTGAGAAAATAAAATATTATGAGACAGAAATGAACAATGCACAAATAAATGTGGGAATCCATCAACTGGGGTTGTGATAAATATAAGAACTATCCTGACCAACCATCCATTGGGGATAAAGTGCGACATGCATGGAAAATATCTTCAGGACTAAATATATAGAAATATTTTGCCGATTATCCGCTAAGATGAATCTTGAATGTGCCTGACCGTCCTTCAGGTTAAGAATCATAGAATCCGAGCTTCCGTCGGAGTAACAATAATTTTGCCTAAGCATTTCTTTGGGTCTAAAGTGCTATAGTGTGCTCGACTATCCGTTGGAGCATTAATAAAATGAATTGTGCCTAGATAGTCCGCCGGGGCAAAGTTGAAGAATACCGAGTAGATATAGTGAGCAATTCGTGCTCGAGCATCTATCGAAACATCGATGAAATTTCCAAGGACTTAAAATTGTTGCCGAGCATTCGTCGGGACTGAATCTTATACCTGTGGAAGTTAGTAAATTCCCCGACCATCTGTTGAGGCTAAATCAAAATAGAAGTTATCATGAAAATGATATGTTCAACAAAGTATATAAGATGTGCATCCGCTCGGCCATTTGCTGGGAAAAAAAATTCATAGTAGCGTATGAATGTAATAAATGATCCAATGATTTTTATCGTAAAAATTCCACTGAGATAACCGTACCCGAGTATCCGTCGGGGCCGAGATAAATAACCAATAATCTCCTTCTGGTGAGATTAAATTGTTGTAGCTGAATGACAATATTAAAAATTAAAATGTTTGAATAAATGACATGAGTGCTATATAATCGCACCCCACTTATTTATGTGAGCAAAATAATTTGTAATAAGGTCACATAAAAAGTCCCAACTAAAATCATTGTAACAATTGTAATTTAGTCACATGGTCCTTTAAAAAATTTAGAGAGAACCGAGCAATGCAAAAATTAGTCAAATATACCTCAAATGTAAGACACACGACTGATTTAGAATTTTTGCAAAATTGTGTAAATTTCAAATACATAATGTAAGATGGTTTCAAATTTTTGTCATGAGGAGAAAAATTGGGGGGGGGGGGGGGGGGGGGTTGCAAAAATGTTTGGACTCCAAGCAAATATCCAATTAAGTTGGTTTCAAGAATATGTTTCCACCGTAAAGTTTGTTGCTATCTTCTAAGATTTGCCTCCGACCAAAAATCAACAGATGGTGGCGATCTTTCATCGCACATCATTTACCGACCACCAGGGGTGGTCTGCTGGAGTCATGGTCGCCGATAGCCAATTTTTTTCCTGTTCATCGTATAGGAGTGGCCATCGATCAGATCGAAGAAAACTAGCCCCAAAGGAAGATGTTATAACCTTTGAACGGGGGCGAGCTCGTCACTTCTCATCCTCACCACCGACCACCTGATTCAATGCTCATCCTTGCTCGATCCTGCCACCGACCAACTAATGGTAGTAGTAAGCTGGTCGATGGCTACAAGGGGCTCCGGTAAATCCCTCGCTGGTGCTCGATCGAAGAGTTGTGGCTTCCTGGCGAGTTGGGACATGGACGGGTTGTGATTTTTGCTGCCGATGTCTTATATTGGTTGTCACAAAGTGACCGTCGACCAGAACAAAATAGGTCGTCGTCTCTTTTGGTGACCAGTGGCTGATTAAGAAAATTCAGGTCGACATGGCTAAAAAATTATAAGGCCGAAGACCAAAGACATCGCTGTTGCTCAGTCGGCGAATAATCCCCGGAGTAATGACGCGGAACGGGCGTAACCTCTGAGGTTAGTTGGCACCGAAGAAGTCCAGAGGAGAACCCTGTTGCTTGGGAAAGATCACCGATCATGATGGGCTGTCTAGTGATGCTCCTGATACACTCAGGGTGCCGTAGTGTTATTGCCGACCAGTAGGGACAGATCTTTTGTTATGTTCTGAATTTTGCCACCGAACTAAAATTATCAGATAGTGGCTAACCTATCTTTCCTTCGACCTTTTGATCATCGTGCTACATTTATGGGTTGGTAATAAGGGCCCTATCGCCCAATCTTCATCAACTTGCCCTTGTCTCAGGTAGGCGTGGCCGTGTGCTCGGATGGAAGATGATAGTTATCAAGATGTTCTCCAAAAATGGGGTGTTATCGGACTCAGTAATTGAAATCTTTGGTCATCCAAAAATCTCGAAAGAGAGAGAACATGTTCAGATTTTGATCGCATCTACATAACCATACAAGAGTCCAAATAGTTGCAGAGTACTCTCTCACCTTGGGTATTGAGAATTGTTAAAAACAAACAGTAGTTATTCAGATTCCCAAACACCAACTATAAGATTTATGAACATAAATGTACGAAAACCATACATAAATGCATCGATCCTTGTTCAAAACAAATAATTGTATACAAAACATATAACTGTTAGTGCACATATTAAAAGAAGAAAACTTATCTTTTTGATTACGTGCGTGTAAATTATTGTGTCACAACGTAAATCTCTGCCTCGTCAATAAGAAGGAAAGACTTTTTGTGTCGTTTTCCACAGATGGCGCTAATTGTAGGTGCAAAAAATCTCACCCATAGGGAGGTGCCAATTCATCACGATACAAGCATAAAGATAAATATGAGAGAGACAAAGATTTACGTGGTTCAACTATGAATGGACTACGTCCACGGGGCTGCTGCTGTGTTCCATTAGAATGATGAGAGCGTTTACATGAATGTGTTTCTCTAGCTTATAAGCCCCCTTTCACAATAGGGGGTGTCCCCTTTATATAGAGTTAGGGGTTACATTAGGGTTACAAATATGGATGAGTCCTATCTTCGTGGAGTTTGATTTGACTCAGATACTGCTCCTCGCTCTTCTAGTTTATCAAGAACTCTAGTCGTCCCTCGTCCCTATCCTGTTGGAGCGTCTGTTGCTCGCTATCTTGATAGGGGTGCTAGCCACGTGTCATGCTATTATCTAGGCATATTTTTTTCCCCCACAGACATCATAAGGACATTCTCCAATTCCGAACATTCCGTCCATTCCCATTTTTACCCTTTTATACTTTTTAACTCGAAAAGTCCTAACCGAGTTCGAATGGCGAAATTAATTACTGCATGGAGAGCTAAGACATGAAAAGATAATAAAAGAGTTTAAAATGGTGTGATTAAGAGATGATGTTTCTCGTTTCCTAATAACTGTATTCCGATGATGAGAACTTTTCACCATATATTTCCTTCTTTTCAATTTTGTATGCATGAATTTGTGTCCATTATATTTACTCTTTATATTATGTATACCGAGAGAAAACAACCACAATCCGAGTGATATGTTTGTGAGTGCATCCGTAAGAATTTGAATCGAAACGAATTTTCGAAAAGTAACGTAATGCTCAATCGGTGGAAATTTGAGGATTAATTTCTGGCTTTGCACACACACACACACACACACACACACACACTATGGTTTGAGACATTTCAATATGAATTTATGGTGATTATTTTTCAAAAATTTTATAATTTTACAATTTTTAAGTATTTTGATACTTAGTTGTGTCATTAAAGAATTTTGTGGGTGTATTCACTACAACCCCTCACGAGACAAAACTCGTCCTACTAGGGTAACCTAGGGGTTTAAAGGCTTATTGCATATGCTCAATGCAATCGTTTGCCTGCGAAAGTGGAATTTTATTTTAATAAAAGGAATTTCAAAAGTCAACTCATTTCTCTTAATTGTTCGGGACGCGCAGAGTTCTAAGTTAGGGGGATTTGACTAAGCATAAATTCTTCTGAATTTATCCTCCTAAGTTGGTAGTTTTAATACCTCAAACAACTTAATTGATTTATTTTAATACCATATCATTGCTAATGACTTCTTCTAACAAGTACCCCGAGTTTCGTGTATTTCTTACTATTTTTATAGATATTTAGTGCCAACTCAAAACAGTGAAAGAAACTAAGAAACGGGGAGTTGAAGGGAATTTTCATAATTTTACATATATATCTCGGATGTGGAAAAAAGTAGAAAGTCTAAGAGCTCTAAATTACAAGAACACTGGAAAAAACGACAGTGAAATCGGAGCTCTGGATCAAAAGATATGGAAAGTAAAAGTTGAGAAAGAAAGTCAAAGTTGAAATTAATTCTGGAAGCTGAAGTGTTTCAACTCTTGAAATTTCTATAATTCCTTTTCATTAGTTGTAAAACGTGGAGAGGCATTGGAAAAGTCATATTTGGGTATTATAAAAAGCCAAGCCCTAGAGTAATGAAAAGAGGAAGAGAGAGAGTTCCTCTTGGCATAAAATTTCATATTTTCTTAGGATTTAGAAACCCGAGTTTGTAAGTTGAACAAGAGCTATTCGGGATTCAAGTTTCAAGTTCAAATTTCCTTCTTCTATTCAAGTATTGCTAATTTATACTTGCCATTTATTTCATATTGTAAGTTTAAATTCCTCTTATAGTTTAATTTTTGTTTCTCAATTCAAGTTTCTTTTCAATGCATAATAGACCTATGATTTCTTGCACATTTAGATTTTTTTTCATTTAATAAAATCATATCTAGCTAAGTTTTTTTTAGGGTTGGGATGCGTGAACCCACCCCAATGTAAATTACATATGTAGAAAATAGAATTAAAATTAAAATTTTGAAATAGTTGTGCATGATAATTCCATAATCATTATAGGTCTTTTAATCTCTCTTGCTCTAGGTACTTGGGATGTTTAAGAATATAATGTGCGTAAAATTGTTTAGCACTGCTTTATATTTCCATTTGATTTCATATGATGCGGAATTGTACCAAATATATGTAATGCTTAGGATCTATAAAGACTGGATTCATTCAAACTTCTAATTTATAATTTTAGTATTCTTCTAAGTAATTACTAAGGATTGGGGGATTGTATTCCCAATTTGTTTTCCCTTCATTCTTATTAAGTCATTCTTAGTTAGTTAATTTTGCTCACATAGTTAATGCAGTAGTTTAATTTAGTGTGCCTTTAGTTAATTCGTTATTTCCCATCTCAATCATCTTTTTATTTCTTTTTAGAGTCAAGTTAGGGTTAACAGTCTTATCTTTGTCGTCACGTTCACTCGTCCTAGTTCCCTGAGGATTCGATACCTAGACTAGCCACTATAGTCTGCAAGCATGTAGTTAAAGTTTAGGTTTTTGCATTGCATTTGGAAGCCGATAACAACAACTAGCGTATTTACACGGATGCTTGATTTTTCCACTCGATCAAAATGGCGCCGTTGCTGGGGAATTAGGTAGACTTTAGGTTAGGTTGGTTAATCCCGAATTTGACCTTGAAAAAAAATCCAAAAGTAAAAAAATAATAATTCAGAAATATGCATGTCACGTTCTTGAATTTCCCAATTTGAAATGTCTTACTTTAACTCTTTTGGTGGCTTTATTTGTTATGATAATATTGAGGAGGAGGCGCTCAAGACTTATGAACATTGGATCAATATCACTAAAGACGAGTCTCATAAATACAAGCACATTGCTAAGGCCATCCAAATTTATCAAAATGAATTGCTTGAAGAAGAAAGACTTAAAAAAGAATATCGAGAAAAAAATCATTATTGGGAGCAATAGTTAGATGAATTATTTGAACCCAATGAGGATTTTTCTTCAGATATTTTTGAAGATGAAGTAAGTTTTCGAACATATGAGGAATTCGAGGTGCTAGAAACAAGGAATCCTACATTGTAAGAACTCTTGCTTATTAGCAAAAATCAATTTGATGACCTTGCTGCTACAGAGTTGAAAATTAGAGAAGTTAGCAAGGAGATTAACGCTTATTTGGAAAGCTTAAAGGAGGGTGAGACTTGCGATTCACCTAACACTTTTCTGGAAGAAATCATTGAGAGTGATCCAAGTACTTTTAAATATCAACCTCTTATAAATATTTAAAAATCTATTGAGGTTGAAGATCCTTCGTTTCCTTGTGTCCCCACTATTATCGAACCGTTAACTCCATCACAAGAATCAGATGAAAGTCATGAGGATGTTGACCCAATTATTGAACGAGAATGTTTGTTTGAGGTTATTCATGTTATGGGCTATTCACTTACACGTGCACTACCTCCCATTCTAACTGAAAAAAAATTGGGAGATGAATTGAATTTTGTTTCCCATGAGTTGGTTGTAACTTTTGAAATAGTTAAAATTTTTACCGATAAGGAATCTTTGCTTGAATTGGTTTTCAAGATAGATACTTCCTTTTTGTGTTCCCCTTTTCCCATACTACTTGAAAAATCTATGGGAAGGGATTCTATTTTTCTTGGATCCCAATTGTATTTTTCATCCATAATCCCTTGAAAAATAGTAATTGGTGATGGTCTATTTTTTTTGCCTTACACATGCCTTCGGATGTTCAAACGGATTCTTATTTTTTGGGAGACATGCATCCTAATGAGGGTACACTGATTACCCCTCAAAGTCAAATTGTATTTTGGGTGGACCCTCAAATTTTTGGACTTCTAGTGTATAACTTATTAGAAGTTCAAATCGTAGGTTGTACATAATTAGCTTTTTCTTTTTTCTTTTATTTTTTATTGTTTAGAGTAATTAGTTAAATTTGTTGTTATGCTTGGTTCTAACATGTTTTGTAGATTCAATGGACTCGCACTCGTCGGGGATCGCTCTATTTGGGTAATATCTTTCTTTTCCTCTCTTTATGTCGTGTTCTTGATTTGCATTGAGGATAATGCAACATGTAAGTTAGGGTGGTGTGATATTCTTCCCGTTTATTATTTAGATTCATTTATTCGATCACATGTTCTTTCCAAGTGTGTTTTTCTAGAAAGTTTCAAAAAAAAAATTTAAAAATTTTGAAAAGCCAAAAATATTTTTGTTCAAAATGAATAAAAATTAGAATTTAAATTTTTCAAAAATATCACCTTTATTCTATTTTAAGTCTCAAATTGTTAACAATCAAAATGCACTAAGCCAAAATTGACCGAAGATGGAAATTGAAAGAAAATTGACGACTTAACGAATAAGTGTGGAGATTGATCAAACTCGGTGAGATTTCGAGCCTTTCAATTTTTTATGAGTTTTTAAATTAATCCGAGTTTATGATGAACTCAAAGTCCTTTTCAGCGTTTTAATAAGTCGTTGATGGTCTCAATCCTTTGTTTTAATCGGTTATGGGAAATGTGTGAAATGTTGTCTCGAAATTCGTGCTAAATATATATATATAAACTTAATTAATCTCGAGATGCATATGATAATGTGATTAGCAATTTGGACAATGAAGTAGGTCCTCTTTTGTTTAACCCAAAAATATTAGCCATAATAAAGTTGTGAAAAAATTAACCTTTTTGCAACCCAATTTGAGACAAATAATTTTTTTTCCTTTTCACTTGATAACCCGAAAAACCCAATTAGCCTGGAATTATGAAAGTTAAAAATCCTAGAAAAAAAGTCCAAACTGTGTAACCAAAAAAAAAAAAGGCAAGAAAAAAAAAAGAAAAAAAACTGAAAATAGAAAAAGAAAGAGACAAATGCGCAAATGCCTGAAAAAGCACTAACGGACGTCATAAGGACATTTTCCAATTCCGAACATTCCGTCCATTCTCATTTTTACCCTTTTACATTTTTTAATCCGAAATGTCCTAACCGAGTCCGAATGGCGAAATTAATTACTGCATGGAGAGCTAAGACATGAAAAGATAATAAAAGAGATTAAAATGGTGTGATTAAGAAATGATGTTTTTCGTTTCCTAATAACTGTATTCTGATGATGAGATATTTTCACCATATATTTTCTTCTTTTCAATTTTGTATGCGTGAACTTTTGTCCATTATATTTATTCTTTATATCACGCATACCGAGAGAAAATAACCACAATCCGAGTGATTCTTTTGTGAGTGCATCCGTAAGAATTTGAATCAAAACGAATTTTCAGAAAGTAACGTAATGCTCAATCGATGGTAATTTGTGGCTTTTCATATACACACTATGGTTTGAGACATTTGAATATGAATTTATGGTGATTATTTTTTGAAAAGTTTAAGTTGTACAATTTTTAAGTATTTTGATATTTATTTGAGTCAATAAAGAATTTTGCGGGTGTATTCAGTGCAAACCCTCACGAGACAAAACTCGTCCTACTAGGGTAACCTAGGGGTTTAAAGGCTTATTGCATATTCTCAATGCAATCGCTTGCCTGCGAAAATGGAATCTTAATTTAATAAAAGGAATTTCAAAAGTCAACTCATTTCTCTTACATTGCTCGGGACGCGCAAAGTTCTAAGTTAGGGGGATTTGACTAAGCATAAATTCTTCTGAATTTATCCTCCTAAGTTGGTAGTTTAAGTACCTCGAACAACGTAATTGATTTATTTCTATCCCATATCATTGCTAATGACTTCTTCTAACAAGTACCCCGAGTTTCGTGTATTTCTTACTGTATTTACAGATATTTAGTGCCAAAGAGAACTCAAAATAGTGAAAGAAACCAAGAAACGGGGAGTTGAAGGGAATTTTCATAATTTTACATATATATCCCGGATGTGGGAAGAATTAGAAAATCGAAGAGCTCTAAATTACAAGAATGCTAGAAAAAACGGCAGTCAAATCGGAGCTCTGGATCAAAAGATATGGCAAGTAAAAGTTGGACAGAGAAAGTCAAAGTTGAAATTAATTCTGGAAGCTGAAGAGTTTCAACTCTTGAAATTTTTTGTATAATTCCTTTTTATTAGTTTTAAAACGTGAAGAGGCATTAAAATAGTGATATTTGGTAATTATCAATGGCCAAGCCCTAGAGTAATGAAAAGAGGAAGAGAGAGAGTTCCTTTTGGCATATAATTTCATATTTTCTTAGGATTTAGAAACCCTAGTTTGTAAGTTGAACAAGAGCTATTCAAGATTCAAGTTTCAAGTTCAGATTTCCTTCTTCTATTCTAGTATTGCTATTTTCTACTTTCCATTTCTTTCATATTATAAGTTTAAATTGCTCTTGTAGTTTAATTTTTATTTCTCAATTCTAGTTTCTTTTCAATGCATAATAGACCTATGATTTCTTGCACATTTAGAATTTTGTTTTCATTTAATAAAATCATGTCTAGCTAAGTTTTTTTTAGGGTGGGGATGCATGAACCCACCCCAATGTAAATTACATATGTAGAAAATAGAATTTCAATTAAAATTTTGAAAGAGTCGTGCAAGATAATTCCACAATCATTATAGGTCTTTTAATCTCTTTTGCCCTAGGTACTTGGGATGTTTAAGAATATAATGTGTGTAAAATTGTTTAGCACCGCTTTATATTTCCCTTTGATTTTATATGATGCGGGATTGAACCTCATATATGTAATTCTTAGGATCTATAAAGACTGGATTCATTCAAACTTCTAATTTATAATTTTAGTATTTTGTTAAGTAATTACTAAGGATTTGGGGATTGTATTCCCAACCTGTTTTCCCTTCATTCTTATTAATTCATTCTTAGTTAGTTAATTTTGCTCACATATTTAATGACGTAGTTTAATTTAGTGTGAATTTAGTTAATTAATTATTTTCCATCTCAATCATCTTTTTATTTCTTTTTAGAGTCAAGTTAGGGTTAAGAGTCTTACCTTTATCGTCACGTTCACTCATCCTAGTTCCGTGAGGATTCGATACCCAGACTAACCACTATACTCCGCAAGCATGTAGTTAAAGTTTAGATTTTTTTATTGCGGTTGGAACCCGATAACAACGACTAACATATTTACACGGACGCTCAGTTTTTCCACTCGATCAAAATGGCGCCGTTTCCGGGGAATTAGGTAGACTTTAGGTTAGGTTGGTTAATCCCGAATTTGACCTTAGAAAAAAAATTAGAAATATGGGTTTCACGTTATTGAATTGCCCAATTTGAAATGTTTTACTTTAACTCTTTTGGTGGCTTTAATTGTTATGATAATAGTGAGGAGGAGGCGCTCAAGACTTATGAACATTGGATCAATATCAGTAAAGACGAGTCTCATAAATAGAAGCCTAGTGCTAAGGCCATCCAAATTTATCAAAATGTATTGCTTAAAGAAGAAAGACTTGAAAAAGAATATTGAGAAAAAAATCGTTATTATGAGCAAGACTTAGATGCATTATTTGAACCCAATGAGGATTTTTCTTTCGATATTTTTGAAGATGAAGTAAGTTTTCGAACAAATGAGGAATCCGAGGTGCTAGAACCAAGGAAGCCTACATTGGAAGAATGCTTGCTTATTAACAAAAAGAAATTTGATGACCTTGCTGCTACAGAGTTAAAAATTAGAGAAACTAGAAAGGAGATTGACGCTTATCTGGAAAGCTTAAAGGAGGGCGAGACTTGCACTTCACCTAACACTTTTGAGGACGAAATCATTGAGAGTGAACCAATTACTTTTTAATCTCAACCTCATATAAATATTTCAAAATCTATTGAGGTTGAAGATCCTTCATTTCCTTGTGTCCACACTATTATCGAACTGTTAACTCCATCACAAGAATTGGATGAAAGTCTTGAGGATGTTGACCCGATTCTTGAATGAGAATGTTTGTTTGAGATTCTTTATCTTATGGGATATTCACTTACACGTGCACTACCTCCCGTACTAACTGAAAAAAATTTGGGAGATGAATTGAATTTTGATTCCCATGAGTTGGTTGTAACTTTTGAAACAGTGAAAACTTTTACCCACGATGAATCTTTGCTTGAATTGGTTTTCAAAATAGATTCTTCCTTTTTGTGTTCCCCTCTTCCAATACTACTTGAAAAATCTTTGGGAGGGGATTCTATTTTTCTTGTATCGCAATTGTATTTTTCACTCATCATCCCTTTAAAAATAGTAATTGGTGATGGTCCATTTTTTTTGCCTTACACATGCCTTCCGTTGTTCAAACGGAATTGTTATTTTTCGGGAGGCATGCATCCTAATGAGGGTACACTAATTACCCCTCGAAGTCAAATTGTATTTTGGATGGACCCTCAAATTTTTCGACTTCTAGTGTACAACTTATTAGAAGTTCAAATCATAGGTTGTACATAATTACCTTTTTCTTTTTCCTTTATTTTTAATAGTTTAGAGTAAGTTGTTAAAGTTTTTGTTATTCTTGGTTCTAACATGTTTTGTTGATTCAATGGACTCGCACTCATCGGGGATCGCCCTATTTGGGTAATATCTTTCTTTTCCTCTCTTTACGTTGTGTTCTTGATTCGCATTGAGGATAATGCAACATTTAAGTTAGGGGGTGTGGGATATTCTTCCCGTTCATTGTTTAGATTCATTGATTCGATCACATGTTCTTTCCAAGTGTGTTTTTTTAGAAAATTTCACAAAAATTAAAAAATTTTGAAAAGCCAAAAATATTTTTGTTCAAAATGAATAAAAATTAGAATTTAAAATTTTCAAAAATATCACCTTTATTCTATTTAAAGTCTCAAATTGCTAACAATCAAAATGCACTAAGCCAAAATTGACCGAAGATGGAAATTGAAAGAAAATTGATGACTTAACGAATAAGTGTGGAGATTGATCAAACCCGGTGAGATTTTGAGCCTTTCAATTTTTTATGAGTTTTTAAATCAATCCGAGTTTATGATGAACTCAAAGTCCTTTTCTGCATTTTAATAAGGGTTTGATGATCTCAATCCTTTGTTTTGACCGGGTATGGAAAATGTGTGAAATGTTATCTTGAAATTCGTACTAAATATATCTCTAAACTTAATTAATCTGGAGATGCATATGATAATGTGATTAGCAATTTGGACAATGAAGTAGGCCCTCTTTTGTTTAATCCAAAAATATTAGAGATAATAAAGTTGTGAAAAAATTAACTTTTTTGCAACCCAATTTAAGCCTAATAATTTTTTTTCCTTTTCGTTTGATAACCCGAAAAACCCAATTAGCCCGGAATTGTGAAAGTTGAAAATCCCAGAAAAAAAGTCCAAAGTGTGTAAAAAAAAAAGATCGAGAAAAGAAAAATAGTAAGAAAAAAAATGAAAATAGAAAAAGAAAGGGAAAAATGAGCAAATGCCCGAAAAAGCACTAATGGACGTCATAAGGACATTTTTCAATTCCGAACATTCTGTCCATTCCCATTTTTACCCTTTACACTTTTTAACCTGAAAAGTCCTAATCGAGTCCGAATGGCGAAATTAGTTACTGCATGGAGAGCTAAGACATGAAAAGATAATAAAAGAGATTAAAATGGTGCGATTAAGAAATGATGTTTTCCGTTTCCTAATAACTGTATTCCGATGATGAGATCTTTTCACCATAGATTTCCTTCTTTTCAATTTTGTATGCGTGAATATGTGTCCATTATATTTATTCTTTATATCATTCATACCGAGAGAAAACAACCACAATCCGAGTGATTCGTTTGTGAGTGCATCCGTAAGAATTTGAATCAAAATGAATTTTCGGAAAGTAACATAATGCTCAATCGGTGGAAATTTGAGGTTTAATTTCTGGCTTTGCACATACACACTACGGTTTGAGACATTTGAATATGAATTTATTGTGATTATTTTATGAAAAGTTTTAATTGTACAATTTTTAAATATTTTGATATTTATTTGAGTCAATAAAGAATTTTGTGGGTGTATTCACTACAAACCCTCACGAGACAAAACTCGTCCTACTAGGGTAACCTAGGGCTTTAAAGGCTTATTGCATATGCTCAATGCAATCGCTTGCCTGTGAAAGTGGAATTTTATTTTAATAAAAGAAATTTCAAAAGTCAACTCATTTCTCTTACATTGCTCGAGACGCGCAAAGTTCTAAGTTAGGGGGATTTGACTAAGCATAAATTCTTCTGAATTTATCCTCCTAAGTTGGTAGTTTTAGTACCTCGAACAACGTAATTGATTTGTTTTTATCCCATATCATTGCTAATGACTTCTTCTAACAAGTACCCCGAGTTTCGTGTATTTCTTACTATTTTTACAGATATTTATTGCCAAAGAGAACTTAAAACAGTGAAAGAAACCAAGAAACGGGGAGTTGAAGGGAATTTTCATAATTTTACATATATATTCCGGAGGTGGGGAAAAATATAAAGTTGAAGAGATCTAAATTACAAGAACACTAGAAAAAACGGCAGTCAAATCGGAGCTCTGGATCAAAAGATATGGCAAGTAAAAGTTGGAGAAAGAAAGTCAAAGTTGGAATTAATTCTGGAAGCTGAAGAGTTTCAACTCTTGAAATTTCTTGTATAATTCCTTGTTATTAGTTGTAAAACATGGAGAGCCATTGAAAAAGTCATATTTGGGTATTATAAAAAGTCAAGCCCTAAAGTAATTAAAAGAGGAAGAGAGAGAGTTCCTTTTGGCATATAATTTCATATTTTCTTGGGATTTAGAAACCCTAGTTTGTAAGTTGAACAAGAGCTATTCAAGATTCAAGTTTCAAGTTCAGATTTCCTTCTTCTATTCAAGTATTGCTAATTTCTGCTTTCCATTTCTTTCATATTGTAAGTTTAAATTTCTTTTGTAGTTTAATTTTTGTTCCTCAAGTCAAGTTTCTTTTCAATGCATAATAGACCTATGATTTCTTGCACATTTAGAATTTTGTTTTCATTTAATGAAATCATGTCTAGCTAAGTTTTTTTTAGGGTTGGGATGCATGAACCCATACCAATGTAAATTACATATGTAGAAAATAGAATTTAAATTAAAATTTTAAAAGTGTCGTGCAAGATAATTCCACAATCATTATAGGTCTTTTAATCTCTCTTGCCCTAGGTACTTGGGATGTTTAAGAATATAATGTGCGTAAAATTGTTTACACCATTTTATATTTCCCTTTGATTTCATATGATGCAGGATTGAACCTCATATATGTAATGCTTAGGATCTATAAAGACTGGATTCATTCAAATTTATAATTTATAATTTTAGTATTCTGCTAAGTAATTACTAAGGATTAGGGGATTGTTCCCCAACCTATTTTCCCTTTATTCTTATTAAGTCATTCTTAGTTAGTTAATTTTGCTCACATAGTTAATGAAGTAGTTTAATTTAGTGTGCATTTATTTAATTAGTTATTTCCCATCTCAATCATCTTTTTATTTTTTTAGAGTCAAGTTAGGGTTAATAGTCTTACCTTTGTCGTCACGTTCACTCGTCCCAGTTCCCCGAGGATTCGATACCCAGACTAGCCACTATACTTCGCAAGAGTGGAGTTAAAGTTTAGGTTTTTGTATGGCGTTGGAATCCGATAACAACGACTAGACTATTTACACGGACGCTCGATTTTTCCACTCGATCACTTGCGAGTTTACATCGTCTCAAGGTGACTCTTACTTCGTAAGTTCTTCTCACTTCTTCTTTTTTCTTTTTCTGATGGAATTTCTTCATATTTGATGCTAGGGTATCTATTTTTTTATGACGAAGATAGGCAATAAGTCGATAACTGAGTTTAGGAAATTCTACCAAATCCCAAACTGGGTAGATATCGAATGTGCCCCTGTTCCTTGTAATGTCAGGGACATTGAGGACGGTCACTGGATACATGTTCTTTTGTTATCCCAGTGGGGTCTTACTTTTCTCCCAAATCATTTGTTTTTATACTTTTTTAGTTACTTCCCTGCACATAACTCGCCAAATATTTGGAAAATTATCAATGGTGTGCATAGAATTAATCAGCTCTATGGCACCAATCCAGGTCTTGATGAAATCTACTTCTGCTATTCTTTTTCTCAAATAAGATCTGGTCTTATTTACCTCAAAGCTAGGAGCCCTGATAGGTTATTGGTAGCAAACCTACCTGATTCCCATAAGGACTACTGACATGAGGGGTTTATTGCCAGAAATTGGCAGTTCCCTCCCCATATTGAAGGGCCGAGGTCTGGGAGATACGTGATTCCCTTTTATGGGCAGGAATATATAGGTATACATAGTTCTTGTTCTGCTCATTGATCCTCTGTTAATGTATGGTCTTTCTCACATATTTCTCCTTTTCTTTTTTCAGCGAAGATAAAGAACTCAGAACCAGATCTTTACGAGATTCGGGCTGCTGAGCTGGTTAAGGCCTGGAAAATCAGCGAACTCTTAGCTGACGGTGAGCATCCTCGATTTGTTGCATTTCTTTTGGAATATAAGAACATTGGGTTCAGTTTAATCGCATGACCCGTGGATAGCATTCCTCAGCTAGTCATCACAGAAGAGGTTGTTGCCGACCCAATCCAATTGGACGAGGAGGAAATCAACTCTGGTGAGGAGAGAGAGGGTGATAACAAGGGCAGTGTTGAAGGTAATTCCAGTGAGGAGAGCTCTGGTAGTGAAGAATCTTCCAGCTCAAAAGAGGGTTCTGAGGTTCAAGAGTCTTCAGGGTATTCAAGTAACTCTAGTGAGGAAGCTATGAATCCTCCTAGGAAGAATTTGATTCTAGATGATGATGAAGACAATGTGCTTATTTCTTGCCGATCGAAGAAGCAAAAATTAGGGGGCGGGGATGTTGCGATTGGGTCCCAGTCTGCTGCTCATGAGTAGGAGAGGAAGAAGAAGGAGGAGGCATACGTGAGATAAAGAGAGAGGAAGAAAGAAGAAGAGCGTAAGAGGGTGGAGAAGAGAAAGAGGGTTGAGAAGGAGAAGAAGGAGAGAGAAAAAAAAAAGAGGAGGGGAGAGGTAAGGAAGAAGGCAGGGTAGTCTCTGGTGCCCGTATCTACTCTTCCCGAAGGGGCTTCTATTCCCCTTTCCCCTCAGCTGGCTCTGACAGTTTTCGAGAGAGCAGTTTTGTCGGCTGATCGCTAAAGGGCGATGGGGGCCGACTAGTTAGCTCTGAAGGCAAGTCAGAGACTAGCCTTAGTAAGCTTTCTTTTACTTGTCCATTATTGTAATATTCATTCAATACTTCCTTTGCTAATATTTCCCTTTTCTCTGCAGTTTGTGACTGATTTCACTGTCCTCTATCGCAGCCATGATGAGCTGGCGAGGAGAAATGCCAACCTGGACAGGAAGAATGCTGAGCTGGAGGCTAGTCTAAAGGTTGCCAATTCTGCTCAAAAGTCTTCCGATATCGCCTTGACTGAAGCCAATCAAGCGAAGGAGGCAGCGACCAAGGAGCTTCAGTAGCTGATGCAGTCTTATGATTTGGTCTGCTCGAGCAAGATATCCGTGGTGGAGGAGAACAAGGTGCTCGCGGAGAAAGTGAAAAAGGTGGAATCTGAGGCTGCCACCCTTAAGGAGAGCTCGTAGTTTACTGTTGCATACGTAGTTTAATTATTAATTTAATTACTTTGCATTTAGTTAGTAGATATAAAACTCCCAATCATCACTTTTTCATTTTTATTTTTAGAGTCAGTTTAGGGTTAACTGTCTTACCTATCGTCGTCACATTCTACATCCTATTTCCCTGAGGATTGGTCCCCGTCTTACCGGGTTTATTACTTATGCGACCGGTTTGCACTTGAATCGTAATTAGCATGCACTAGAGACACATTTTGAGTCGCATCAAGTTTTTGGCGCCGTTGTCAGGGATCTAGGTAGACTTTTAGGTTAGGTCGATTTGATAAAAAAATTGACTCCAAATCTTAAAAAGCCAAAAAAATCATAAAATCTAAAACATTAAAAAAAAAATTCAGAAAATTAAAAAGCAAAAAATATATCATCTCTCAAAAGCCTTTTATGCAAAATCTTCAACAAACTGCACAATCTACTGCTACGCATCCTCTCAGAGAGTATAATCCCGATAGCCCACACACTCCAAACGTTCCGCAATTCTTGGTTCCACCTCCTCCCCCGCCTAACTTTATCAATAATCACACATTGAGTCACACTCCGAGCGTGTCAATTGAGGAATTCGAATCAACTGGAGAGAGAGCCATGTTAGAACACGCTAGTTTTGGTGCGGATGAGGGTGAAATGTCATATCGTCTTATGAGAGAACTCCTCTATCCCGAGAGAACTGTCACCCCAGGATGCGTTCTAGTTCCGTACAATGCGAGACAGTTCCATTTTCGAAATGGGATGATATAAATTCTTTCCACATTTCACTGGTTGGATTTGGAAAATCCTTATCTCCCTATTCATGAGTTCGAAGAGGTATGAGGTACATTTAGTGATCAAGCTTGCACACAAGACGTCATTCGCCTCAAACTTTTACCTTTTTCCTTAAAGGATAAAGCTAAGACCTGGCTTTAGTCTTTATCACCGAAATCAATTTGATCATGGAGGGAAATGAAATCCAAGTTCCTCTTTAAGTTCTTTCCCTAACATCGAACAAATTACGTCCAAGCTCAAATTCACACATTTCGACAACAAGAAAATGAGTCATTTGATCAATGTTACGAACGTTTCAACAAGCTAGTTAGTAAATGCCCTCATCATGGTTTTGAGAAGTATCGTCTCATATCTTTCTTTCACCATGGTCTAAGCATATCTTCTAAACAACTCATTGAGACAACGTGCCGTAAACCATTTTAGGAATTAGATGAACACGATATTCTTGGAAGAAGTACATCCCAAAAGAAAACTATTCCATATTCGATAAGATGTCATATGGGCTTTCTAATAGGAATATTTTTTACCATAAATTGGAGAAGGTCAGAGGGTTGAACTTCCATCTATTGCACAAACAAGGATCTAAACCTAGGTTATAACACTTAAAATTTAAGAGCACAACTTTGATATCAATTGAGAGTGTGCTTCTCGATGGTTACCAAATAAAATTTAATTCACCTATTTCAAGAAAAAAAGTTTACTAATTTATTATTATCAAAAGGGTTAACAATCCAAAATTTTTTGTGACAAAATATTTTACTTGATTTTAGAATCTAATTTTTATCTTCTTAGTTAAGATGATGATTCTTAAAAATTCAGAAAAAGTAAACTAAGCACAAGAGTGGATGTATGAGGGAAAAACTCAGTAACGAGAAAAATCTCGGTCCGATAAGAATGACAAATGCACGATGTTATAGATATTACTACTAGAAGAGAAAGACTTTGAACCACATGAACCTATGACCAACTAAAAACAATTTCACAATATATCCTTCAAGGGAGTGCCGACTGCTGAAGAAAGCTACACAACTAGCACCGATTTTAGTCTGTGACCAATGTCATCAAATATTAAGCCAAAAATTTCTTCTTTAAAGTTGAAAAAACTTGTTCCAAGAATAGTTCCTTCATGCAACTAAACAATCTACATCAAGGATTTTATGGTAATACTAAAGGTTGTGTTAGTTTATTACATGGATATGGTGCTCTAAATCTAAAAACGAATTTTTTAAGTAAGGATGAGAAAATATTTACTGACAAACAAAAAGGTTAGAAAATGATTTTTGAACAAAAAGATAAGTAAATAAATATCTACAGTTTTCTCAAAGAGAAAACCCCCAAAGTAGTGACTTGAATAAATCAAAGAAGACGAGTTGAAAATATGATCTCATATATTTTGAAATAGTTTTTGATCAGCTAAAGATTTTTCAAAACTCTAACTCTTGGTTTGGAAGAGTATGGAACACACAATTATACAACCTTTTGATTTGAAAGTGTATAAAAAGATAATAGGTTCAGTTTGACACTCCTATGGAATCCAATAGTCACTTATAATATAAAGTCAATCGAAAAGGTGTACTTGGTTCACAAACTAAGAAGATCTTAAGGAAAGATTATGTAAAAAAGGGAATTTTGGCATTGTTAGACACAATCGTTGATGGCGTCACTGAACTATGGAAAAGATTCATTGTGGTGAACCTAAAAAGATACAGTTCACACGATCATTCAAGGAAAAAAGCATAGTTAATAAAGTGTCAGCGAAGGTCTTTCATTGTGGCGAAGAAGTGTGTCACTTCAACGAAGGAGCCTGTCCAAGGATTTTGTTTAGTTTCCCCTAAAAATATTTTGAAAATTAGTTTTGGAAAAATTCTAAGTAGTTTTGTCCAAACCAAGAATGCCCATACTTAAAATACACAAAATATACAATTTCTAAAAAAATAAAGTATATTTGCATGTTGTATATGACAATTTATCTAACAAGGTTAGTTAATAGATTTTCAATTATGAAAAAAGTTAACAACATAATGGATCCAAGTCCGCTAAGTCTTATACCTATACTAAGTGGTGTACTTGATATTCATCATGAGTGAATCCGGAAAAAGTTGATGAATTTTTACGGTGTCCTCTTAGACAAAGAGTTAAACAATGTTTTGGAAAGGAATTTAGAAAATCTATCTTATAGATCACACCGAGTATGAAATATTCTTCCTATATAAATACACACACACAAACATATTTTTGTGTGTGTGCGCGTACGCGTACGCATACACGTGCATGTGAGTTAATAATACAGATTACAAGTATGGAAATCCTCATGTTAAAAGCTGGCATTGTTTAAGGTTAGCTGAAACCTTTGTCATGGTCAGAAGTCTATGGATTGAGATTTAATCCTGCCCTAAAATCTTATAATCAAACCCAAGACTTGCATAGACGATAAGTAATATACAAACTATGTATCCTATATCAAACAACATGCGCATTAGTGAAGTAATAATAATTTATATCTCTTAGGGATGGTATAATTGTTTAATTTTTCTGTCCTTCAAATCCTCACCCATGTCCCATCTTAATAAAAGTAACCTATAGAAGCTGGATGGTGACATAAACATCATATCACATCATGTCATGAGATCTTCCTACCGTTGAAAAGGTGGTGGATTGCTAGAGAAAAGTCTCAGATCGGAAGTGGTAGTCTGTCTTTTCATTAAATGTGATGCGATTCTTTATCATGGTTATGTGCAGTGAGTGAGTGATGGTATCAAAATCATTGTACTTTCTACTAAATCATTATATTGAAGAGGATATCTACTCCTCACATTCCCAACTTGACCTTGTTCGTCCAAGGTCCTAAGAGATTTTTTAAGATAGAAAAAGAATGTGTGGATAGTCCCCATTCTAGACGAGGTTCTACAAGCCTTATTGAGATTAAAATTTTCATAACAAACCCTTGTGTATCATGAAATAGGACGAATTTGGGGGTATTATGATGGTTTTGAGTAATGGGAAGCTAACCTCGATGAGGGTTTTATGTACCTTGACAAATTATTGTCAATAGATATAATTGATGAATTGGACATAGAACTTAGTTAAGCTTTCATGTAACTTTTTTCCATATTAGGTATATTTGTAGAGGTTCGAGTAATTTAGTATTTATGATGGATATATGTTGAGATGGGAGGCAATGAAACTAAGGTCTTCACACTAGTAGGTATACTTTAGACTTGGTTTCCATATGATCTGTCATGATTTTTTAGGACGGAGGTAGCAATCAAAGAACTTGGAACTTCTTATGACATCACAAGGAATTATCTAGTATTATCTAGTTGTCGTTGCCTTCCTTCATGGAATGATATGCGATGGAAGACATGGCTGCGAATCTTATTTAGAAATGAGTGTAAGACATAGTTCCCATACATAAATATCTTCCATAATTTTCTATCCGTTCAACCTGAGGTTTTTCCTATTATGACTTTATGTATTTTGGTCAGTTTATCTTTTTATGCATTTTGATTTACTACCTTAATCTAACAAGATATAATTGGTGTAATCTAATTAGTAAACTATCGTCAAATAGACATATATCAACTTCATATGCCTCTAAAAGGGGTTAAAAGAAAATTTTACCACTTTTTATGGATATTGATTTTAATTGGATAACCTAACTCCATATTGTGTCCATCCCATCGGGGTCGGGGGGTTCACCCGAAGAGGATCCCTCAGTCCTTCCCCTTTTGGCATTCATGCTGATTTGCGTCCCTTCTTGGGGCTCTCAACCATCGTCGAAATGGGGTGTGATATGTAGAAATAGAGTCACCAACCTATTTTGCAAAAAAAAGGCAAAAGAAATGTTGTCACCTAGAGAGAACGACATCAAGGACAATATTAGTTCTTGAGAAACCAAGTAGTTCAAGGGTTCAGGGACTAAGTTATGGAATGGGAAGGTGTTACGCACCCATCCCGCCTTTTCGATCTCTCATGGGCATGTGTTAATCTTCTCATACTAAACTCCGTGATGTGTGCTTTTGTGCATAATATAAATGAAGGATGAAATTGCTCAACTCGCATCATGGATAAAGGCGGAGAGAGGTCATCCTTAGGAGTCTTACCAAAATAGTAATTTAAAGTATAATGTAAGTGTTTGACGATTCCCAAGTCGTTATAGAAGAACGAATGCGTATATTGGATTAGACACAAGAAAACAAGCATATAATATATATATATATATATATATATATATAATAATAATAATAATAATAATAATAATAATAAGAACATGGTAATAAATGTGTTGGGAGGACTCGAGTCTAGGGATTTACAAAAGATGCCAACGTAACCTAAAGGCGCATCAAAGTCCACGTAGTTCGAAGAGAATACGAGGTGGGGTTTAACCCATAAATCCAACTGGGGATGTTACTTATATGTGTGTGTGTAGAAAAAGGATTTTTAGTGTGAGAAAATGTGATGAGAATTCTCCATTTGGAATTTACATATAAACCCTCTTTTTCGTGTCTTTAGTTTTTTTCATAAAAATAAAGTATGTGCAAATATTATAATAAAAAGTTCGAAATTAAGATGTGAAATGTAATGAAGTAAAGTACTATAGTGGAAATAGGGTAACTAATGAAAAAATAAGAGAATTTAAAGACAAAGAGGGAGATTTATACCTTCTTATAAAGACTTTAGGTGGATCTTGATTGTAGATGCGCTGATCTCATGATGAGATGATGGTGGTATGAGGTGATGGGTGATAATTTACTAAAAGGAGTGTGGAAAGGATGCGAGGAATGTGGGAAATGGTCTTTTTAAGAAGGGATTAACTCTGAATTTGAGAGAATATTCTTTGAGTGGCTGAGAGGGATGTTCGGGGGTGCTTTTCAAAGTGACGTCATGGTCTCAATTTCTAGATACGAGGGGGGTGCCGATCGGCATGGTCCTAGATCGGCCTATCGGTATAGAACCCATACACACTCTTGATAAGCAGGGATCTCGGGTTGCCATTCGGTAAGCTGAGGCAGGTTTTTTGAAAAAATGGTTGTAAAATGCAAACTGTAAGCCAGAATACTGTTGGAATGGGTA
Organism: Sambucus nigra; assembly: GCA_949130495.1. NCBI lineage: Eukaryota > Viridiplantae > Streptophyta > Magnoliopsida > Dipsacales > Adoxaceae > Sambucus > Sambucus nigra. Next base: position 227,728,483 of record OX422223.1, on the reverse strand, counting down.
TTCAAATCCCTTTAAGAGTCCATTGAGCCACACCCGGGTCAAAAGTTGATCAAAGTCAAATGGGTCCCGAAAGCACCCATTGGTCACTAGATAGGAAATTCTTAAAGAAAACGAATCATTCGATCGAACCGTATGGCTGATTTGCGTAGAGGACAGATTGTTGGAAAGGAATATAGCACCCTTCAAGATTTCATTCAACTTCATTTGGTTCGAAGAGTTGACCACGGTCAAACATGGCCCATAAGGGAGTACAATGGGTTATTCGTCCATAGCATAAAGATGATACGTGCACGAGGAGGACCATTGGAAAGAGTATTTAGATACCTTCAAAGATTCATTCAACTTGGTTCAAGCTGAAGAGTTAACTAGGGTCAAACGGGTCCCTGGAGTGCCCGTTGGCCTCCAGATCAATTTATGGATAAAATGGATTGTTCATCCGTACCGTAAGGCCAATTCGCACACGAGGAGGACTGTTGGAAAGGGGATTTAGAGCGATTCTAATATTAATTGATCTTTTACTCGGACAAGAAAGTTGACCGGGGTCAAAACGGAGCTCGGGAGTGCCTGGTGGCCTTTACATTGATTTTTAATAGTAAAACGAACCGTTCATCTGAATCTTAAGGCCAGTTTTTGCATGGGGAAGACCATTGGAAAGGTGATTCAGAGCCCTTCAAAGATTCAGTGATCTTTTTCTCAGATGATAAAGTTTGATGGAGTTAAAATGTGGCCTGGGATCTCCCGATGGCCTTTAGATCATTACTTGGAGCATGACCTAGGTTTTATGGTGAATAAGTGAGTGATAGGGACCTAAGGAGGTTCTTAGGGTGTCCTAGGATGGGGCGTCTATAGAGAGCCCCTCAACGGGTGAGCTTGGAACAAGTAAAGGCTGTCAAATGATAGACACAACATCGACATTATGGAAAAGGATTTTTTGGTCAATTTTGTTGACCTAGAGGGTGGGATTGACTGATTCAGAGGGTTGAGGACAGTTCTGAGGATCTATGGAGACGAAGGTGATCGATTTAGTGAGGCGAGGTTGATTATGAGGACATAGGGAATCAAAGATGACCGATTCAGTGGGTCAAAAATGTGTTACGATTCAATGTAGTTCTGTATTCGATGCGCATGAGCAGTTTTGAGGATGCTGGCTTTGTCGGAGCTATCGCCTTAGTCCCTACTGGGAGGATTTTGTTGGTGATAGGGGATTTGATAGCAGATTCCCATGTGGAAGAAATAACATAGAGGATGTCTTACTTACATAATCCTGCGATGGTGGTGTTGGCTGATACCCTGAATGACCTGGATGATTGTAAGGAGGGTCGCTCTGACTTTCTAAGGGGTAGACCATTAATGCTATTTATGTGTCTTGCAAAGAGGTTTCGTCTCCCCCCCTGAGTATCCCTTGGTGGGTGTGTCCAATTTCTTTGTCCAACCTTTCTTTAGGTTCAACCCATATGTAAAGAGATGGGTTAACTGGTTTGTAGCACATGAAACTCGATGTCTTCGCTGGTTAGTGACATGGCGAGGGAGACTCACAGCCTGTCTTACATCTTGGTGAGTATTGGTATGTGCGGTTGGTGGTCCTTTGGCAGACTTCTTTCTATTTCCCCTGGTGGCTTCTACGCTAAGTTGGGTCGGATCAAATTGTGTCCCCTCACATAAGAAACTTCTTCACAGTGGAGGATTTGACTGAATCACTGAGAATAATTCTAGGATCTTTGTGGCAGTATCTGTAGCTCTATTCGTCCATCACAATCGATGGGAGGGGCCTCGCATGTATTTGGGGACTACCTGAACTGGTTATAGAAGTGGGTAGTAGAGAAAATTATGGCAGAAAATACCAATCAAAGGTGGTTCACTGCTTTCAACACCATGGAAGATAGTGGTGTGGTTCGGTCTAGGCTTGATAGGTGTATCGCTCCATAGAGCACATACGGAATTTCAACTAGGACTGGGAAACTTGGGGACCTCCAAGGGTTGGTAATGATGATGAAGCGGGGCCGTTCGATAGTTGAAGGCAATATTTTATGAAGCATAGGTGGTTTCTGTGAAGCTATGGTAATTTCGGTGTTTTTGTGTTTTTTTGGGGGGTGGGGGATGGGGGGTGGGGTGGAATAATTTTTTTTGTAACTTGTTTTAGGGTTAGGTTTGTTTAAGAATGGTTCGGTCAGTGGAAGGGATGGTGGTTTATTGAACTCCCTTAAAAAATACTTCATGTGACAACACTGCATTCCTTATTAGAAATAAAAATGAATTTTGATCACATTTTGTTGTGCCTCTTGATGAGTTTCGCATTAAAATTATCTATACCAATCGCTAAGGCATACATGATAAAATCGGTATGTAAATGATAAAATGTATCGCCTTTCTCGGAGGTTAGAAAAGAATAGAATTTTGTGAAAAAGAAGGGGACCGAAACCATGTCTAGCTTATGGGCTGCCTACGTACCTCTAGGAGTTTTAAAATTCTCTTGAATATCATTTTGAAAAGAGAACATTTTTGAGAGGATCAGGCCCCACATGGTTCTAGGAAGGGGGGAATGAAGATTTTTGTAAGAATAGAAGGTGGCGAGAACATTCATAGCGCGCCGAGATTTCAAACTAAGGGTAAAGTTTCTTGAGATGGTTCAGGTTGACTGGACGTGCCATCTCTTGTCCATCAAGGTGTGTGAGCATAGATACCTCCTGAGAGAATTTTCTTCACTATGTAGGGGCTTTTCCAACTTGGTTTGAATTTCCCTCCAGAGTACGAGATGGGTTCTATGATCTCTTTGAGGACAAGGTCTCCTTATTGGACACTATGGTCCTTGACTTTTTAATGGAATGGTGGCGCTATCCGACAATGGTACCTCATGTATGATATAGATCCTCCAATCTATTTTCATCCAAGAGTGATAATTAATCAAAACGCCTCTGATGCCATTCCTTTTTGCCAACTTTTCTTTAGAGTAGGATGTGGAGGGACAATATTCCTAGCTCAATGGGTAGGACTGCTTACATGTTGTACATTAGAGAATAGGGTGTAGCCCCAATAGGCGTTCTTATTGAATGGAAATAAACCCATAGGGCATAAGGGATCTGGTTGACCCAATCTCTATAAGTCTCAATCATCTTGCTAATTATGATTTTGAGGCTTCTATTGTCAGCTTCGACGACACCCATAGCTTGTGGTTAGTAGAAAGAAGATTTGTATCGCTGAATCTCATACTCATCGACTAGTTTCTTGACCTCAACTTCTAAATGGAGCTCATTATCTGACATTAACTCATGTGGAACTCCATATCGACAAATGATGTTATTTTTGATCAACTTGTCCACTTTCTTGGCATTTAGAACTACGTCTGACTCGGCTTCGACCCATTTGGTGAAGTAATCAATGGTGACCAGGATGAACTCGCGACTGTTTGAAGCTTTAGGAGTAACCATCCCTATGATGTCAATGCCCTAGGTGAAGAATGGCCAAGGAGAGGTCATGTTATATAGTTATCAGGGAGGCAAGTATTAGATATCATCAAACTGTTAGCATTTGAGGCATCTTCGAACATAGACCGTGTAATCTTAAACCATGGAGGTCTAATAGTATCCTTAAAGGATGATATTTTTGGCAAGCATGTGACCATTCATGTGGGGCCCACATTCCCCACTGTGAATTTTTTTCATTATTTCCTAAACATTAGCCCCTGCTATGTAGTGAAAGTGAGTTTTGTCGAAGTTTCTCTTGAACAATGCTTCGTCGCAGATGTTATACTGGGCAACCAGTTTGCAAAGGGTCGCACGATATTTCTTATTGGAGTCTTGGGGATACCCACCAAGTTTGAGGAGGCACTAAATATCATAGTAACATAACCCAACCATATCAAAATATTCCTCGGTAATGAGTTCAATCTGGTAGCAGTGGGTGGGCTTAGCTTATTTTTGAATCAGGAAAGGCGTCATTGTTATTACCTCATGCATGTTGACCATGGATGATAGGGTAGTAAGGGCGTCATCTAGGATATTCTTTGACGAGGAAGGTAGTGGAAGGTGAATTCTTTGAACTGTGAGGCCAACTCTTCTAGGTGGGCATGGAAGTGTAGGATCTTCTCATCTTTAACTTTCCATTTATTGAGGATTTAGTAGACAATGAGGGCAGAGTCTCTGTAGATGTCTAGGTGTTGGATTCCTTTCATGAGGGATATCTTGAGGCTAAAATGTACGCCTCATAATTAGTTATGTTATTAATGGAGGGAAAGTCTAGTTTGATGGCAATAGGGGTGTGAGAGTCATTGGGGGAGACTAGGAGTATCCTAATGCCATGTACTTTCTTGTTCGAAGCTACATAAAAGAACATCTACAATCTAAGGTTCTCTTGAGAGGTGCGTAGAATATCTTCATTTGGGAATTCAGAGACCCAAACATTGGCGTCTTCTATGTAGGTGCAAGGTAGTTGGAGATGGATATCCCTTTTATAGATCTCTATGTGACGTACACAATATTGAATTCGGCTAGCAACATCATCCAACGGGCCATTTGTCTAGCTAAGGCGGGCTTTTTAGCAAGTTTTTATTGGGATTCATACGGGATAGTAGTTTGATGGGGAAGGCAGGCATGTAGTGGCATAATTTCTCCGTGACCCATACCAGGGCAATACATGCTTTCTCTAAAGTAGTGTAGTTCACTTCGTACCCGGCCAATTTCTTACTGGCATAATAAATGGATCTTTCGTTATGAGATTCTTCAATGTATTGGGTAGCAAATCCCTTACCGCGACATCTGTAATGGTCACGTATAGGAGTAGAGGGAGACCTAGCTGCATAGGTATAAGCATCGAATGTCGAGTATGGTATCGCTTGATTTGGTCAAAGGCTTATTACAGGCCTCATTCCAGAATTTATTTGAATCATGTTGGAGAAGTTTGAAAATGGGTTCGCATATAGAAGTTAGTTGGATGATGAACCAACTGATGAACTATAATTTGCCAAAGAATCCTCAGACTTCTTTCTCTATTCATGGTGGTAGCATCTCAAGTATGAATTTCAGCTTGTCAAGGTCAGCTTCGATTCCCTTGTCACTAACCATGAACCCCAAGAGTTTTCCTTTTGTGATGCTGAAAACACATTTTTATGGATTTAAACACATATGATATTAACGTAGTCACTCGAAAAACTTTCAGAAGACGGGAATATGAGCTTCTCGAGTTCTACACTTGATGATCATGTTTTCTACAAACACCTTGTTCTCCTTGTGAATAAGGTCACGCAAGATGGTTGTGGCATCCCTTTGTTAGGTGGAACTGACATTCTTGAGTCCGAATGGCATGACAGTATAGCAAAAAGTTTCCCCAGGGGATGATGGAGGAAGTTTTCTCTTGATGGTCAGGGTGAATCTTGATACACACACACACGCATGCAATTATACACACACACACACACGCAGTTCTACACACACACACACACACACACACACACACAGTTCTACACACACACACACACACACACACACACACACACACACACACACACACACATATATATATAAATATATAAACAAGCAAAGAGAGAGAGAGAGAAACAAAAACTTACCTGAAAACATAGAGAGAGAGAGAGAAGTTGCGCAAGAGAGGGAGAGAGAGAGAAAAGGGGGAAATGAAAACGGTGGGAAAAAAAGAGGCGGCAAGGTTTTTTACTGATAATGTTGTCACGAACCTGTCAAGGTCTTTGACCGTGACAACTTTCTAAAGTTGTCATCGTCGTTGATCGTGACAACTGTACTTCTCACGGACTTGTCACGGTCAATGACCATGATAAACCCTTATCGTGAAGTTGTCACAGTCATTAACCGTGAAAAAAATGCGTGTTGTTTTGTCATGGTCAATGACCGTGACAAGGTTGGCCTGCCCAAAGGTGACAATTTAACCTTTTTGGCATAGTGTTAAGGGTGGACCCTATCGTAATCTCGCACTGATGGCTACTAGAATCCAGATTAATAACAACAGTCTCATAATCATTAATTTGAATGTGGTTATGTTAATTGTAATTCCCCTTATTAAGATCAGTTAATAGTTGTTCATTTGTAGAATCATCCCCATCAAAGATTTGATTAGAATCAAGACAATTATTTTAAGGCATAGAAAGATACTCAAAATCCTCATTTATTTCATTTTTGAAAAAAATAACATTGAGAGCCTCATCAAAAGAGGTCTCAGTTCCACTGATATCAGAAAAAGGAACAATAACATCAAGCGAAGAGACTTGGATAGGGTAAACGTAAGGTCAGGTTGAATCTGAGTAGGTTAGACAGGCACGACATTCCAGTTGAGGAGAGAAATGTCAATAACTTTGATTTGAGTGTACGCATCCGTCGGTGTGACATTTGAGCAGATCATGAAGATACTCATCCCTTGTGTCTGCAGGTTGAATGAGTCCTCGATATCACTTTCCTCAAAATCCTTGATAAACATCGTGGCTTTCTCGGTGAGAGGTTGCACTCCATGTGGGCAATCTTTGGACCAAGAGTTACTATTTTGAAAGAAGATTTCTAGCCTCGGTTTCATATTCTTATCGTCATGGTCAACCATGGTTTAGGGAATCCACAGAAAGGGAAGTCTTCACCATCCTGGATAAACCTTACATTCAAAGAGTCTTTCAAAAAAGTCTTTTCATCTTCTAAGGTTCTTTTCAATCGTAGTCGCCAGAGTGCGTTGAGTTCTACTGGTTAGGGCTAATAACCAGTCCATATGGGGTAAAGGCCTCCTTTAGGACTATGGGATAAATGATCCCTTGTTGACGTAGACCTAGCCCCATTCTGGGCATGAAGTGCATGTTTTTTAACATCTGAATAACATTAACATTTCCATGAGGGTTGAGTTCCGGACATGCACGGTCTTTGAAATTATCTACTGCTGGAAGGGGAAGTGGATCAACTCTGAATCCAGATAGGAGCATGTCATTCGTCCTATAATGAATTTTTAATAATGGTCTGCTAGTTCTGGCATTGTCTGTACTATCATCATCTCCCAATATGGTGATATCCTGGCCTTTGGCGAAGAATTTCAATTTCTGATGAAGAGAAGAATATACCCCTCGGATACTACGAAGTTATGGACGACCAAGGAGTAGATTAAAACATTCAGGAATGTCAATGACTTGGAACTCGGTGATAGGATTAATAGTGCCATCCCCTACCATGAGTTTTATGGACCTCATTACTTCTCGGCGGGTATCGTCATAAGCATGAACAACAACATAAGTTGGAGTAAGATCATTGACTTTCAATTGAAAATAATTGAAGGCTCTAAGAGGGAATTTCAATTGCAAATAATTGAAGGCTATGAGAAGGAAAACATTGAGGGAATATTCTTTATAAAAAAATGAAAGTAGGACTATCTTTCCTAAGACTTCAACCAAGATATTGAGAGCATAATTGTGGTTAGGGCTGATCTTCGGTATCTATGCTTCGAAAAAGGAGAGTAGTTTGGAAAGGTCAGGGACCTAACCATATTTATGAATTCTTCGAGGGTAGTGGAAAGAGGGACTATAGGTTTAATGAGGAGCTTTATTATAGATTTTTAGTGTAATTGGGAGGACATGAAAAGCCCTCATAGGGTGATATTGGCTTGGGCCTTCTTGAGTTGGTCAAGGGCTTTGCTTTCTTCGATGGTCATTTCTGACATGGTAAGTTCTTCGATAAATCCATTTCCCTTATCTCGATCGATCACATTAGGAATAAGGTCTTTGTAGTGTCTCCTTAACCTGAATATATGATTTACTGAGGCGGGAAAGAACAAGAACCATGTGTCTTTATCTACCTCTGGCTGAATGGCCACCTTGTTGATTTCCCCAATCGAATCTTCAAATGATATCATTCCACACAAACTAGCTACTAGATTGGTCTCTTCTCAACTGGGTTCATCATCTGAACTATCAAATTCTTCTCCCCTTTTAATGGCAACTATGTCATCTTGACAAGAAAAATCAATACATTCGATAACCTTGATAGCTTCATCGTACAAATCTTCCCACTCAACGGGGAGGTTCAGGAGTAAAGGGACCAATCATCCCTGAAGATTCAAAGCGGTGAATAACTCACCAATGATGTAAATTTAACTTGCATCGGCCATTATCTGTACTACATAATCTAAAATGACTTCTTTAAAAGGTACCACCCATTCATCTGATTCTCGAGCCCATTTTGGGCTTCCATGAACAAGCCGTTCAATTTGTGATAATCGATAGCTATCTTAGTGGGCAATTTTTGCCCAAACTCTAAGAATTGGTTCAACACAGTTGGTAAGTCCATGTCTTTTCCTTCAAATCATATGCGAACGACAGTGCAGGCCCTTCTAAGAAGTGAAAAATCTTAATCGGTGAAGCATGTAGCGTGTAAGAGAAAATATGGGCAAACCTTGAGTGGTTTAGGTGAGATTATGGGTATGATGGGTGCTTTGTTGAGCACGATTTGAGCAGATGGGTCAAATTGTGGGTCACTCTCTAGAAATATGGCATTTTTATGAGTTGGAAGTGGGTTATGAGTGGTATTCGGTTTAGGATTGTCTAGTATGACGATGATACCCCAGTTGATTAGGCCTTAGATCACATTCCTAAGGTGGAAGCATTGGTCGGTAGTATGACAAATGGACTGGTGGAAATCATAACGAGCATTAGGCTTGAAGTTTTTAGAGAGTGGATTTGATAATGGATGAGGGTCTAAGGGTTTGATGAGGTTTCACCTTAACAAGGTTTGATAGACTTTAGACAGGGGAGCATATAGCTCAATGTACTCTTTCTTAGCAGTATTAGAGCAACTTTTCATTGCCCAAGAGGTAGGAGTTTAGGAAATGTTGTTGGTAACTGAGACTGTATCAGTGGCGGGCTTCTCATACTTCTGGGGAGTGTATTGTTCGATCAATTTCCTTAGCTTGGATTCGATTTTAGTAATACCTGCCTTAATTTCTACACCAGCTTCTCAGAGGACTCGAAAGTGTGGGTAATGTTTTCCTCCCATGGACGTTCAAATAAGAAGTAACAAGTTCTTCTTCATGATACTAACTTGTTATTTCTCGGAGGGTCTGCTAGTTATGGTAGCAACTTTCTCTCTCTACCTTCCTATGAAGCTCCTGACTATTTCCTAGGGTTCTGCTTAAGAAGATCTAGATCTCGGTGAGTAGCCTTTAAATCCTCATTGTACTTGTACTGAGACATGAATTCCCATGTGACATCCTCCTAACTATGGATTCTTGATTCTTCTAGGGATAGAAACTAACGAAGGGCACTTTCTTTCAAGGTCTGTTGGAACATATGGATCATTCTCTTTTCGGAGTCACTAGGGAGGGTCATGGCTCAGTGATTGTGTCAAAGCTGAATAATTGGGGGTTCGCTTCCCCCGAACCTTTTGATGTCTATCATCTTGAACTTCTTTGGCAGTCTATCTTTGGGATAAGGAGCGATATGGGTATAGTCCATGTAGTTCTCGAATATCTTGAATTGGTCGAACTTCTTTGACAGTAGCTTGAGGTCTTCCTTGACCTTATTCAGTTTCTCCTCCTTAGGATCAATGGGTACTAGTACGTTAGCCCCTGGTTGGGTGAGGTTACATAAGGAGTTAAGATGGCAGCAACCCATTGGTAGGTATGGCACACAGAGCATGCTAATACTCTTCTGGGACCCAAGCAAGCTCGGGAGCGGGTGGACCCATGGCATGAGGGAAGAGAACCTCGATTGTTTTAGGAATCTGTGCCTAGTGACGCTGCATCTCATGGACCTCGATTTGAAGGTTTTTAATCTTGGCACTGAGATAGGCTAAGACGGTCATCAGAATGGATGCACATTAGGTGCTTGGCGAGTGTTCTCTATCGTGAGGGTAAGTCCCAAACTCAAATGATGTATCAGAAGAATTGACGGAGCTTCGGTGTAGTTTGATGGGAGATCAAAGCCAATAGGGATCTAGGCCAAAATTGGGTATGCGATCGACCAGAGAGGGAAAATGATTTGAATTTATTTTTGAAAGAAGAAGGGAGAAAATTTTAGGAATTTTGGTAGGTGGAGAAAGAAATATTTTTGGTATTTTTAAAAAATCACGCATTACAGCATGATTATTATGAATGTTATTATGAGGTTCTCACTTGTATTAGGTTTGACTAAATGTAGAAAAATGCTAGAAGGGACTCGAGCCTAGGAAAATAAGGTTTGAAAATATGCAAGACACGGTAGGACTTGTTTCCAGGCTCACGGACGAGGTCCTATTTTGGAGAAAGGAAAAATAGCATGAAACTTCGGGCTGTACGCTAACCTAAAATTTCGATAGAGTTTCACATGGTAGTTGTAAAACAAAATTTAAGTGTCCTTGGTTTGAAACCTATATGAGGTTTATGCAATTGTTGGGTTAATGGAAGGGTTACCAACTTTGGCATGACTTCTACGATATACCTCTTGAATATAAGGGAATTTATTCATCGGTATGTGTGTACAGGCAATTTGATATACCTGAGTGTAAGTGAATTGCCTCACTATATACCAATACGTGTGAGAGTAAATTCGATATACTCGATGTACGTGAACAAGTTTCCTACTATATAACTCATGTCATGAGTTCTGTCAAGTGGTAAAATGAGGAGGAACCGTTTGATATACGTCAAAGGTACGAGGCCAATGGAAGGTAAGAGTTATATCGCTTAGTCTAACCGCAACCTGTTAGACCAGCACCCATCTCAAAGTGATCCCCCAGTACACGCTAAAATTTTGGTCAATATTGACATGCTCTTGTGATGTAGTGTGGAAAAATGCGCGAGTCTTAATTAACATATTATGGAGAGAGAGTATTTTTTACCATTTTTTATTGGCATGATGAGTAAATGGAATACTACACTAATGAGAAGCATATACAGTTATTGGAAAAAGTAAATCTAGCATGAAGACTATAATATGCATGGATACATGTGAGTGAGTAGGTGGCATGGGAATATACAAGTGAGTGTGTGTGGTAATGAGCTTATACATGGATCAACTACAAGTGATGTGTGATATGCGTAAGTGAGCATATACACAAGTGTAGGACGTGTGGGTGTGTGCTAGTGAAGACTAATCATGGATTTTCTAAGTGGTGTGTGAAGCATGTAAGTGTAAAGTGAAGATAAGTGTAAATGTGTGAAGTTTATATGGAGATTATATACAAGTGTGTGAAGTGTATAAGTGAGTGGAAAGTGATATATGCATGAGAGAGAGAGATATACAAAAAGGTAAATAGAGGAGAAAAGGGAACATACAGATAATTGCATACGCACACATGTAGAAAAGAATAACACTAATGAAGAAATATAGTCTAGTCCTGTTAAAACATCCCTAGCGGAGTCACCACTCTGCCCATCCCAAGGTTGGGGTCGGGGGGGTTCTCCCAAGGTGGATCCCTCCATAATTACCCTTTTCAGCGTGCGCACGGGACTACGTCCTATCTCGAGGCGCTTGGGCATCGTCAATGTGGGGTGTTATGTAAAAATAGATTCACTAGATTATTTTGCACAAAACAAGAAAAAGAAATGTTGCCACCTCGAGAGAATGGCATTAAGGACAATACTGAGGCTTGCGAAACCAAGTAGTTTAAGGGTTCGGGGACTAAATTACGAAATGTGAAGGTGATAGGAACCCATCCCTCCCTTTCGGTCTCTCATGGGCATTTGTTAATCTTCTCCTGTTAAACTTTGTGATGCATGTGCTTATGTGCATAATATATACGGAGGATGAAATTTATCAACTTGCATCATGGATAAAGGCGGAGTGAGGTCATCCTTAGGAGTGTCCCCAAAATAGTAATTCAAAATATAATATAAGTGTTTATTGATTCCTAAGTCGTTATAGAAGAACGAATGCGTATATTGAACAAAACACAAACAAGCAAGCATATAATATATATATATATATATATATATATATTATAGGAACAAGGTAACATATCTGCCAGGAGGACTCGAGTGTAGGGATTTACCCAAGATGCTTACATAGCCCGAAGGGGCATCAAAGTCCACGTAGTTTGAAGAAAACACGAGGTGGGGTTCAACCCATAAATTCAATCAGGGATTTTCCTTATATGTGTGTGTAAAAAAAGGTGTTTTAGAGTGAGAAAATGTTATAAGAATTCACCTTTCGGAATTTACAAGTAAACTCTCTTTTTCTTGTCTTTGGATTTTTTATGAAAATAAAGTATGTTCAAATATTAATAATAAAAAGTTTGAAATTAGGACGTGTGATGTAATGAAGTAAATTAAAAAAGTGGAAATAAAGTAATTAATGCAAAACTAAGAGAATTTAAACACAAAGGGGGATATTTGGACCTTCTTATGAAGACTTGAAGTGGATCTTGATTGTAGATGCACTGATCTCATGATGAGATGATGATGGTATGAGGTCATGGGTGAGGATTTACTAAAAAGAGTGTGGAAAGGATGGGAGGAATGTGGGAAATGGGCTTTTTAAAAGAGGAACAACTCTGAATTTGGGAGAATGTTCTCTGAATAACTGAGAGGGATATTCAGGGGTGCTTTTAAAAGTGAGGTCATTGACTCTATTTATAGGGCTAAGGGGGTGAAAATTGGAATGGTGCTAGATTGGCCTATCGGCATAGAACCCTAGACACACTACCGATAGGTAGGGTCCTGGGGTGCCATTCGGCAGGTTTTTAAAAAACATGGCCCTAAAATGCAAACCGTAAGTCAGAATCGTGGATGTGGCATATCCTTGGAAAGGGTATTCAGATCCCTTTAATAATTCATTAAGCCAATCCCGGGTCGGGAGATTACCAAAGTCAAACAAGGCTGGAAAGTTCCCATTTGTCACTAGACCAAAAATTACCGAAGAAAAACGGATCGTTCGTCCGAACCGTAGGTCTGATTTGTGCACGGGACAGACCGTTGAAAAGGGTATTCATTTCTTTGAGATTTTATTAAGCTTCATTTGGTTCGGAGCATTGACCAAGGTCAAATGAGGTCCAGAAGTGCCCAGTGATCTTTTTGAGTAAAATGGGTTGTTTGTTCGTACTGTCAGGTTGATTCGCGCATGGGGTGTACTGTTGGAGAGGGTATTTAGAATCCTTTGAAGATTCATTCAGTTTTGTTCAAGATGAAGAGTTAATCGGGGTCAAATGGATCCAGGAGTGCCCGGTGACCTCCAATTTAGTATTTAGGATAAAATAGATCATTCGTTTGTACCGTAAGGCTGATTCATGCATGGGGAGGACTATTGGAAAGGGTATTAAGATCTATTGAAAGATTAATTGGGATTTTTCTTGGACGAGAAAGTTTACCGGAGGTCAAAACGGGTCTCAGGAGCGCCTAGTTGCCTTTAGATCGATTTTTGATAGCAAAACCAACCATTTGTCCGAACCGTAAGGCCTATTTGTGCGTGGGGCAGACCATTGGAAATGGGATTAAAAACCTTTGAAGATTCATTGAGATTTGTAAGGACCAAATTTCTAATTGAGTCTTAATGTAGTTTTGACTTATTCTCGGAACAAAACACGTTTGAGTCATAGGTAGATTTTTATTATCCGATCACTATAAAACTATGACTTATCGATGATTTAATTGAAGACGTTGTGGCAAAGCTACAAGGAATTAAATTTCTCATCTTCAAAGTTTAATTGCATTCCGAGATCACTCAGGTATGAATGCATAATGTTAATGAAACTCGAAATTTTATTTTAGCAAAAATAAGGATGTTAGTTTTAAAAGAAAACGCTTTAAAAGTGTTTTTAAATGTTTACACTTCGTTTTAATCAGATGAGGATGGATTAAAGTTGGATAAGAGTTGGTATTATGCAAAACTCTGTTTTCAAAGTTGGATGCATCAAAACTCTAATCTGGGCGATGTCATCAAAACTCTAATCTTTCGTTCGAACGAGAGCTGCTGTCATTCGAACGATGTAGTATCTCGCTTGAACGAGACTCATCACCGCCTTAAAATATTTATAAATAGGCGTGTTCTGATTTCTCAAAGTGTGTACAGTGCGAAAAATAGTTTACCATACAGAAATGTTTCTGCACAAAGTTTTCACTATAAAACATTCTTAGAGTTTCAAGATCTGACCTTTTCATTATCGTATGTTCTTGTGACCTTATCGGCACCAAGTTTGAGGTTATATTGAAGATCCATTACTGGTTTTGCAGTGAAGATTCGGTGGATACCAATTTCGACATCGTAGACAACACAAGGCCATATCGATGGATACCGAGGCATTCGTGGCAGCGACTACTGTGGACAAGCATAGTGGAAGAAGGTTACTTTCTGCGTTGGCAATGTGAATATTGGTAGAACATCAGAGGAGCATCAAGTTTCGTGGGTGGATCGAGTCATTGTATAAGACTACCGTCTGACTTTGTAAAACCATTGTCATAGTTATTGTCTGGCCTGGCTCGTCCAAGGTTTTTTCCTGATTGGGTTTTTCCTCAGACATTGGCGTTGTGAGTATTGCTTTACTTTATTTTACTTGCTCTAATCACTAGTTACATGTGTAGGGTTAAACACAATAAAATATGGTTAAGTTAATTTGTGTCACATCTTGGTTTGATAAAATTGAAAAGGAGTTTTTCAAAAAGAGAAAGTTGGCTTGCATTCATCCTTAACTTAATTCCGCTCAAGCAAAAAGTTTTTGTTGAAAGTTATATTTTGGGGACCTACAAATTGGTATCAGAGCCCATTGCACTATTTTATTGTGTTGGATCTCTTTTTGCTTTTTGGGTGATTGCTTGTTTATATCTCTTGGTCTGTTTGCTTTCCTCTTAATGGATTCTCAAAGTTTTAATGAATTAAATCTGTTCAAATAAAAGTTTGCAAAACAAATTAAAGTTTTGGAGGAAGAAAATTCTCGTTTAAAAAATATGATTGAATAATTGCAAACATTTCAAATTCAAATAGATATGATTCGTGAGAATTTTAGAGCTTGATATAATAATTTTGAAACTTTAAAAGTTTCCAAAAAGGAGAGTGATGATAGAATTCTTATTTTAGAGAGGGAGTTAGAGAATTTGAAAAATTTAAATGTTTGTGCCATTAATGAAAATAGTTTGATTAATGAATTTAAGGCACATGAGAAGACTCTTAGGGATAAGTTTGCTCATATTGAGGGGGAACGAGAAAACCTTTTAGGGGTAATTGAAAATCTAAAGAAGGAGTCCCGAAAGTTTGAGGAGTCTAGTCATTTGCTTGAGTCGAAAGTTTTGAAGTTAAAAAATGATTTAACTGACTTGAGTAGTGATGGTAGCGGCTTATCTTGTTCTAGTGGTTCGAATGTTAAAGCCAAAATCATAGTGTGTTTTAGAGCGTCAACCACATCCGAGGGTGTTAGAAAAGGTCAACCTAAAGGTCCAGTTCCGCGTCGTGTTTTCACGTGTTCGCATTGTGGTAGGAAACGTCACCTTAGGAGTTTTTGTTTTGATATTAGAAAAGACCCTAGGAAGTTTATACGTAGTGTCCCGTCGGTTCCCCAAACCCATTTTGTTAGGAATACACTGGTTTGGGTTAGGAAATCCATTTTGGAGATGCTAAATGCTTCGTTGATTGATTCTCACATGCATGCACATTATTCTTCACTTGAAATTTCTTATGGATAGTTGCTTGCATGTTTGTCATATGCTAGTCTTTACATTCATGATATATACCTTGCTATTATTATGACACGTTTATCATTTTGAATTATATTTTTCATTTATTGAGTTTTGTTCTGAAAAATACAAAAATATTTTTGTTTTTGAGTTAACATGTTTGATGTGGCATATTGGTGTGCTTGGACCCCCTTCCTTCCATTATCCACGTGGCTAGGACATTTGTTCATTATTATTGATACTTAGAATGATCTTAACCATTGTATTATGGGGTTGTTTCGAACTTGATATGCGTTTTGATTCGAATTTGTATATATGCCATCTTTGCACACATGCACGAGTTTATATGGATATTTAATTACTCTTGCATATTTGAGTTTGGTGAGATGTTCTTATCTCAATTTTGTCATCTATGTGTAAGTAGACATAAGGAGGAGGTGTACATGTAATAACTGTTTACTGTGAGGATTAAAGTAAAAATATGATGAATGTTCACGGGAAAGGGATGCGAGAGTGTAAAATTGACTCGTCGTCAAAGCCACCGTTTAAAAGAGCCCGAAAAAAATCGTAAGGCAATAAAAATAATTATATGCCAAAAATGGGACACATTAGTTTAGTTCATTCAAAAGATATTAGTTTAGTTCATCCAAAAGATAATATGATATATATTCAGGGAGTTTGGATGGATTAAAAATTTAAACGGGTTTGCACAAAGAATTCAAATGTTGAAAATTCGTATCATGACGCTATTATTTATAGAATTGTCGAAGTTTCGGACTCATGTGCGTGATGTTTGTTTAGTTCATTAAGGTCATACTTTAATTGTCACATATGGCTATAATAAAGTTTGATGATAAATTGCTATTGATTACAACTTCTTGATCGTTTCGATGTGCTGGAATTGTGATTCATTTGTTTTAGTTCACGCACATACACTCCATGTTCATGTTTGAGCACATCGGTACTATGTTAGCATGTTACTCATATTTGTTTTTGAGATCTCTTAGTTTTGCTACTGTTTCGCAGTTTTGATCCCCTTTCTAGTTAGAATTTTGATGAAAATTTTCCACTGGGCAACACTGTTTAATTTTTTTGGGGAGACTGTGAACGTTTTATAATGTCGCTCTAATGACATACAGTTTCGTACTAGCGATGTCGCTTCTCGTTCAAACGACATCCCTGGATCGTTCGAACGATAACCTGTTTGACCAGTTTGGCTTTTCTGGTTGATTATATGTTTCATTGCACTGCAGCATAATGATTCATATTTTGGTACTGGGTTTCTGTTTACGTAGTCTACTTTGATCATTGACATATTTTGCTGCATTGGTTCATTAATCACACCTGCTTTGATTGATATAGTCTTTGTGTGATTCAAGGTTTGCTAGATACTGATTTGACATTACTTGATCATTTTTTTGTTGGTGGTTGCATGTTTATCTAGAATATTATGACTTAATGTAATCAAATTGGTATTTCACATGCTAGATTTGTTTATCTTTTCACCGGATTGTCTATTCGAGACAAAAAAGGGAAGAGATGTTTGTGATGTAGGGAGAGTTTTGTGAGTTTTATGCTTGATGGTTTATATGTTTTGTTACACATACTGGTATCATGTTCATAGCATGTGTACATATTGGTATCGTGTTTACTCACATAAAAAATGATTTGGATTCGAGATTTCATATGGTTTTATATAATTTGTTCCTCCATACTTCACTTGGTATTTATCTATTTCATGTGTGTAGGTATGCTTAAAGAGATTCGAGATTTCAAGTCTACATTACATTCAGACATTCAGAGATAGTTTCATAGTTGCCAGTCCATTGTTGAAGAATCTTATCCTGTACTGATGATGTATTTTTCATTTTGGGTTTATGGGATGGGATTTAAGTGTCATACGTCTTGGCGGCCATGCTTAGGCATTTCAGTGTTGGTTTTATCCCGGAATAGTCAAAGGGGGAGATTTGTAAGGACCAAATTTTCAATTGAGTCTTAATGTAGTTTTGACTTATGCTCGGAACAAAACACGTTTGAGTCATAAGTAGATTTTTATTGTCCGATCACTACAAGACTATGACTTATAGAAGATTTAATTCAAGACGTTGCAGCAAAGCTACAAGGAATTAATCATGCCGAAGTTTATTTGATACGAATTTCTCATCTTCAAAGTTTAATTGCATTCCGAGATCACTCAGGTATGGATGCATAATGTTAATGAAACTCGAAATTTTATTGTAGCAAAAATAAGGATGTTAGTTTCACTAGAAAATGTTTTAAAAGTGTTTTTAAATGTTTACACTTCGTTTTAATCAGATGAGGATGAATTAGAGTTAGATAAGAGTTGGTTTTTATGTAAAAATCTGTTTTTAAAGTTGGATGCATTAAAACTCTAATCTGAGCCACGTCGTTCAAATGACAAACGCTGTCGTTCGAACGAGAGCTTCTGTCGTTCGAATAACACATTATCTCGCTCGAACGAGACTCCCTACCGCCTTAAAATATTTATTAATAGGCATGTTTTGATTTCTCAAAGTTCGTGCAGTGCGAAAAATAGTTTACCATACAGAAAGGTTTTTGCACAAAGTTTTCTTAGTGTTTTCACTATAAAACATGCTTAGAGTTTCAAGATCTGAGATTTTAATTATCATATGTTCTTGTGATCTTGTCGGCACCAAGTTTGAGGTTATATTGAAGATCCATTGCTGGTTTTGTGGTGAAGATTCAGTGAATACCGGTTTCGACATCGTAGAAGACACAAGGCCGTATCGGTGGATACCGAGGCATTCGTGGAGGCGATTACTGTGGACGAGCATCGTGGAAGAAGGTTACTTTCCTTGTGGGCACTATGAAGATTGGTAGAATATCATAGGAGCGTCAAGTCTCGTGGGTGGATCGAGTTGTTGTATAAGACTACCATCTGACTTTGTAAAACTATTGTCATAGTGATTGTCTGTCCTGGGCCGTTCAAGGTTTTTTCCCGATTGGGGTTTTCCTCGTACATCGGCATTGTGAGTATTGCTTTACTTTATTTTACCTGCTTTAGTCACTAGTTACATGTGTAGGGTTAAACAAAATAAAATATGGTTAAGTTAATTTGTGTCACATCTTGGTTTGATAAAATTGAAAAGGAGTTTTTCAAAAAGAGAAAGTTAGCTTGCATTCATCCTTAACTTAATTCTGGTCAAGAAATTTTTTTTTGTTGAAAGTTATATTTTGGGGACCTACAAGATTTTTCTCGAACGAAAAAGTTAACCGGAGTTAAAATGGGTCCCGAGAGCACCCGGTGGCTTCTAGATCGGTAGTCAAAGCATGACCTAGGTTTTGTGGTGAATGAGTGAGTGCTAGGGACCTAAGGAGGTGCTTAGGGGGTCCCAGGTTGAGAAAGAGTACACACACTGTCATGATTATTGAGTTGACCTCTTTAAGAACGTGACTCTTTGTGATGGATGCCATTGTCAACTGCTCTACGAGTTCCTTAGATGGAGATTGAACTAGTGGCCAGTTTCTCAAACTACTTAAGGGCGAGTTCATTTTCAGCACTGTGAAATATTTAGATGGTTACATATATCACAAATCTTAAGGAAAAGACAATGCCATCACTATCTCAAAAGATATCTAGACAAGGACCTTTTTTGTGTAAGTCTTGGAATACAACTTATCTATTTTTTTTTACTTTTAACTTCATGAAGATGATACATGCTTGTCCCTCCAGGTAGGGGTGATCTTAAAGAAGTGTTTCTAGTGACCTTATTTTATTAGGTTGACTGTTAATGCCCGACCCTTATGATTTGTGGTACCCACTTAAGCAGTTTCAATCACAGGGTTATGTCAAGTATCTCTCAAGTCCAATATCCCTTGTATTATAATCGACCTGCATATATGTTGAGTCATATAATGTTGAACAACCTCAATGCCGTGAGATCCATAATGAGACTGTTCGGTGGGGAAATTTCTCAAAATGTACGCATCCCAAATGAAGAAAAGATACAAGGGTGTGTATAAAAGGAACATATATCTATTAATTTGATCATAATTGTAAGACCCCTTCCTTTGTTTTGTGCACATGATAATGATTGGAAGAATATTGTCTTTCTAGGCTCACCGCTAGCCTGTTATTTAGCCTATAATATCTAGGCTCACCGCTAGGTGACACATGTTCGGTCCGCACTCTTAAAATGCATACTGGTATGCACAAGAGCAGTACAGTATATATATATATATATATATATATATATATATATATATATATATATATATATATATATATATATATGTGTGTGTGTGTGTGTGTGTGTGTGTGTGTGTGTGTGTGTGTGTGTGTGTGTGTGTGTTCTATTTTTTTTTTGTTCAATTTCCCTTACTTTACAATTAAATGTTGTCTTTTTGCATTTCAATTTTACATACAAGTATTTGTTTGGCATCAAATATTCTATTAATAAAATACATATATTCGTTATCCTTTTTAAAATTTTTCTGTATTAACAGCATGTATCACATAAATGTGAAATAGTTCTTATAACGTTATACATGTTACCTCTCTATTTTTCTAAGTATGTTTGTATTGCATTATATAATAAGAACGCGGGACTAAAAACTAGTAAAATAAAAGTTTAGGTCCCTCATGCATAAAAACACACGTGCTAGTATAAAAACTAAATTCTATTTAGGAATAAGTTTTCAAAATTTATAATTCTTCTTTACACAAAAACATGTTTTTACTATCACCATGGATTATAAAGGAACGAGGAGTACGAGATTGAAGTGGAGATTGAGATGTATTGGAGCTGTTAGTTGTACTTTTGGTGGTTTGTGGAGAAATGCATATCACGAGAAGAAGTAGGTTTGAATGAGGATTTTGTGGGATAAAGAAGAGGGACGAGTTTCATTTCATGGGTTGGAGTTTGTAAATGTTTGGGTAGCTGACTTAAAAGGGAGGAAATATCAGGAAATTGTACTTATCAAAACCAAGATAACAAAACATGAATTCCACGAATTAAGAAAGAAGTATGGACTTAATTTCACAGAACAATAATTAATTTGATGGCAAAACAAGAAAACGGAATTGATTAACATAATTCATCAAATAAAATATTTGGAGAACGAGAAAAATATGTGATGATTTTACGTCGGATACATTTATGCATGAAGAACAGCAGATTAAGAATGAAGTGTGGGGCATTTCTTTAAATATAGATATACATACATAAATAAAAAAGATAAAGATTGAACCATTTAGCTTCATATATAAATCGTACAAACGATTACAAGAAGATATATCATTATAAAATATGAAACAAACTAAAAGCCCGAACCCTAAAATGCACGCACAACAGCCGATACACTATTTTGCAAAAACTGGCGCTCCTGACCCATCAACTTTCTGTAATCCACAACCAAACTGGAACCGAGGAAACTACCATTCAACCTGGTGACGCCGATATTTAGTATCCCCTGAGGCTCTCCCTGGGGAGTACGAACTTGAAACGCCATGAAATTTTCGTCGATTTCTTCAAAGCCTCCTTCATTTCTAGCCATCAAACTTTGGAGCAAAATACAAACAACACCAATACACTTGTCCTTCCTCAAGTGCCGAACACGGTATATTTCGAACACCATAGCTGAGCCTGAGTTGGGGTTTTCCAACTCTGATTTGATATCCTCTTCGATGGAGAATATGAACTTGTCATTCCAAGTTGGGTTGGCTTTTCCAATGGAATCAACTCTGGATATAAGCTTGTTTTAGGGGTTGATCCATGCACGAACGTAGGTCTGCATGTGTGTTGATTTGCATGAGGACAGTTGTTGGGCTGATATCAAATCAACTTCCACCAATTCTTCTTTCTCAGGAGAAGAACCCATCATTTCACACTGCTCAAAGGATGCTGACGAATCAAACAAAAAAGGGTTTAATTTCTTTTGGGTTGCTTCCCTTAGGCACAAACGGAATTTATAAGAAATTGCAAGTTTACCCACTCACTTACGGCCCACTCTCCACTTATAAAAGAAGTCTACACCATATCGAGTTCACAATGTCAACCCACCAAAAATTTAATTTTAAGTATGTGAAAAAATATTTAATCCTTCTACTTTTCACCGCGTAAAAAAGTATTTCAACCCGAACCAAACAGACCCTTACAAGTAACATTAGCACCTCAAACAGTGACACTAAGCTATACAGAGGACGATTTATGTATGAATAATGATATGAATTCAAAAAATATCTCCAAAATTTAATTATTTGTACATTGAGATAGGTCCCACATATGGCAAAGCACTTAATGCATTTTGAAAAAATATATTCATGGATATTTTTGGACGTGTAACATTACTCATTCCTATATTTTAACATATTTTTGAAAGTGGTTTCTTTACTCTCGTTGAGTTGGCACAACAAATACACATAACAATTTCTTTTAACAGACCCTCTCGATACTTTAATTTTTTTAATATATATATATATATATATATATATATATATATATATATATATAGGGGAGGAGGGGGTACGGTATCCACATACGGATCCCCTGGAGGATCTTTTCTAGAAAGAAAAGTTATATTATGTTTTTCCATTTTTTTTCGAGTTTTAAACATTTCAAGGCATCCTAAAAAATCAACTCAAAATGTTTTTTTTTTTGTACTCAAACTGCTTAAATACTATCAATATTTTATCAATTTTTTAAAATATCAAAAAAATCATTTTGAGCTCAGTTTTTTTAGCAGCATCCTAATATATATATATATATATATATATATATATATATATATATATATATATATATATATATGTAGAGAGAGAGATGTGTGTGAATATTTGTTACATATTTAATTAAGCATTTACTTATTCTATGTAATGAATTCCAAATATTTGTGTAGGCGAGTTAATTATTTTCTTATTCAATATATGTTCAAATTTCTAAAATTACACAAAAAAATCCTTACAGGGGTGCCGTACCCAAACCCTTGTCTTTGTCAGAAGCTTTGTGGCGACAAGTTTTTTAAGTACCCCATCCTATAATATTTCTTGACTTCTACATTATCAATGACCAACCCATCTAATATTTAATACTCCATTAATAACACTCTATCTTAAGTTATCTTTCGTCTAAGGGAAGGTACCAACATCTTGAGAAACTAGACAACGACGATACTTTTCGATTTGTAATAGATGTCTTGAAATTAAACCAAAACCAAATCTTCTTTGTAGTTGAAGCTAAACTTATTCCAATTAGAGTTGAACCAAGAGTAACCGTTGAACTCCACACCTAAGATGTGTGAGGACATTCTAAATTTTAAAAACGAGTGGAAGAAAGTTCATGACACTAAAAAATCTCACAATGTGTTATTCAAACTCAAATGTATAAAAAACCGCTCAAGAAGAACATTTACAAAATGTTAATGATTAATTTAATATAATATGTGTTTTTAATAGATATCATCAAAAAAATTCTCTCCCTGTTTGCACTTTATTCATTTTCAAGTACGTGATTTGGAAAAAATATATTAGATTTTTTTTCATACCACAAACTATATTTCACGGACCATAGCGAAAATCCCATGACTTTTTTAAAAATATGTTTTGCTCCACATTCTTTCAGTTTCTTTTAGTCTTTACAAGTGACATTAGCACCTGAAGGAGTGACACTCATTATACACAAGAATTCCTTTATTTTAACATATTTTTGAATGTGGTTTTGTTACACTCATTGAGTTGGCACAATAAATGCACCAACGATCTTTTTTAACATACCCTCGAGATACTTTAATGATTTAATGCGTATAAATATGGTGAATATATCTTCTCCAAGGCTGTGTTTGTTTGTCAGGAAAGGAAAGAAAAAATAAAGGAAAATAACATTCCTTCACTTTTTGTTGCGTTTGGTTAGCAGGAAAGTTGTGGGAAAGTGATCCTAAAACTTTCCTGCAGGAAAAGCTTTCTCACAAAACACATCCTGCCAAAGACCCAGGATTATGCAGGAAAGTTCAAGGAAAATTCTTATAATACCATATAAATTATTATTAATATTATTTTTACTTTTACTTTTATTATTATAATAATAATAATTGTTATTATTATTGTGGTGACAATTATTATGCAACACAAACAGATAAGAGAAAGGCAATCACCATGTAGGAAACAGGAATGTAAAATGACAATCACACAACAAAGGATGTACGTGGTTCAGCAAAGGAGTGCCTACGTCCACGGTGGTACAGTCGATGTTATTTTTATATACTCCGGAGAGTGATTATAGAGAATACAACTTGTCCTTTTGCCCTGGACCTAGGGTTCAATATATACATGTATGTTCAGGTAAGTGGGGCTGTTGGATTCCCCCACGTTTTCCATCTCTCCCTATAACCTCCCTTAATGGGAACGTGGGAAGAGATCGGATAGTTAAATGAGAAATGGGGGGCGTGGACTTTGGGCTTCGAGAAATGGGCTACTCGTCCAGGCCCATGGTCTTAATTCTGGGTACCCACAATTGCCCCTAAGTTTGTTGGGCCATGCTCTTGGGCTCAATAAATTTAAATGATTAGCCATAATGGATTTTTTGCAATTCTTCTAAAGCTGTGAAGTTGATTTTGGCGGCACCCGCTTCGTTTCTTGTGCACTATGATTAGCAGAATTTGAAGGTTTGTTGTAATAGCCACTTTTCTACCGTCGCTTCAGTCTTTCCAGCATTCTTCTATTTCTGTGAGCTCTAGCACTTCGTACCTTCTTTTCTCAATCTCCATTCTCATCGCTTCTTAGTTGTTTGGGCTCGTGCTTCTTCATCACTTGAATCGATCTTCTATTTTGTAAGTTTCCTGTGCCTTTTCTTTGTACTTTCTCTTTGAGTTTGTAGCTTTTATAGGGTTTTCCAATGGCGAAGATTGGGAATAGGTCGATCTCTGAATTTAGGAAGTTTTATAACGTCCCTGATTGGGTAGATATTGAGTGTCGCTCTTCCCCTCCTAGAAACATTAGAGAGATAGATTTCGCCCACTAGATCCATGTTTTGTTGCTTTCCCAGGGGGGACTCACCTTTCCTCCCAACGATTTGTTCTTGCATTTTTTTGGCTATTTCAATATTGTTCCTGCACAATGCTCGCCCAATGTGTGGAAAATAGTTAATGGCATACATCGAATAAATCAGTTGTATGGTACTAGGTTAGGACTCGCCGAGGTCTGTTTTTGCTATTCCTTCTCTCGAACTAGCTCTGGGGGTTCTTTATCTCAAAGCCAGGAGCCCTGACAGGGTATTGGTAGTAAACCTACCTGATTCCCATAAGGACTATTGGCAAGAAGGCTTCCTTGCCAGAAACTGGCAGTTTTCTCCCCAATTTGAGGGGTTGAGATCTGAGAGGTTCACTGTTCCCTTTTATGGGAAAGAATACATAGGTAGATATTGCTCTGTTGCTTCGATTTTTGTTGATTTGTGATCCTTCTTATTCTTCTCTGTTCTTCTTTTGCAGCGAGGTCAAAGAACTTGGAACCTGCTCTCAGCGTGGTTCGTCTTTCGGAATTTATAAAGGCTTGGAATATCAGGGAGCCTTTGGGTGACGGCGAGCATCCCAGATCTGCTGCTTTTTTGCTCGAGTACAAGAACGTTGGCTCCAGCTTCATAGCAAGGCCTGTGGACAGTATCCCAGAGTTCGACTTAT
Source organism: Sambucus nigra (assembly GCA_949130495.1). Lineage (NCBI taxonomy): Eukaryota > Viridiplantae > Streptophyta > Magnoliopsida > Dipsacales > Adoxaceae > Sambucus > Sambucus nigra. Next base: position 227,703,268 of record OX422223.1, on the reverse strand, counting down.
TCGAAGATATTGCTGCGGGTACTATCCAGTTGGACGAGGAAGAGAGCAGCTCTGAGAGTGACATTGTAGGAGCTGTAAGTGATTTGCGAGGAGAGAGCTCTAGCAGTAGTAGATCCTCTGATCGTAGGGAGGTTTTTAAAGCTCGAGGGTCGTCGAGCACTTCTAGCAATTTGAGCGAGGAGATGGTTCCTCCAAGGAAGAACTTAATCAGGGATGATGATGATGAGGACCACATGATTCTTGCACAAAGGTCAAAGAAGAAAAAAATCTAATTCTAGGGCTGTGGCTACTGGTTCCCGGTCCTCTGCCCAAGAGCAGGAGAGAAAGAGGAAGGAAGAGGACAGGTGAGGGAGAGAGAGAGAAAAAAGGAAGAAGAGAATAAGAAGATGGAGGAGAGGAGGAGGGCAGAGGAGAGGAAGAAGAAAGAAAATAAGAGATAAGAGGAGAAGAGGAAGGCTGAAGCGAGGACGAAGGCCGAGCAGGCCTTGGTCTCGGTATTCGCGTTGCCCGAGGGGGCTTCTGTTGCGATTTCCCCTCAGTTGGCCCCCGCTTTGCTCGAGAGAGCTATCCTCCTAGCTGATCGCCAAAGGGCAGTAGGGTCTGAGCAATTGGCCATTCAGGCTAGTTAAAGGCTAGATCTGGTAGGGTTTTTCCCTTTTCTCCCATGTTTTTATGAACTTCATCATTTCCCTCTTTTAACATCTTCTTCTTTTTGCGGTTTGTTACTGACTTCGCTGTGCTGTATCGTTCACGTGATGAGCTGGTGAAGAAAAACAGCGAGCTGGAGAAGGAAAACGTTGCCTTGAAGCTCAAGGGTAAAGAGCTCGAGGCTAGTTTTAAAGCTGTGGACTCTGCTCAGATTTCATCTGACCTGGCTCTTGCTACTGCCAATAAGGAGAAGGACGCTGCAGTCCAGGATTTGAAGGAGCTGAGGTAGGCCTACGACTTGGTTTGCTCGAGCAAACTTGCTATTATGGAGGAGAATAGGGTGCTCTCTGAAGAGCTGAAGAAGAAGGAGTCTGAGGCTATTACTGCCAAGGAGGACTCCTCTAATTCTGGTTGGGCTGCATCATACGAGGATACTGAAGTTCAGATAGGCTATATTAGCCGTCTGAAATTCAAGAAAGGCTGGAACAAGGCCCATATAGCTGCTGGAGTGGATGTTGCATCTCCCCTTTTTGACGAGCATGACCCAGGGCCGAGGCCAATCGTAGATAAGGACCCTGCCCCAGCCGTTGAAGGCTCTGATCCTGTTCCTCAGGCGACCCCTGCTGATGTTTCTCTTGTTGAGGCGACAGAGATCACCCCTGCCGAGGGCAGTGCTCCTGTTGATGCCGATAAGGGGAAAGGGCCATCAACCTCTGGGCCACTTGAGGTCGCTAATTAGTTACCTGCTATGATTGCTTTATATTTTTGGTTTTTTCTGTCTGTAAACTTTCTTTTTTGTGTTCGATGTAATTTTAACCTTCATTAATGAAAAAGGCTTCTATTTCTCTGTGCACTGATATGTCTTCTTCTCTCCCTTGTCTTCTCATTATTTGTAGTCGATTGATGTTGATGATTACATTCATGCTACTTCTCAACTGGGCAGGATCCTTGGTCCTAATGCGAGTCCTGAGGTTCGCCAGGCCTTCGTTAGACTTTGCAAATCCCTTCGGTCTAGGAATCAGAAGTATAAGGAGCAATCTGAACTTGTGGCCAAGCTGAAGGACAGGCTCCAGGAGATGGAAGAGGTTGGGGCTTCAGTGCAAAAACAAGTGAATACGCTGAGAGCAAATATTCTTAATGCTTCCGAGATCAACCAGGTTGGTGAGATGCTTCAGCAAGAGAATGAGGTTCTGAGGAGAGAGGTCTCACGACTTAAGGAGCATGAGCCGAGCACTGCTCCAGCAGTATTACAGGGTTCCTCGTCATTACAAGTCAGAGCTGGTCGGAGTGATATTCCTCCTGTTCTGTGGGGTTCTTCATCGGCGCGAGGTGGTAGGAGCACCAGGAGTCGAGACAGGGAAATAGAAGAGCTTCGCAAGAGGGAGATGGATGAGCTTCGTGGCGATGTCTGTCGAGCATATGTGATCGCTGCTGTACTTCAGAGGGATGTCACTTGGTTGCGGGACTTGTTTGACAAGTGTGGTCTGATGGCTACGACCAGGGATGGTCAGATGCTCCCACAAGGTTGACAGAGCTCGAAGAGCTTTCCTTCATCAGGGGATGACTGAGTGCTTTAAAGGACTTGTAAGTCCCGAGGAACTCGATACTTTGGTATCGCCATGACATTTCCCCCTCTATCCTGATGCCTAACCCCTTTAGGAGGGATGATCGATGGATCCCCATCGATGCCATCCCTCGGCAATTATTGGAGTCAGATGCGAATGAGGTTGGGGAAGAGTTAGCTCCTGCTCCTGACGACGGACGAAGAGCTCGAGTGGCTGATTATCTAGCTCAGAGGCCTCACCCCCATTGAGACTTTGTCAGTTTGTTGTTTTTTGTATTTTTGGTAATGTAAATGCGTTGGGCAAGCTCGCCGACTAAACATGTATTACCATTGTTGTAAATATGATAAATTAATGAAAAGTTTGTGTTTTGGGCAATTTTGTCGACTAAACATGTGCATTATATTCTTCATATTTTTGCCGCTCTATGATCTTCTAATTTTGTTTTGTCATGCAAGTGTCCTCCCAGTCCAGTATCATACCGAGATACCATTGTGCACCACTTTACCTTTTAGGTCATGTCGTCACACTCCCTTAGGCCTAAGTGGGGCAATTGGCGAGGACACACCTAGTGTTGGATGCTATATCCGATCAGGGTTTTATTTAACCGAAGTAGGTTTGATGACCAATATAAAATTTGGTCATATTGCCTAAGGATCCCCTGTAGGTCTTTATATATTACCAGGGGCAATGCTAAGAGGTCCTTCGTGTTTCATAACGATGACCTGAGGAGGGATATTGCCCTGCTATAGTGTAGTGATCAATGTGCCTGTTATTTGGAAAAGATGTGCGATAAATGCAACTGTTACTCATCAGAATGTAACCAATTAAATAACCTTCATTAATGATAAGGGAAATGATCTTCTAGTTTCATAACAAAAGAATAAAAGAAAGATCTAAAAATAGAATCTCTTGAGATTGGCTGCGTTCCATGCTCGTGGTATTTCTCTGTCTTCCATCGTTTTCAAGTGATAGGCGCCCTGCAGGTCATCTCTGGTTACTTTAAAGGGTCCTTCCCAGTTGGGGCCTAGCTTGCCATCTGATGGTTTTACTGCGCTGCCCAGGACTTTCCTTAGAACATAGTCCCCAATTTGGAATGCCCTCGGGTTAACCCTTTTGTTGTAATGCCTCATGAGCTGCTGCTGGTAGCTTGCTAGTTTCACTAGGGCTAGCTCTCGGAGCTCGTCGGCTAGGTAGAGCTCAGCGAGCAATGCTACAACATTATGGCCTTAGTCGACAAGGTTGGACCTCATTATCGGCAAACCTGCTTCGAGTGGGATGACTGCTTCCAGGCCGTATGTCAGTGAAAATGGGGTTTCTCCTGTTGCTCGTCGAGGAGTGGTTCGATATGCCCATAGGATGTGAGGTAGTTCATTTACCCATGCGCCTTTGGATCACTCCAATCGCTTCTTTAATCCATCGATAATAGTTTTATTGGAAGCCTCATCTTGGCCATTGCTCTGAGGGTAGGCTACCGAACTGAAGTGGTGTCTGATACGGTGTTTGTTACAGAAGTTCTGAAAGGATCCGCTTTCAAACTGTGTTCCATTATCGGTGATGATGGTCATAGGGATGCCAAAACGAGTGATTATATTCCTCCATATGAACCTCATCATATCAGCGTCTCGGATGTTCGCCAGGGGTTCCGCCTCGATCCATTTGGTGAAGTAGTCAGTTACGACCAACAGATATTTGCGATTGCTGCTGGCAGTATGTAGCGGTCCCACGATATCCATTCCCCATTGGGCGAATGGCCATGGGATGGACAGGGATTTTAGATCGCTGGCGGGTTGGTGGACCATAGGAGCGTGAAGTTGGCATTTCAGGCATTTGCGGACATATACCGCAGAGTCCCTTTGCATATATGGCCACCAGTAGCCTTCCTTCATTGCTCAAAAGGCTAGAGATCTTCCTCCGATATGGCTTCCACAGACTCCTTCGTGAAGCTCGTGTAGCACTTGTTCGACATCTCCTGGGTGGACGCATTGGAGGTAGGGACCGGAGAAGGATTTCTTATACAAGTTGCCTTTTGGGGATAAGTGAAAGCGAGCATCTTTGACTCTTATCTGGTGGGCAGTCTTCTTGTCACCCGGGAGCGTGCCATCCTTTAAATAATCCCTTAAGGGGTCCATCCAGTTGGGGGCTGATCCCACTTGGAGTACCTGTTCGACGTTTGGTGGCTTGTTGTTGCGATTGATGCTCGAGTGAGTGAGGAAATCAATGGGGATGGATCTTTTTAGGTCGGAGTCAATTGTCGAACTCAAGGCTGCTAGGGCATCAGCGTGACTATTTTGCCCCCTGGGAAACTGCTGGACATTGATTTCTTCAAAGCTCAACATTAGTTTTTTCACTAAGGTGAGGTAAGCTGCCATCCTTTCATCCTTTGCATTGTAATCTCTGCTTATCTGATTGGAAACTAGTTGGGAATCGCCAAACACCTGTAAATGTTTTGCTCCTAGAGTGTGCGCTTTTTGGAGGCCGGCTATTAGGGCTTCGTACTCCGCTTCGTTGTTGGAGGCTGCAAATCCAAGCCTGATTCCTTGTTCAAGGATTGTATTTTCTGGAGTAATGAGGACAATGCCTACCCCTGCCCCCTTCGAGTTGGAGGCTCCATCAACAAACAGTTTTCAGGTTTCCTCTGTTACTTGTTTCCCCTTTTATCTTGCTGGTTGAGGTTGGTCGGAGGGTTCCTCGCCCGTGAATTCGGCTATGAAATTAGCGAGGATCTGACCCTTGACAGCTGTCCTTAGTTGAAATTGGATGTCAAATCGACCGAGCTCAACTAACCACTTAGACAATCTTCCCGACAAATCCGCTTTCCTTAGGATTTCCTTAAGGGGATGCGATGTAAGGACGATGATAGTGTGAGCTTCGAAATAATGCTTCAGCTTCCTCGAGGCTACTACTAGTTCAAAGGCGAGCTTCTTAAATGGTAGGTACCTTTGCTCGACGTCCAGTAAGGTTTTGCTCGCGTAATAAATGGGGTGCTGGATTCCTGCAACTTCGCATATTAGCGCAGAGCTGACAGTGTGATTGGACACGGAGAGGTATAGGTACTGAGAATCTGTCTGCTATGGTATGACGAGCAGCGATGGAGAGCTTAAGTAAGACTTGAGCTCGACCAATACTTGCGAGCAGTCTGGGCTCCATTCTACTGTCTTGTTCCCCTTTAGAAGCTGGAAGAAAGGCTTGCACTTCTCGGAAGACTTAGAGATGAAACGATTTAAGGCAGCGAGCATACCTGTGAGCTTCTGTACATCTTGGATTGTGCGAGGGGGTTGTACCCTGCTAATGGCATCGATCTAGTCTAGGTTAGCTTGTATGTCTCTCTTACTGACTAAGTACCCAAGAAATTTTCCTGACTGGACACCGAAAGAACACTTGCTTGCATTAAGTTTCATTCAGTACTTCTTGAGGATTTCGAAGGTGTTTGACAGGTCTGAGAGGTGATTCTCCTTCTTCTTGCTTTTAACGAGCATGTCATCGATGTAGACCTCAATGGTGTCTCCCATCTGATCTTTAAACATTTTGGTAACCAGCTGCTGATATGTTGCCTCTGCATTCTTGAGCCCAAAAGGCATGACTTTGTAGCAGTATAACCCAACTGTAGTGATGAACATTGTTTTGTCCTGGTCTGGGGCATATAAGGGGATTTGGTGATACCCTGAGTATGCGTATAGGAAACTCATTCGCTCGTGAGCTGCGGTGTCATCTACTACTTGGTCTATTTTTGGGAGGGGGAAACTATCTTTAGGGCATGCTTTGTTGAGGTCAGTGAAGTCGATGCAAACTCTCCACTTCCCATTGATCTTCAGAACTACTACTGGGTTGGATAACCACTTGGGAAATTGTACTTCCCGTATAGATCCTGCATCCAGCAGTTTTTCAACTTCTTTTTCGACCGCCTTAGCCTTCTCGGGTGCAGTTTATCGTGCCTTCTACGTGACTAGCTTAAAGGTCGGGTCGACGTGCAGCTGATGACAGACCATACTAGGATCGATCCCAGGTAGCTCGTATGGTTCCCATGCGAAAACATCTACGTTGCGCCTCAGCAAGGTTGTCAGTTCCTTCTGTTCCTGGTTGGTAAGAGACGCTCCAATCAAGAAGGCTCTGTTACTGTCTCCATCTCCAGCCGTAACTTCTACCAGGTCCTCGACGACCGGCTCGGAGGGGAGGAGCCTGGTCTCCTCTACTCCAGGTCTCCCATACTTTAATTGTTATTTAGAAGGTATCAAACCTTCTTCAATTTTTTTGCTAGGCTGCTTAGACTTCTTCTCTGGCTTTGGACGGATGGCTGCTATGAAGCACCTTCTCGCTATTGCCTGATCACCGTGGATTTCCATTACTCCTCGTTCGGTTACGTACTTGAGTTTCTGATGGTAGGTTGAGGAGACCGCCTTCATCGCATGAAGCCATCCCCTGCCGAGGATGGTCTGGTATGGTGAGTCGATGTTAACTACCAAAAACTCGATCATCTTAGAGACGTTTCCAGCACGCACTGGTAGTACAATCTTTCCCAGGGGCATAGTTATTTTTCCAACGCAGCCAACCAAAGGTACAGTAGCCTCCTTTAGGTCGGCGATGCTTAACTTCAATTTTCTGAATAGATCGAGATACATTACTTCGGACGAGCTGCCTTAATCGACGAGCAGCTTGTCGACGTCAAAGTTGGCTATCCTGAGTGTAATGATCAGAGCATCATGATGTGGGGTCCTCAATCCCACCAGATCTTCATCTGTGAAGATAATATGCTTGTTATAGTTGATGTCATCTGCTCGTTGACGTTTTCCTGACTGTGACTTTGCTGGATCGATCTGAAAAGCCTGCATTACTGCTGTAAGTTTCTTCATCTCCATTCGAGCTGAATTTCCTTGTATCTGTCTGACATTAGATGCCCCGTGAATTACCGCGAACTCGTGTCCAGTGTCATCTTCCAGCACGTTGTCAGGTCTCGCCTCTCTATTGGCAGCCACTTTCTCTGCCCTTTTCTCTACAAACTCGTACAAATGCCCAGACTGGGCCAAATCCTCGAGGTGAGACTTAAGAGCTTTGCAATGCTCAGTCTTATGTCCTCCCTCTTTGTGAAAAGCGCATCTTAGCGCATTGTTCCTCTTCGAGGGATCTCCTCCCATCTTCCTGTGCCACTTGATGAATGGCTCATCTTTGATCTTCACGAGAATTTTGTAAATTGGTTCTTTGAAGACGGTGTTAACCGCTTGGAATGCTTTTGACGCATCGTTGTTCCCTCCATTCTTGGAGCCATTTTTGCCCCTGTTCTTTCCTCCTTTCTTCTGGTTCTCATCTTTGTCACTTCCCTTGGTAGTGAGTTTAGCTCGACCATTTTCTCCTGTACTGAGGCGGGTGACATCTTCCACCTTAGCGTACTTTTCGATGCGAGCCATTAGGTCGTCAATAGTCGTAGCCTCCTTCTTCGTCAGGGATTGGTATAGAAGGGAAGAATTAGGGAGCCCAATTTTGAAAGAGGCCACTGCCACTTCCTCTGCGCAGTCCTCGATCTCATTGAATAACTCCCAGTACCTCTTTACGTAGTCTTAGAGGGTCTCTTGAGGCATTTTCTTCATTATTAGCAGAGCATCCATCCTTTTGGGATGGGAGCTACTGGTAATGTATCGGGCCGTAAAAAGCTCGGCCAAGGATTTGAAGCTCCTGATTGATCGATGGGGGAGCCTTTCGAACCACTTCTGTGATACGTCGTGCAGGCTCGATGGAAAAATCCAGCACATTAGCGTGTCCCGGTGGTTCCAGAGGGTCATGGCCTGTCGGTACTGCCTAACGTGATCAATGGGATCAGTTTTACCGTCATAAATTTTGAACCTTATAATGGAAAATTTCTTTGGGGCTTCTTCTTCTTTAATTTCCCTCGTGAATGGTGACTTCATCTAGGTTTTGAGAGCTCGCCTAGCGAGTTATCGGGTCGATCTGGTTCCGTGGTGGCCAGGATGCTGGTCTATCTCCATGCGGACCAGATTTCGTATGTTCTCATCGCTGCGAGCAGGGTTCTGGTGACGGCGAGCTCTTCGCAGCTGTTCGCGGAGGTCGTCGTCTGATTCGTCTCCCGACCATTTGAGATCCTCGCCTAGGGCTCCTTCCTCGGCTGCAAGACTTGCTCGCCTGAGGTCTAGGAGTACAGTATGGATGTCTCCTGTTATCAGGACGAAGCTCCCTCTCCAGTCTTTCCAGTCTTCTTTTCAGGCGAGCATTCTCAGCCTCGTACCTGCGAGAAGACTCCCTCTGCTCGTGGAGCCTTGCCTCGTATGCATCAATCAATCTGGATATCTGTGTGGACCTCGCTGGTCCCTGGATTTCTTCTAAGGCTGGACTTTCCAAGCGAGTCCTCTGATCTGAACGTCGAACTTCAGACCTAATCCTGCGAGGAGCAGGTGGTTCTTGAATATCCCCTGCCTGGGGAGCATTGCTGCTGTGACCAGACATTTTAAACTCCTTTCTTGGTGTGGGCTCTTCTCAGGGAAAGATGAATGCTTCCCACATACGGCGCCAATTGTGGTGACAATTATTATGCAACACGAACAGATAAGAGAAAGGCAATCACCAAGTAGGAAACAGGAATGTAAAATGACAATCACACAACAAAGGATGTACGTGGTTCAGCAAAGGAGTGCCTACGTCCACGGTGGTGCAGTCGATGTTATTTCTATATACCCACTTACCTGAACATACATGTATATATTGAACCCTAGGTCCAGGTCAAAAGGACAAGTCGACTGCACCACCGTGGATGTACGTAGGCACTCCTTTGCTGAACCACGTACATCCTTTATTGTGTGATTGTCATTTTACATTCCTGTTTCCTACTTGGTGATTGTCTTTCTCTTATCTGCTTGTGTTGCATTATAGCTGTCACCACAATTATTATTCTATAAAGCACGGACACGGATATGGGTGTCGTGTCCGACATGACACGGACATGCTGGCGCGACAAATCTAAAAAAACCAGGTTACGACACGGCGAAAAATAAATATATTGAAAATTATGCACACACACACACACACACACACACACACACATATATATATATATATATACATATATATATATATATATATATATATATATACATATATATATATATATATACAAAGAGAGAGAGAGAGAGAGAGACAGAGAGAGAGAGAGAGAAAAGTGTCATACGCGTGTCCGGAGTGTTTGACACGTGTACATCACCTCCGGAGAAGTGTTCGTGCTTTGTAGTTATTATTATTATTGTTGTTGTTGTTGTTGTTGTTGTTACAACTAGTGCTAAAATATTAACCAATATATATTCATAATAATACATTATATATTGATATTTTTACTAATTAAATGTTCATAATATTTTATTTATATTTACTAATGTTTGTGTTAAAGGATGTTTATTAATTTAAATCATATATTGTAGTGATTGAAATAAGAAATATATAATACTCATATTTATTATAAAATTATAATTATATATGTGTATATGTATATAATTTTTTATTTTTTTTATTTATATTTTTTCCACAGTTTTCCTCCTATTAACCAAACGCACACAAGAAAATAGTTTTCCTTTTCCTTTACTTCACGTCACTTCACTTTTTCCAGGAATTATTTTTCCGCTTAACTTTCCTGACAAACAAATAGAGCCCAAGTGTGTTGTCAACTTAAAGTATATATATATATATGTAAAGGCGTGGGGGTTTCATTACGGCAGCCACTCACCCTCACCCCCCCCCCCCCCCCAAAAAAAAAAGGGGGGGGGGTCTTTTTTTAATATAAAGTTTTATATTTTATTTTTCTTTTTGAGTTTTAAATATTTCAGGTTGCCCTTAAAATAAAAGCTCAAAATGATTTTTTTTCTGTTATTTGAAAATAAATGATCAATATTTGACGATTTTTAAGTTGACTGGAACTCCTTGAAACTGTCAAAGATTGACCCGTCTTTTTAAAATATATAAAAATATCATTTGAGTTGAGTTTTTTAGGGGTGCGCTGGAATGTTTACCCCACCAAAAAAATAAATCGAAAAAAATTATGTAAAGGGCACGTAATATATATATATATATATATATATATAATGAATTAAAAATATTTTAGTAATTATGTTAATTGAGTTAATTATTTTCTTATCTAATATTTGTTAAATTTTCTAAAATAACACTTAAAAATTCACCACAGTGGTGTTGCACCTAAACCCTTGTCTTTGTTAAAAGCTTTGCAGTGACAAGTTCTTTAAGTGCCCTAGCATACCATATTTCTTGACTTATCCACTGTCAACGACTAACCCATATAATAATTAATGCTCCATTAATAACACTCCTTCTTAACTTATCGCTTGTCTAAGGGAAGGTGCCAATATCTTTAGAAACTACACAACGACGTTACATTTCAGTTTCCAACGGATGTCTTGAAATCAAACCAAAATCAAATCTTCTTTGCAATTGAAGATAAACTTATTCTAATGAAATTTGAACCAAGACTAACCATTGAATCCACACCTAGGATGTGTGAGGATATCCTAAAATTTGAAAACGAGTGGGAGACAATGCATGGTACTAAATACTCTCACAATGTGCTATTCAAGCTCAAATTTTGAAAAAAAACCACACAAGAATAATCGTTAGGAAATGTTTGCCCAGGTCTTGTGTTAAAGAAGCTAGAAATATTTTAATGAATGTTTTTGCAAAAAATGAACAAATATTATGGATAATAGAAAGCAAGTATTTGCTCTCAAAAAATTATATTAAATATAATTATCAGTAATATAATTTAATTGGCGGGTATTTGTAATCTTAACATGGTGAGACTATTAAGCATTTAATAACAAGGACCTTAAAATTTTATTTTTCAGATAGTGGACTAGAGTGCAATTATTATTCTATACTATAATGACTAATAATTTATAAAATTAGAGCATATTATAAATATTATACTTATCCTAGTAAGTGGATGTCCACTCCTATTATGACTCTACCAATTTGTATTATAAATAAGGGGTGACCCCCTCCCCCCCCATTTATTAGACACCAATTAATGAGAACTCTTCCTCCCTCTAAAATTTTCTCTATGCCCTATTTTTCTTAACACGTTATCAGCACGAAGCTCCATTATTTTCTCGCCACTAAACAAAACGTTGGTTCATCTGCCTTCAATTGCGATCAGTAAAGCATCACCACCAACGACGTATGTATCTAATTTTATGTTCCTATCACATCACGAACAAAACATTGATCTACAGTCACTGCAATTAACGCCACGCCCACTTGTTAGACTGTAACTCATGGATATAATTGTTTTATTCCTAGATATGTATGTATATGAAAATAACCTCCTTTTAGGAGTACATCCGTTTTTATAGCATTTGTTGACTTTATCACATCAACATCTTGGCTCCAGAATTTGGGCATAGCCTCATCAAATTCTTTAGTCAGTTTTTTTATTATGCACGTCCATGTTGATCTATATATGCTTATAGTGATTAGAAACAATGCAAAACTTGATTATTACTATATTTATTAATTTCATACAAATCTTAATATTCTAAAGTAATTTTTTTTAAGGATAATAAATTTTCTAATCAATTATCTGGGACATGAAATTTCTAATACTGTTTAAAATTTGAGGGGTGAAGTTCTCAATTCTTATTTAAATTTGTGTGGCCTGAAGTTCGCAGTTGATGTTTAATTTTTTGAACATGATAATAAAATGTGTTGTAAAATCAGACATCAAGTTTTGATTATTTCTATAATAGGTTAAGGAATACTAAAAGTACCCTAAAAAATATTTACACATTGGACCTGAAGTTCAAACAATTTTTTTTAATCAAACCTGAAGTTTTATTTTTGGGACCTGAAGTTCCCAGTAATTGGAGCATGAAGTTCTCAATTACCTTTAAATTTGGGACTTGAATCGTTATTTAAAATTTTTGAACTTGAAGTTCCAAATAAAGTATGTCCTGAATCAAAACCTGAGGTTTTGATTATTTCTATCATAGAGTTAGGGACATTAAATGTCCCCAAGTAATTTATAATTTGGACCTGAAGTACCAATTTTTTTAAAAATCTGATCAAACCTGAAGTTTTGACACAATAGGGTAAATAAAGTCCTTATAATTGATCCAAAGTTTAATTATTTTTTGTATTAATCTGAAGTTTTAACAAATAAATAGCACGAACCTGAAGTCCTAATTATTAAATCAAGGGTTTAAAATCCTAAACACACACATGATATTCCAATCAATATTGAATTATGAATTTTTCATTATTATGCATTGCACATTTCTGATTGTAATTTACCAAACTCGAATTTGAAGCACTTGAAATTTATGGGATGAATTATCTTAATTGTTCTCAAGACACTGTACTCCACCTCCAAGCTCGAAATCTTAGTGATGCAATAACACTTAAAAATACCATGTTCCGACAGGACAATGTTAAGGCCCTGATATTACTTAGGCACCACATACACAATGATTTGAAAGTGAGTACCTAACTGTGAAAGATCATCTTGATTTATGAAACTCGCTGAAGGAGCGCTATGACCAATAAAAATCAGTCATACTTCCATATGCACGCCATGAATGGCTCGACTTGAGATTTCAAGACTTCAAGACTCTATCTGAATACAATTATGCTATGTTCAAAATTACCTTCAAGCTAAAGCTTTGTGGAGAAAAGGTAGAGGATGCAAATATGTTGGAGAAAATATTCTCAACTTTTCAGTCCTCGAATATGCTCCTGCAGCCGTAATATCGAGAGCGAAGGTTTACAAGGTACTCAAAACTAATCTCATGTGTCCTAGTTGTTGAGCAGAACAATGACTTACTGATGAAGAATCATACATCTAGACCCACTGGATCTATAGCACTCCCTGAAGTGAATGCTAACTTTGTTATGAATGAGGCCGAAGAAATATGCGGCGGGGCTGTGGCAACTCCAGAAGAGGTGGCTACCATAATCAAGTCCCTAAACAAAATACGGAATTCAAGAACCACCAGAAGTGGAATAATCACAACACTAAAGGGAATCAAAAGTCAAATTCACATAATCCAAATGATATTGCCTATACATGTGGCCGCAATGGGAATTGGACATGTACTTATCGCTCGTCTAAGAAATTGGTTGAAAAATATGAATCCTCGAAAAAGAAAGCGGAGACAAACATTGTAGAAGGACCTGAAGACCGCTGAAAACTTGACGATACTTATCTCAATTTCAATGATTTTTTTGAATATGGTGATAGAAATGCTATTGATGATGAGACATTTGATATCATGATTGGAGAACCACCAGAGACGGTATTGAAGACCTAATTGTTTCCGCTTTATTTATTTATTTATATGCTTTATCTTTCCTATTGAGACATTAGTAGTTTATCATTAGAGCTTAGACAAATTTATTTAATATATTTATTTGAGAATTTATTAGTTAATGGAATGATTTTGATCATATTTTTATGCTTGTATGATTAGTGGATTGAATTTCAATTTACGTCTAATTATGTAAAGGTATGGATCCGTATTGTCTGGTAGATAGTGGGACAACCCACACCATTTTGAAAAATAAGAAGTTTTTCTCAGACTTGGTATACAGTATAGCGAATGTTTCCATTATAACTGCTCCTGCTAAGATCATTGAAGGCTCCGGAAGAGCCCACGTGGTGTTACCCAATGGCACCCACTTATTCATAAATATTGCATATACTTAAGAAATTCCAGAAGGAATTTATTGAGTTTTAAGGACATAAGAGTTAACGGGTATCATATTCAAACATGTAATGAAGGTAATAAAGAGTTACTTTGCATTACTTCTAGTGTTGGGAGCGAGAAGCTCACACTAGACAAATTTCTTGCATTATCCTTGGGGTTATACCATACAACAATGAATGTTATAGAATCTCATTCTCTCATGAGCTGGAAGCTCAATGATCCTTATAATTTAATATTGTGGCATGGCCGATTGGGTCACCCTGGATGAAACATATTGCTTTGAATCATAAACAACTTATACGAGCAATCGTTACAAACAAACAACTTACCTTACCCGTTGATCATTTTTCCATCCCTTGTTCTCAAGGTAAATAAATCATTAAGCCATCTTTTATCAAAATTGCTTCTGAGTCACCATCCTTTTTTACAAAGAATTTAAGGGGATATTTGTGAGCCCATCCTTCATTTTAGTGGACCTTTTAAATATTTTATGGTTTTAATTGATGCATCCACTCGTTGGTCACATGTTTGTTTGTTATTTACTCGTAATTTAGGTTTTGAAAAATTACTTGCTCAAATCATATAACTTAGAGCACATTTTCCTGATCAACATTAAATCCATTCGTTTAGATAATGCGGGAGAATTTACTTCTCAAGTTTTTTATGACTATTGTTTATCACACGGAATTGATGTTGAGCACCCAGTCCCCCATGTCCACAATCAAAATGATTTAGCTGAATCTTTAATTAAACGTTTGCAACTTATTGCGCGACCTTTACTTATGCAATCCAAACTCCCAGTTTCTTCTTGGGGACATGCTATCCTTCACGCTGCTAAGTTAATTAAGCTTAGAACCATGGATTATCACCCGTTTTTACCTTTTCAACTTGTGTATGGATGTCATCCAAACATATCACACTTGCGTAATTTGGTTTTGCAGTGCATGTGCCCATCCCCCCACCCCCAGCGTACCAAAATGGGTCCCCAACGTCGTTTGAGCATATATGTTGGTTATGATTCTCCATCAATCATTCATTATATTGAGCCACTGGCAGGTGATGCATTTATCGCCAGATTTATGGGTTGACATTTTGATGAGACACTCTTCCCACCGTTAGGGGGAGGAAAGTACGTGCCAGAAGTACGGTCCATTCCTAAAGAACGACGACAATTAACGTGGAACACTTTCACTTTGTCTCATCTAGACCCCCGTACTTATCAATGTGAGCATGAAGTGAAAAGGATATTGCATCTATAGGCAATAGCAAATAAACTCCCCGATGCATTCAATGATGCTGTAAAAGTAACCAAGTCTCATGCACCCGCTGGAAATGTGCCTACAAGAATTGATGTATCAGTAGGACAAACGTTGACATCAGTAGCAAATGAATCTATTGTACGCCAAAGGCGTGAAAGACCTATAGGTTCCAAAGACTCTGCTCCCCGAAAGCGGAGATCAAATGAAAAAATATGCCCTAATCATCCTCCCGAAGAGGTTATGAATAAAATATCCACTTTCTCTAAAACCCCTGAAGAGGTTATTGTTTCTGAAAACACACAAGTCACTGAAGTGACTATATAAGTCCCCGAAGAGGCAAAGGTACCTGATAATAATAACGAGAGCTCTATGTTTTATACATATTCAGGAGAAATGCGGGATCGAAATAAAACTGTCATCGATGACGGTTTTTCATAGGCAGTAGCTACACGAATTTCAAAGGTCAGTGATAATCATAATGAACCACGTACTCTAAATGAATGTCGACAAAGAGTAGATTGGCCAAAATGGGAAATTATCATCAAGACAAAACTCGAGTCTCTAAATAAACGTACTGTATTTGGACCTATAGTACAAACCCAAAAAGGTTTTAACCCGGTAGGTTATTGGTGGGTTTTTGTAAGAAAAAGGAATGAGAATAATGAAATCACTCGATATAAGGCACGACTTGTGGCACAAGGTTTCTCGCAGAAACTTGGGATTGATTTTGAGGAAACATACTCCCCTGTTATGGATAGTATAACTTTCAAATATCTGATTAGATTAGCGGTTTCTGAAAATATTAATATGAGATTCAGGGATGTTGTGACCGCTTATTTATACGGGGACTTAGACACATAATTACACATGAAAATCCCTGAAGGATTTCTTTTGCCTGAAAAAAAGCCGAGGAGTACGTACTCGATCCGACTGATACGTTCATTGTACGGTTTAAAGAAATCTGGAAGAATGTGGTACAATAGTCTTAGTGAATATTTATCTGAGGAAGGATATGAAAATAATACAATTTGCTCTTGTGTATTTATAAAGAAATCCTCAAAAGGATATGCAATAGTAGCAGTCTATGTGGATGATATAAATTTAACTGGGACTCTAGAAGAGCTCGAATTAACTGCTAACTATTTGAAAAGGGAATTTGAGATGAAAGATCTTAGGAAAACTAAATTTTGTCTCGGCCTACAGATCGAGAAAAATTATAGTGCGATTTTAGTCCATCAGTCTAATTATACTGAAAATGTATTAAAATGTTTTAATTTGAATAAAGTACACCCACTAAGTTCCCTCATGGTTGTTCGGTCTTTGGACATAAAGATAGATTCATACCGTCCTACAGAAGAAGATGAAGAAATATTAGCTTCAAAAATACCCTATTTAAGTGCAATTAGTGCATTATTGTACTTGGCACAATGCACTAGGCCGGATATTTCATTCTCTGTGAATTCTCCTGCTAGATATAGTTCTGAACCAACCAAAAGGCATTGGACTGGTATCAAACATATCCTAAGATATCTACGTGAAACCACTGACATGGGTTTATTTTATTCATATAATTCTAATAGTTCCAAATTAGTTGGTTATGCAGATTCTGGATATCTCTCTGATCCTCATAAGGGTCGATCTTAGACAGGTTATGTATTTCTTTGTGGTAATGCTGCTATTTCTTGGCATTCTACTAAACAAACTTTAGTAGCTACTTCTTCTAACCACTCTGAAATTTTGGCTCATAGTTGTTGAGTAGAATAATGACTTACTGATGAAGAATCATACATCTAGACCCACTGGATCTATAGCACTCCCTGAAGTGAATGCTAACTTTGTTCAAAATAATGAAAGAGGCCGAAGAAATATGCGGCGGGGCTGGGGCAACTCCAGAAGAGCTGGCTACCATAATCAAGGCCCTAAACAAAATACGAAATTCAAGAACCACCAGAAGTGGAATAATTACAAAACTAAAGGGAATCAAAAGTCAAATTCACATAATCTAAATGATATTTGCTATACATGTGGTCGCAGTGGGCATTGGACATGTAATTATCGCTTGTCTAAGAAATTTGTTAAAAAATATGAAGCCTCGAAAAAGAAAGCGGAGACAAACATCATAGAAGGTCCTGAAGACCGTTGAAAACTTGACGATACTGATCTCAATTTCAATGATTTTTTTGAAGATGGCGACGAAAATGAAATTGATGATGAGATATTTGATATCATGCTTGGAGAACCACCAGAGACGGTCATAAAGACCTAATTGGTTCCGCTTTATTTATTTATTTATTTCTCTGCTTCATCTTTCCTATTGAGACATTAGTAGTTTATCATTAGAGCTTAGACAACTATATTTAATATCTTTATTTGAGAATTTAATAGTTAATGGAATAATTTTGAACATTTTTTTACGCTTATATGATTGGTGGATTGAATTTCAATTTACGTTTAATTATGTTAAAGGTGTGGATCCGTAAGTAAGCACAAGCGATGACACTTGTCTGGTAGACAGTGGGACAACCCACACCATTTTGAAAAATAAGAAGTTTTTCTCAGACTTGGTATACAATACATCGAATTTTTCCACTATAGCTGTACCTGCTAAGGTCATTGAAGGCTCCAGAAGAGCCCACGTGGTGTTACCTAATGGTACCCACTTATTCATAAATATTGCATATACTCAAGAAATTCCAGAAGAAATTTATTGAGTTGTAAGGACATAAGAGTGAACGGGTATCATATTCAAACAGGCAATGAAGGTAATAAAGAGTTCCTTTGCATTACTTCTAGTGTTGGAAGCAAAAATCTCACACTAGAGAAATTGCTTGCATTATCCATGGGGGGTATACCATACAACAATGAATATTGTAGAATCTCATTCTCTTCATGAGCCGGAAGCACAATGATCCTTATAATTTAATATTGTGGCATGGCTGATTGGGTCACCGTGGATCAAACATGTTGCTTCTAATCATAAACAACTTATACGAGCACTAGTTATAAACAAACAACTTACCTTACCCAATGATCATTTTTGCATCCCTTGTTCTCAAGGTAAATAAATCACTAAGCCATCTTTTCTAAAAATTGCTTCTGAGTCACCATCCTTTTCTTCAAAGAATTCAAGGGAATATTTGTGGGCTCATCCTTCCTTTTAGTGGACCTTTTAAATATTTTATGGTTTTAATTGATGCATCCACTCGTTGGTCAAATGTTTGTTTGTTATCTACTCGTAATTTTGGTTTTGAAAAATTACTTGCTCAAATCATATAACTTAGAGCACATTTTCCTGATCAACACATTAAATTTATTCGTTTAGATAATGCGGGAGAATTTACTTCTCAAGTTTTTGATGACTATTGTTTATCACAAGGAATTGATGTTGAGCACCCAGTCCCCCATGTCCACACTCAAAAAGGTTTAGATGAATCTTTAATTAAACGTTTGCAACTTATTGCGTGACCTTTACTTATGCAATTCAAACTCCCAACTTCTGCTCGGGGACATGGTATCCTTCACGCTGCTAAGTTAATTAAGCTTAGACCCACGACTTATCAACCATTTTTACCTTTTCAACTTGTGTCTGGATGTCAACCAAACATATCACACTTGAGTAATTTGGTTGTGTAGCGCATGTGCCCATCACCCCACCCCCACCGTACCAAAATGGGTCCCCAATGTTATTTTAGCATATATGTTGGTTATGATTTGCCATCAATCATTCATTATATTGAGCCACTCACAGGTGATGCGTTTATTGCCAGATTTACGGGTAGACGTTTTCTTTATTTTATGTATTAATCTGAAGTTCCAACAAATAAATAGCACGAAGCTGAAGTTCTAATTGTTAAATCAAGGGCTTAAAATCCTAAACACACACATGATATTCCAATCAATATTGAATTATGAATTTTTCATTATTATGAATTACACATTTCTGATTGTAATTTACTTATGGAACAGTTTAAAAATGTCAAATATGTCTAAACTCGAATTTGAAGCACATGAAATTTCTGGGGTGAATTATCTTAATTGGACTCAAGATGCTGAACTCCACCTCCAAGCTCGAAATCTTGGTGATGCAATAACACTTGAAACTACCATGTCTCGACAGGACAAAGTTAAGGCCCTGATATTACTTAGGCATCACATACACAATGATTTGAAACGTGAGTACCTAAGTGTCAAAGAACCTCTGGATTTATTAAACTCCCTGAAGGAGCGCTATGACCACAAAAAATCGGTCATACTTCCATATGCACGCCATGAATGGCTCAACTTGAGATTATAAGACTTCAAGACTCGGTCTGAATACCATTCTGCTATGTTCAAGATTACCTTCAAGCTAAAGATTCGGGGAGAAAAGGTAGAGGATGCAGATGTATTGGAGAAAATATTCTCAACTTTTCTCGCCTCGAATATGCTCCTGCAGCCGTAATATCGAGAGCAAGGGTTTAAAAGTTACTCGAAACTAATCTTTGTCTCCTAGTTGTTGAGCAGAACAATGACTTATGATGAAGAATCATACATCTAGACCCACTGGATCTATAGTACTCCCTGAAGTGAATGCTAACTTTGTTCAAAATAATGAAAGAGGTCGAGGAAATATGTGGCGGGGCCGTGGCAACTCCAGAAGAGGTGGCTACCATAATCAAGGCCCTAAACAAAATATGAAATTCAAGAACCACCAGAACTGGAATAATCACAACACTAAAGGGAATCAAAAGTCAAATTCACATAATCCAATTTATATTTGCTATATATGTGTCCGCAGTGGGCATTGGACATGTACTTGTCGCTCGTCCAAGAAATTGACTGAAAAATATGAAGCCTCGAAAAAAAAGCGGAGACAAACATTGTAGAAGGTCCTAAAGACTACTGGAAACTTAACGATACTGATCTCAATTTCAATGATTTTTTTGAAGATGGTGATGGAAATGCTATTGATGATGAGACATTTGATATCATGCTTGGATAACCACCAGAGACGGTCCTGAAGACCTAATTGTTTCCGCTTTATTTATTTATCTGCTTGATCTTTCCTATTGCGACATTAGTAGTTTATCATTAGAGCTTAGACAACTTTATTTAATATCTTTATTTGAGAATTTATTAGTTCATGGAATGATTTTAATCATTTTTTATGCTTATATGATTGGTGGATTGAATTTTAATTTACTTTTAATTATGTTAAAGGTGTGGATCCGAAAGTAAGCGCAAGCGATGACACTTGTCTGGTAGACAGTGGGACAACCCACACCATTTTGAAAAACCAGAAGTTTTTCTCAGACTTGGTATACAATACATCGAATGTTTCTACTATAGCTGGTCCTGCTAAGATCATTGAAGGCTCCGGAAGAGCCCACGTGGCGTTACCTAATGGTACCCACTTATTCATAAATAATGCATATACTCAAGAAATTCCAGAAGAAATTTATTGAGTTTTGAGGACATAAGAGTGAACGAGTATCATATTCAAACATGCAATGAAGGTAATAAAGAGTTCCTTTACATTACTTCGAGTGTTGGAAGCCAGAAGCTCACACTAGCGAAATTGCTTGCATTATCCATGGGGTTATTCCATATAACAATGAATGTTGTAAAATCACATACTCTCATGAGCCGGTAGCTCAATGATCCTTATAATTTAATATTGCGGCATGGACGATTGGGTCACCCTGGATCAAACATGTTGTATCGAATCATAAACAACTCATACGAGCACTCGTTAACAAACAAACAACTTACCTTACCCGATGATCATTTTTGCATCCCTTGTTCTCAAGGTAAATTAATCACTAATCCATCTTTTCTAAAAATTTCTTCTGAGTCACCATCCTTTTTTACAAAGAATTCAAGGGGATATTTGTGAGCCCATCCACCCTTTTAGTGGACCTTTTAAATATTTTATGGTTTTAATTGATGCCTCCACTCGTTGGTCAAATGTTTGTTTGTTATCTACTCGTAATTTGGGTTTTGAAAAATTAGTTGCTCAAATTATATAACTTAGGGCACATTTTCCTGATCAACAAATTAAATCCATTCGTTTAGATAATGCGGGAGAATTTACTTCTCAAGTTTTTGACGACTATTGTTTATCACAAGGAATTGATGTTGAGGACCCAGTCCCCCAGGTCCACACTCAAAAAGTTTTAGCTGAATCTTTAATTAAACGTTTGCAACTTATTGCACGACCTTTACTTATGCAATCCAAACTCCCAGCTTCTGCTTGGGGACATGGTATCCTTCACGCTGCTAAGTTAATTAAGCTTAGACCCACGACTTATCACCCATTTTTACCTTTTCAACTTGTGTCTGGATGTCAACCAAACATATCACACTTGAGTAATTTGGTTGTGCAGCGCATGTGCGCATTCCCCAACCCCCAGCGTACCAAAATGGGTCCCCAATGTCATTTGAGCATATATGTTGGTTATGATTCGCCATCAATCATTCATTATATTGAGCCACTCATAGGTGATGCATTTATTTCTAGATTTACGGGTTGACATTTTGATTATTTTATGTATTAATCTGAAGTTCAGACAAATAAATAGCACGAACCTGAAGTTCTAATTACTAAATCAAGGGTTTAAAATCCTAAACACACACATGATATTCCAATAAGTATTGAATTATGAATTTTTCATTATTATGAATTACACATTTCTGATTGTAATTTATTTATGGAACAGTTTAAAAATGTCAAATATATCTACACTCGAATTTGAAGCACTTGAAATTTCTGGTGTGCATTATCTTAATTGGTCTCAAGATGCTGAACTCCACCTCCAAGCTAGAAATCTTGGTGATGCAATAACACTTGAAAATACCATGTCCCGACAGGACAAAGTTAAGGCCATGATATTACTTATGCATCACATGCACAATGATTTGAAAAGTGAGTACCTAACTGTCAAAGATCCTCTGAATTTATGAAACTCCCTGGAGGAGCGCTATGACCACCAAAAATTGGTCATACTTCCATATGCACGCCATGAATGGCTCAACTTGAGATTTCAAGACTTCAAGACTTCAAGACTCGGTCTGAATATGATTCTGCTATGTTCAAGATTACCTTCAAGCTAAAGATTCGGGGAGAAAAGGTAGAGGATGCAGATGCATTGGAGAAAATATTCTCAACTTTTCTCGCCTCGAATATGCTCCTGCAGCTGTAATATCGAGAGCAAGGGTTTAAAAGTTACTCAAAACTAATCTTTGTCTCCTAGTTGTTGAGCAGAACAATGACTTATGATGAAGAATCATACATCTAGACCCACTGGATCTATAGCACTCCCTGAAGTGAATGCTAACTTTGTTCAAAATAATGAAAGAGGTCGAGGAAATATGCGGCGGGGCCGTGGCAACTCCAGAAGAGGTGGGTACCATAATCAAGGCCCTAACCAAAATACGAAATTCAAGAACCACCAGAAGTGGAATAATCACAACACTAAAGGGAATCAAAATTCAAATTCACATAATCCAAATGATATTTGCTATATATGTGTCCGCAGTGGGCATTGGACATGTACTTGTCGCTCGTCCAAGAAATTGACTGAAAAATATGAAGCCTCGAAAAAAAAGCGGAGACAAATATTGTTGAAGGTCCTAAAGACTACTGGAAACTTAACGATACTGATCTCAATTTCAATGATTTTTTTGAAGATGGTGATGGAAATGCTATTGATGATGAGACATTTGATATCATGCTTGGATAACCACCAGAGACGGTCCTGAAGACCTAATTGTTTCCGCTTTATTTATTTATCTGCTTGATCTTTCCTATTGCGACATTAGTAGTTTATCATTAGAGCTTAGACAACTTTATTTAATATCTTTATTTGAGAATTTATTAGTTCATGGAATGATTTTAATCATTTTTTATGCTTATATGATTGGTGGATTGAATTTTAATTTACTTTTAATTATGTTAAAGGTGTGGATCCGAAAGTAAGCGCAAGCGATGACACTTGTCTGGTAGACAGTGGGACAACCCACACCATTTTGAAAAACCAGAAGTTTTTCTCAGACTTGGTATACAATACATCGAATTTTTCCACTATAGCTGTACCTGCTAAGGTCATTGAAGGCTCCGGAAGAGCCCACGTGGTGTTACCTAATGGTACCCACTTATTCATAAATATTGCATATACTCAAGAAATTCCAGAAGAAATTTATTGAGTTTTGAGGACATAAGAGTGAACGAGTATCATATTCAAACATGCAATGAAGGTAATAAAGAGTTCCTTTCCATTACTTCGAGTGTTGGAAGCCAGAAGCTCACACTAGCGAAATTGCTTGCATTATCCATGGGGTTATTCCATATAACAATGAATGTTGTAGAATCACATACTCTCATGAGCCGGTAGCTCAATGATCCTTATAATTTAATATTGCGGCATGGGCGATTGGGTCACCCTGGATCAAACATGTTGTATCGAATCATAAACAACTCATACGAGCACTCGTTAACAAACAAACAACTTACCTTACCCGATGATCATTTTTGCATCCCTTGTTCTCAAGGTAAATTAATCACTAAGCCATCTTTTCTAAAAATTGCTTCTGAGTCACCATCCTTTTTTACAAAGAATTCAAGGGGATATTTGTGAGCCCATCCACCCTTTTAGTGGACCTTTTAAATATTTTATGGTTTTAATTGATGCCTCCACTCGTTGGTCAAATGTTTGTTTGTTATCTACTCGTAATTTGGGTTTTGAAAAATTAGTTGCTCAAATCATATAACTTAGAGCACATTTTCCTGATCAACAAATTAAATCCATTCGTTTAGATAATGCGGGAGAATTTACTTCTCAAGTTTTTGACGACTATTGTTTATCACAACGAATTGATGTTGAGTACCCAGTCCTCCAGGTCCACACTCAAAAAGGTTTAGCTGAATCTTTAATTAAATGTTTGCAACTTATTGCACGACCTTTACTTATGCAATCCAAACTCCCAGCTTTTGCTTGGGGACATGGTATCCTTGACGCTGCTAAGTTAATTAAGCTTAGACCCACGGCTTATCACCCATTTTTACCTTTTCAACTTGTGTCTGGATGTCAACCAAACATATCACACTTGAGTAATTTGGTTGTGCAGCGCATGTGCCCATCCCCCCACCCCCAGAGTACCAAAATGGGTCCCCAATGTCATTTGAGCATATATGTTGGTTATGATTCTCCATCAATCATTCATTATATTGAGCCACTCATAGGTGATGCATTTATTTCCAGATTTACGGGTTGACATTATGATTATTTTATGTATTAATCTGAAGTTCAGATAAATAAATAGCACGAACCTGAGGTTATAATTATTAAATCAAGGGTTTAAAATCCTAAACAGACACATGATATTCCAATAAATATTGAATTATGAATTACACATTTCTGATTGTAATTTATTTATGGAACAGTTTAAAAATGTCAAATATATCTAAACTCGAATTTGAAGCACTTGAAATTTCTGGTGTGCATTATCTTAATTGGTCTCAAGATGCTGAACTCCACCTCCAAGCAAGAAATCTTGGTGATGCAATAACACTTGAAAATACCATGTCCCGACATGACAAAGTTAAGGCCCTGATATTACTTAGGCATCACATACACAATGATTTGAAAGGAGCGATATGACCACAAAAAATCGGTCATACTTCCATATGCACGCCATGAATGGCTCAACTTGAGATTTCAAGACTTCAAGACTTCAAGACTCGGTCTGAATACAATTCTGCTATGTTCAAGATTACCTTCAAGCTAAATATTCGGGGAGAAAAGGTAGAGGATGCAGATGTATTGGAGAAAATATTCTCAACTTTTCTCGCCTCGAATATGCTCTTGCAGTCGTAATATCGAGAGCAAGGGTTTAAAAGTTACTCGAAACTAATCTTAGTCTCCTAGTTGTTGAGCAGAACAATGACTTATGATGAAGAATCATACATCTAAACCCACTGGATCTATAGCACTCCCTGAAGTGAATGCTAACTTTGTTCAAAATAATGAAAGAGGTCGAGGAAATATGCGGCGGGGCCGTGGCAACTCCAGAAGAGGTGGCTACCATAATCAAGGCCCTAAACAAAATACGAAATTCAAGAACCACCAGAAGTGGAATAATCACAACACTAAAGGGAATCAAAAGTCAAATTCACATAATCCAAATGATATTTTCTATATATGTGTCCGCAGTGGGCATTGGACATGTACTTGTCGCTCGTCCAAGAAATTGACTGAAAAATATGAAGCCTAAAAAAAAAAGCGGAGAAAAACATTGTAGAAGGTCCTGAAGACTGCTGGAAACATAATGATACCGATCTCAATTTCAATGATTTTGAAGATGGTGATGGAAATGCTATTAATGATGAGACATTTGATATCATGCTTGGATAACCACCAGAGACGGTCCTGAAGACCTAATTGTTTCCGCTTTATTTATTTACCTTCTTGATATTTCCAATTGCGACATTAGTAGTTTATCATTAGAGCTTAGACAACTTTATTCAATATCTTTATTTGAGAATTTATTAGTTCATGGAATGATTTTAATCATTTTTTTATGCATATATGATTGGTGGAGTGAATTTCAATTTACGTTTAATTATGTTAAAGATGTGGATCCAAAAGTAAGCGCAAGCGATGACACTTGTCTGGTAGACAGTGGGACAACCCACACCATTTTGAAAAACAAGAAGTTTTTCTCAGACTTGGTATACAATACATCGAATGTTTCCACTATAACTGGTCCTGCTAAGATCATTGAAGGCTTCGGAAGAGCCCATGTGGTGTTACCTAATGGTACCCACTTATTCATAAATAATGCATATACTCAAGAAATTCGAAAAGAAATTTATTGAGTTTTAAGCACATAAGAGTGAATGAGTATCATATTCAAACATGCAATGAAGGTAATAAAGATTTCCTTTGCATTACTTCGAGTGTTGGAAGCCAGAGTCTCACACTAGAGAAATTGCTTGCATTATCCATGGGGTTATTCCATATAACAATGAATGTTGTAGAATCACATACTCTCATGAGCCGGTAGCTCAATGATCCTAATAATTTAATATTGCGGCATGGACGATTGGGTCACCCTGGATCAAATATGTTGTATCGAATCATACACAAATCATACGAGCACTCGTTAACAAACCAACAACTTACCTTATCCGATGATCATTTTTGCATCCCTTGTTCTCAAGGTAAATTAATCACTAAGCCATCTTTTCTCAAAATTGCTTCTGAGTCACCATCCTTTTTTACAAAGAATCCAAGGGGATATTTGTGAGCCCATCCACCCTTTTTGTGGACCTTTTAAATATTTTATGGTTTTAATTGATGCATCCATTCGTTGGCCAAATGTTTGTTTGTTATCTACTCGTAATTTGGCTTTTGAAAAATTACTTGCTCAAATCAAATAACCTAGAGCACATTTTCCTGATCAACAAATTAAATCCATTCGTTTAGATAATGCGGGAGAATTTACTTCTTAAGTTTTTTATGACTATTGTTTATCACAAGGAATTGATATTGAGCACCCACTCCCCCATGTCGACACTCAAAAAGTTTTAGCATAATCTTTAATTAAACATTTGCAACTTAATGCACGACCTTTACTTATGCAATACAAACTCCCAGCTTCTGCTTGGGGACATGGTATCCATCATGCTGCTAAGTTAATTAAGCTTAGACCCATGGCTTAACACCCATTTTTACCTTTTCAACTTGTGTCTGGATGTCAACCAAACATATCACACTTGCATAATTTGGTTGTGCAACGTATGTGCCCATCCCCCACCGCTAGCGTACCAGAATGGGTCCCCAATGTCATTTGAGCATATATGTTGGTTATGATTTGCCATCAATAATTCATTATATTGAGCCACTCACAAGTGATGCGTTTATTTCCAGATTTACGGGTTGACATTTTGATCATTTTATGTATTAATCTGAAGTTCCAACAAATAAATAGCACGAACCTGAAGTTCTAATTATTAAATCAAGGGCTTAAAATCCTAAACACACACATGATATTCCAATAAATATTGAATTATGAATTTTTCATTATTATGAATTACACATTTCTGATTGTAATTTATTTATGGAACAGTTTAAAAATGTTAAATATATCTAAACTCGAATTTGAAGCACTTGAAATTTCTGGTGTGAATTATCTTAATTGGTCTCAAGATGGTGAACTCCACCTCCAAGCTCGAAATCATGGTGATACAATAACACTTGAAAATACCATGTCCCGACAGGACAAAGTAAAGGCCCTGATATTACTTAGGCATCACATACACAATGATTTGAAAAGTGAGTACCTAACTGTCAAAGATCCTCTGGATTTATTAAACTCCCTGAAGGAGCGCTATGACCACCAAAAATTGGTCATACTTCCATATGCACGCCATGAATGGCTCAACTTGAGACTTCAAGACTTCAAGACTCGGCCTGAATACAATTCTGCTATGTTCAAGATTACCTTCAAGCTAAAGATTTATGGAGAAAAGGTACAAGATGCAGATGTATTGGAGAAAATATTCTCAACTTTTCTCGCCTCGAATATGCTCCTGCAGCCGTAATATCGAGAGCAAGGGTTTAAAAGTTACTCGAAACTAATCTTAGTCTCCTAGTTGTTGAGCAGAACAATGACTTATGATGAAGAATCATACATCTAGACTCACTGGATCTATAGCACTCCCTGAAGTGAATTCTAACTTTGTTCAAAAAAATGAAAGAGGTCGAGGAAATATGCGGCGGGGCCGTGGCAACTCTAGAAGAGGTGGCTACCATAATCAAGGCCCTAAACAAAATACGAAATTCAAGAACCACCAGAAGTGGAATAATCACAACACTAAAGGGAATCAAAAGTCAAATTCACATAATCCAAATGATATTTGCTATATATGTGTCCGCAGTGGGCATTGGACATGTACTTGTCGCTCGTCCAAGAAATTGACTGAAAAATATGAAGCCTCGAAAAAAAAGCGGAAACAAACATTGTAGAAGGTCTTGAAGACTGCTGGAAACATAACGATACTGATCTCAATTTCAATGATTTTGAAGATGGTGATGGAAATGCTATTAATGATGAGACATTTGATATCATGCTTGGATAACCACCAGAGACGGTCCTGAAGACCTAATTGTTTCCGCTTTATTTATTTACCTGCTTGATCTTTCCTATTGCGACATTAGTAGTTTGTCATTAGAGCTTAGACAACTTTATTTAATATCTTTATTTGAGAATTTATTAGTTCATGGAATGATTTTAATCATTTTTTTATGCTTATATGATTGGTGGATTGAATTTCAATTTACGTTTAATTATGTTAAAGGTGTGGATCCAAAAGTAAGCGCAAGCGATGACACTTGTCTGGTAGACAGTGGGACAACCCACACCATTTTGAAAAACTAGAAGTTTTTCGCAGACTTGGTATACAATACATCGAATGTTTCCACTATAACTGGTCCTGCTAAGATCATTGAAGGCTCCGGAAGAGCCCACGTGGTGTTACCTAATGGTACCCACTTATTCATAAATAATGCATATACTCAAGAAATTCCAAAAGAAATTTATTGAGTTTTAAGCACATAAGAGTGAACGAGTATCATATTCAAACATGCAATGAAGGTAATAAAGAGTTCCTTTGCATTACTTTGAGTGTTGGAAGCCAGAAGCTCACACTAGAGAAATTGCTTGCATTATCCATGGGGTAATTCCATACAACAATGAATGTTGTAGAATCACATACTCTCATGAGCCGGTAGCTCAATGATCCTTATAATTTAATATTGCGGCATGGACGATTGGGTCACCCTGGATCAAATATGTTGTATCGAATCATACACAAATCATACGAGCACTCGTTAACAAACCAACAACTTACCTTACCCGATGATCATTTTTGCATCCCTTGTTCTCAAGGTAAATTAATCACTAAGCTATCTTTTATCAAAATTGCTTCTGAGTCACCATTCTTTTTTACAAAGAATTCAAGGGGATATTTGTGAGCCTATCCATCCTTTTAGTTGACTTTTTAAATATTTTATGGTTTTAATTGATGCATCCACTTGTTGGTCAAATGTTTGTTTGTTGTCTACTCGTAATTTGGGTTTTGAATAATTACTTGCTCAAATCAAATAACTTAGAGCACATTTTCCTGATCAACAAATTAAATCCATTCTTTTGGATAATGCGGGAGAATTTACTTCTCAAGTTTTTGATGACTATTGTTTATCACAAGGAATTGATGTTGAGCACGCAGTCCCCCATGTCCACACTCGAAAAGGTTTAGCTGAATCTTTAGTTAAACGTTTGCAACTTATTGCGCGACCTTTACTTATGCAATCCAAACTCCTAGCTTCTGCTTGGGGATATGGTATCCTTCACGCTGCTAAGTTAATTAATCTTAGAGCCACGACTTATCACCCGTTTTTACCTTTTCAACTTGTGTCTGGATGTCAACCAAACATATCACACTTGCGTAATTTGGTTTTGCAGCGCATGTGCCCATCCCCCCCACCCCCAGCGTACCAAAATGGGTCCCTAATGTCATTTGAGCATATATGTTGGTTATGATTCGCCATCAATCATTCATTATATTGAGCCACTCAGAGGTGATGCGTTTATTTACAGATTTACGGGTTGACATTTTGATTATTTATGTATTAATCTCAAGTTCCAACAAATAAATAGCACGAATCTGAAGTCCTAATTATTAAATCAAGGGCTTAAAATCCTAAACGCACACATGATATTCCAATCAATATTGAATTATGAATTTTTCATTATTATGAATTACACATTTCTGATTGTAATTTATTTATGGAACATTTTAAAAATGTCAAATATATCTAAACTCGAATTTGAAGCAGTTGAAATTTCTGGGCTGAATTATCTTAATTGGTCTCAAGATGCTGAACTCCACCTCCAAGCTCGAAATCTTGGTGATGGAATAACACTTGAAAATACCATGTCCCGATAGGACAAATTTAATGCCCTGATATTACTTAGGCATCACATACACAATGATTTGAAAAGTGAGTACCTAACTGTCAAAGATCCTCTGGATTTATGAAACTCCCTGAAGGAGCGCTATGACCACCAAAAATCGATCATACTTCCATATGCACGCCATGAATGGATCAACTTGAGATTTCAAAACTTCAAGACTTCAAGACTCGGTCTAAATACAATTCAACTATGTTCAAGATTACCTTCAAGCTAAAGATTTGGGGAGAACAGGTAGAGGATGCAGATGTATTTGAAAAAATATTCTCAACTTTTCATGCCTCGAATATGCTCCGACAGCCGTAATATAGAGAGCAATGGTTTAAAAGTTACTCGAAACTAATCTCATGTCTTCTAGTTGTCGAGCAGAACAATGACTTACTGATGAAGAATCATACATCTAGACCCACTGGATCTATAGCACTCCCTGAAGTGAATGCTAACTTTGTTCAAAATAATGAAAGAGGCCGAGGAAATATGCGGCGGGGCCGTGGCAACTCCAGAAGAGGTGGCTACCATAATCAAGGCCCTAAACAAAATACGAAATTCAAGAACCACCATAAGTGGAATAATCACAACACTAAAGGGAATCAAAAGTCAAATTCACATAATCCAAATGATATTTTCTATATATGTGTCCGCAGTGGTCATTGGACATGTACTTGTCGCTCGTCCAAGAAATTGATTGAAAAATATGAAGCCTCGAAAAAGAAAGCGGAGACAAACATTGTAGAAGGTCCTGAAGACTGCTGGAAACTTAACGATACTGATCTCAATTTCAATGATTTTTTTGAAGATGGTTATGGAAATGCTATTGATGATGAGACATTTGATATCATGCTTGGATAACCACCAGAGACGGTCCTGAAGACCTAATTGTTTCCGCTTTATTTATTTATTTATCTGCTTCATCTTTCCTATTGCGACATTAGTAGTTTATCATTAGAGCTTAGACAACTTTATTTGAAATCTTTATTTGAGAATTTATTAGTTTATGGAGTGATTTATCCATGGGGTTATTCGATACAACAATGAATGTTGTAGAATCACATACTCTCATGAGCTGGTACCTCAATGATCCTTATAATTTAATATTGTGGCATGGACGATTGGGTCACCCTGGATCAAACATGTTGTATCGAATTATAAACAACTCATACGAGCACTCATTAACAAACAAACAACTTACCTTACCCGATGATCATTTTTGCATCCCTTGTTCTCAAGGTAAATTAATCACTAAGCCATCTTTTCTCAAAATTGCTTCTGAGTCACCAGCCTTTTTTACAAAGAATTCAGGGGGATATTTGTGAGCCCATCCACCCTTTTAGTGGACCTTTTAAATATTTTATGATTTTAATTGATGCATCCACTCGTTGGTCACATGTTTGTTTGTTATCTACTCGTAATTTCGGTTTTGCAAAATGACTTGCTCAAATCATATAACTTAGAGCACATTTCCCTGATCAACACATTAAATCCATTCGTTTAGATAATGTGGGAGAATTTACTTATCAAGTTTTTGATGACTATTGTTTATCACAAGGAATTGATGTTGAGCACCCAGTCCCCCATGTCCACACTCAAAAAGGTTTAGCTGAATCTTTAATTAAACGTTTGCAACTTATTGCGCGGCCTTCACTTATGAAATCAAAACTCCCAATTTCTGCTTGGGGACATGATATGCTTCATGCTTCTAAGTTAATTAAGCTTAGACCCACGGCTTATGACTCATTTTTACCTTTTCAACTTGTGTCTGGATGTCAACCAAAAATATCGCACTTGCGTAATTTGATTGTGCAGTGCATGTGCCCATACCCCCACCCCCAGCGTACCAAAATCGGTCCCCAACATCGTTTGAGCATATATGTTGGTTAATATTTGCCTCCAATCATTCATTATATTGAGCCACTGACAGGTGATGCGTCTATCGCCAGATTTACGGGTTGTCATTTTGATGTGACACTCTTCCCACCGTTAAAGGGAGGAAAGAACGTACCAGAAGTACGGTCCGTTCCTGAAGAACGATGAGAATTAACATGGAACACTTCCACTTTGTCTCATCTAGTCCCCTGTACTTCTCAATGTGAGCATGAAGTGAAAAGGATATTGCGTATTCAGGAAATTACAAATAAATTACCCGATGCATTCAATGATGCTGCAAAAGTAACCAAGTCTCATGCACCCGCTGCAAATGTGCTTGCAAGAATTGATGTACCAGTAGGATAAACGTTGACATCAGCAACAAATGAATCTATTGTATGCCAGAAGCATTAAATACCTATAGGTTCCAAAGAGTCTTCTCCCCGAAAGAGGAGATCAAACGAAAAAACATGCCCTAATCATCCTCCCGAAGAGGTTATGAATAAAATATGCACTTTCTCTGAAACCCCTGAAGAGGTTATTGTTTCTGAAAACACACAAGTCACTGAAGTGACTATATAAGCCCCCGAAGAGGCAAATGTACCTGATAATAATAATGAGAGCTCTATGTTTTATACATATTCAGGAGAAATGTGGGATCGAAATAAAACTGTCATCGATGACGTTTTTTTTAAAATAGTAAAAAGATGAATTTTTTGATGAAACTTCATGGATTTGATCTTCACGGCGAGAAGATTATTTTCAATTTTTTTCACCAAAAATTTCAATAAAAATACATTGAGATGAGGTGATATGTAAAAAAAGGTCTAAACATGCGTTGTCGACCGTTGAAATGTTGGCGATCATCTCACCCACTTTTTGATTGAATTTTTTTTACACTTCACATATATGATCTCGATAGTGAGAAGATCATATCCATGAAGTTTCATAAAAAAATCAATCAATAAAGTGACGGGCGCCGACCCAATATTTCAACGGTTGAAAATGCATATCACACTTACGTAATTTGGTTGTGCAGCGCATGTGCCCATCCCCCCACCCCAGCGTACCAAAATTGGTCCCCAATGTCATTTGAGAATATATGTTGGTTATTATTCGCCATCAATCATTCATTATATTGAGCCACTCACAGGTGATGCGTTTATCGCTAGATTTACGAGTTGTCATTTCGATGAGACACTCTTCCCACCGTTAGGGGGAGGAAAGAACGTACCAGAAGTACGGTCCATTCCTGAAGAATGACGAGAATTAACATGGAACACTTACACTTTGTCTCATCTAGTACCCCATACTTCTCAATGTGAGCATCAAGTGAAAAGGATATTGCGTATTCAGGAAATTACAAATAAATTACCCGATGCATTCAATGATGCTTCAAAAGTAACCAAGTCTCATGCGCCCGCTGCAAATGTGCTTCAAAGAATTGATGTACCAGTAGGATAAACGTTGAAATAAGCAGTAAATGAATCTATTGTACGCCAGAAGCATGAAAGACCTATTGGTTCCAAAGACTCTGCTCCCCAAAAGCGAAGATCAAACGAAAAAACATGCCCTAATCATTCTCCCGAAGAGGTTATGAATAAAATATCCACTTTCTCTGAAACCCCTGAAGAGGTTATTGTTTCTAAAAATACACAAGTCACTGAAGTGACTATACAAGCCCCTGAAGAGGCAAAGGTACATGATAATAATAACAAGATCTCTATGTTTTATACATATTCGGGAGAAATGTGGGATCAAAAAGAAAATGTCATTGATGACGTTTTTTTTAAAAAGTAAAAAAATTAATTTTTGATAAAACTTCATAGATATGATCTTCACGATGAGTAGATTATTTTCAATTTTTTTCACAAAAAAATTCAATAAAAATAACATTGAGATGAGGTGATATGTAAAAAAAGGTCTAAACATGAGTTTTCGACCGTTGAAATGTTGGCGATCATCTCACCCACTTTTTGATTGAATTTTTTATGACACTTCACATATATGATCTCGATAGTGAGAAGATCATATCCATGAAGTTTCATTAAAAAATTCAATCAATAAAGGGACGGGCGTCGACCCAACATTTCAACGGTTGAAAATGCATATTTATACAATTCTCTAATATATCTCCTAATCTCAACGGGTTTTTTATTGAATATTTTCATGAAAAAAAATTGAAGATGATCTTCTCACCTTGGAGATCAAATCCATGAAGTTTCATCAAAAAAATCGTTCTTTTACTATTTTAAAAAAATGGTATGTAACGAAGTCTGCACCATAAGGAGTCCTTACATGAGACTTTCTGTATATATATATATATATATATATATATATATATATATATATATATATATATATATATAGTGTGTGTGTGTGTATAATCTAATTTTGATAATTAAAATCATTTTCTGTTGGACTTTATGGATTTTATGTGTTGAGAAAATATTATTTTGGTTAACTTTAGAGTTAATATAATATGACACCCACATGTCTTTCTAGCTGGCTCGAAATGATAATGCATTCTCCTCTGTGAGGAGTATAATGTGGTACACTCCGTGAGGGTAGGTTATGGGTTACTGGTGGGGCATTACTTGTGGTGATAGGTTTAAGGTGGGTGTGTGAGGTGGCGGTCAGAGGTTCAATAGTGTATGTTTAAGTGAAGGTTAACATAATCGAGGATTTTTTTGGGTTTTGGCTTAATTTTCTGTTTCTTTATTAAATGCAATAATTGTTTATTTTTGGCTTTTGTTTGCCTTTTTGTCAAGCCTCCCGACGGAGGTGATACAAAAAGTTCACATCATAGTTGTATAAACAAAGACTTAACATTACAACGCTTAAATTCTTTAGTCCCTAGACAAAAGAGTTTAAACACCTTCTTACAATATTAAATCCAATATATATATATATATATATATATATATATGTTGTCTGCTCATGTTATTATGCCACCTATCCACATTAAGTGCAAACAGTGACGTTAAAAATGGTGTCTCCCCAGATAAAAGTTTTTAGTTATATGAAACAACTTTTCCCTCAATTAAAAATTGTCAATATTTATATATAACTCAAAAAATATTTTTTTATAAAAAAATGTACAGTTTTCTAAAACAGTTTATAAATTCTGAACGTTAACATTTCTTTATAAAAATATTTTTTTCTTAAAAAAATTTATATTGATATTTATAGAACAACCGTTTAAAGCACAATTTATATAACACACAATGAGCTCAAATTAATTTCATCAGCAACACAAACGAAATGGTTGATTCAACACTACTCACAAACTTCATCTACTCAAGAAGAATACTTTGATGGAAAAAAACACATCCTTCGCAGAGGTACTACATCATGGTCAAGGAATTGATAAGTCTTCCTGCCAAGCACAAAGCGCTCAATGTAAAGTCAGGCATATGGAAACCATTGCAGCTTATTTTTCTCAACTCCCTGAACCAACTTACCATGGAGAGACTCTCATTATCAAGTTATCTGAATCAGTATACCAATCTTCTCTTGAATCATGCAAACACATATTGCTTGGGAGGTTTATACTGTCAAAAGGAAAGAAATCAATATCTTCTGAATTTCTTCATCAAACACTTTTGGGATTCTGGCAAAACCAAAAATCCATGGAGATTGATGCCTAACGGAAAGGGATTCTATAGGTTGTTTTTTGATTCTTTAGAGGATTTGAATATGGTATGGATGATGGGATCGTATAATACAGTTATTGGATTGTTCAAACCATTCAAATGGTTTCCCAACTTTAAACGGATAAATTTTGTGACCTATTCGGCAAATGTCTGGGTCAGATTTATTGATCTTCTAAATGAATATTGACATCTAAGACTTCTTTTAGAAATTACATGTGGAGTTGGAAATCCAGTGAGAATTGATTCTACAACGCTGGCCCAAAAGTATGGTTTATTTGCTAGGGTCTTAATTGAGGTAGATTTTTCTTTCCCCTTGCCTAATTTTGTCGCCATTGAAAAGGCTGATGGTTCAAAACTTCCTATTGAAATTATGGTTGAACAACTAAGATCATATTGTGAATTTTGTGGCTACGTTGGGCATGCAATATCAGCATGCAAAAATATCAAGAAACAGGTTAGATCGAATCCTCCCAATTCAAGAAAATTTGTCCCAAAAGTGTTGTTATCCATGTCAGTAGGTACAGGAAATGTTTGAAGTCTTGTTGTATTGCCTACTCAAAATTTACCTCCAAATCGTGTAAAACTCTTAAAAAATAATGGATTCACAATGATTGACAGAGCTCAGATGGTCGGCGACACAAAGTTCAGTAGTTGTTTTCAAAATGAGATTGGAATCCCATCTAATCAGGAAAGTTCCGATATTATTGCTAATCAAATTTCTAATTTGGTGACCGAATCAAATTTTTTGACTCCTAAAGATTTACCATATAATATGGATATTTCTCCAAAGAATCCGGTTGAAATCGTACCTGCTCAACATCATATAATTGGCTCAATGGATAACACACCTTTGTTGACCACAACTAATGCACATGGCATAAATTGTAAAGAGTTTGAATCAACCAAAGCAGGTGAAGAGTTTATTACATCGGACAACAACAATCCTCAACAGGAGGTGGGATCTCCAATTATATTGGAATCTAAAACAGTGACTTATTGTGATAGCGTCAATAGGGAGACTGCCAGGACAAATTCGGAAGTTGAAATTACCCCTTTAGAGGAAGTCAGTACGAATGAGAATTTTTTGGAAGGGGATTGATCTGAGGAGTCAAATGATGATCAACCGTCGAAAACTGCTATCAACAATCAGCTTCATGGATCTATTGACAACCCAAATAAGAAAAAAATAATGTTATATTCATCAATTAATCCAACACAATTTCATCGTTTTAATAGGAGATAAACTTGTTTTGCGCAATGATGAAGACCCTAAATGCGATGAAGACATGACTCCTTTAGAGAATTTTAATACAAGTGATGAGTTGTCCCAAGTTAATCCAATTATCCACGACGATCGCGGCATTGATTTATTCGTGGATCTCCCTAAACTAGATTCAGCATCTGCAGTAGATTCCGATCTTATCTCGAATGATGTAAATTCTACTGCAAAAAAGGTCAATTGGAACGTCGTCCACAAGCGAAAGCGTTCAAGAAATCGTAGGACCTAAATGCTTTTAGATTGGTTTTAGATTGTTGTTTATTTTTTGCAAGAGTCCTGCTTTAGCGCTTGTAAGTGCCCTTGAAGAGGCTTTTTCCCCATCTACTAATAAAACATTTTTCCTTTGAAAAAAAAAATATTTAACCACAATTTATATATAGAAATGAAGATAAAAATTATATTTTTTAGAAAAATACTTTATAAAGATACAATTTTTATATATTATAAAATATTTAACACTTATCTTTATAAAATTAGCTTTTTATTAAAAAACATTATAAAAAAGTGTTAAGACTATAGTTTTATATAAAAATGATTATGTATTTATATTTTTATAAAAATAGTATTGTTTGAAAAAATAATTTATATTTATTAACAGTCTTTTAATATATATATACATATATATATACAGTACTGCTGTTGTGCATACTAGTCCGCATTTTAAGAGTGCAGACCGGATATGTGTTACCTGACAGTGAGGCCAGAAAAGAGAGAGAGAATGCCTATTATTTAGCCTATAATTTTTAGGCTCACCGCTAGGTGACAAATGTTCGGTCCGCACTCTTAAAATGCATACTGGTATGCACAAGAGCAGTACAGTATATATATATATGTATGTGTGTGTGTGTTCTATTTTTTTGTTTTGTTCAATTTCCCTTACTTTACCATTAAATGTTGTCTTTTTGCATTTCAATTTTACGTACAAGTATTTGTTTGGCATCAAATATTCTATTAATAAAATACATATATTCGTTATCCTTTTTAAAATTTTTCTGTATTAACAGCATGTATCACATAAATGTGAAATACTTCTTATAACGTTATACATGTTACCTCTCTATTTTTCTAAGTATGTTTGTATTGCATTATATAATAAGAACGCGGGACTAAAAACTAGTAAAATAAAAGTTTAGGTCCCTCATGCATAAAAACACACGTGCTAGTGTAAAAACTAAATTCTATTTAGGAATAAGTTTTCAAAATTTATAATTCTTCTTTACACAAAAACATGTTTTTACTATCACAATGGATTATAAAGGAACGAGGAGTACGAGATTGAGATGTATTGGAGCTGTTAGTTGTACTTTTGGTGGTTTGTGGAGAAATGCATATCACGAGAAGAAGTATGTTTGAATGAGGATTTTGTGGGATAAAGAAGAGGGCCGAGTTTCATTTCATGGGTTGGAGTTTGTAAATGTTTGGGTAGCTGACTTAAGAGGGAGGAAATATCGGGAAATTGTACTTATCAAAACCAAGATAACAAAACATGAATTCCACGGATTAAGAAAGAAGTATGGACTTAATTTCACAGAACAATAATTAATTTGATGGCAAAACAAGAAAATGGACTTGATTAACATAATTCATCAAATAAAATATTTGGAGAACGAGAAAAATATGTGATGATTTTACGTCGGATACATTTATGCATGAAGAACATCAGATTAAGAATGAAGTGTCTATTTAGATCGGGGTAAAATATGTTTCAACGTAGTACAAAATAAAATGGTTAAATACGTTTTCACCTATTTAGACTTAACTTTTCTTCTTTATTCTTGTTTAAAGTTTCATAATTATAGGATGTGCACATATTCACAATGTCAACCCACCAAAAATTTAATTTTAAATATGTGAAAAAATATTTAATCCTTTTACTTTTCACTGCGTCAAAAAGTATTTCAACCGGAACCAAACGGACCCTTACAAGTGACATTAGCACTTCAAACAGTGACACTAAGCTA
Source organism: Sambucus nigra (assembly GCA_949130495.1). Taxonomy (NCBI): domain Eukaryota; kingdom Viridiplantae; phylum Streptophyta; class Magnoliopsida; order Dipsacales; family Adoxaceae; genus Sambucus; species Sambucus nigra. The sequence continues at coordinate 227,664,320 of OX422223.1, read as the reverse complement.
TACAGAGGATGGTTTATGTATGAATAATGATATGAATTCAAAAAATATCTCCAAAATTTAAGTGTTTGTACATTGAGATAGGTCCCACATATGGTAAAGCACTTAATGCATTTTGAAAAATATATTCAAGGATATATTTGGACGCGTAACATTACTCGTTCCCATATTTTAACATATTTTTGAAAGTGGTTTCTTTACTCTCGTTGAGTTGGCACAACAAATACACATAACAATTTCTTTTAACAGACCCTCTCGATACTTCAAATTTTTAATATATATATATATATATATATATATATATATATATATATATATATATATATATGGTGGGGGAGGAGGGGGTACGACATCCACATACGGATCCCCCTGGAGGATCTTTTCTAGAAAGAAAAATTATATTATGTTTTTCCATTTTTTTTTCGAGTTTTAAACATTTCAAGCCATCCTTAAAAATCAACTCAAAATGATTTTTTTTGTACTCAAACTGCTTAAAAACTATCAATATTTTATCAATTTTTTAAAATATCAAAAAAATCATTTTGAGCTCAGTTTTTTTAGCAGCATCCTAATATGTTTAACACACACACCACACACAGCATCCTAATATATATATATGTATATATATATATATATATATATATATAGAGAGAGAGAGAGATGTGTGTGAATATTTGTTACATATTTAATTAAGCATCTACTTATTCTATGTAATGAATTCCAAATATTTGTGTAGGCGAGTTAATTATTTTCTTATTCAATATATGTTCAAATTTCTAAAATTACTCAAAAAAATCCTCACAGGGGTGCCGTACCCAAACCCTTGTCTTTGTCAGAAGCTTTGTGGCGACAAGTTCTTTAAGTACCCCATCCTATAATATTTCTTGACTTCTACATTATCAATATCCACCCCATCTAATATTTAATACTCCATTAATAACACTCTATCTTAAGTTATCTTTCGTCTAAGGGAAGGTACCAAAATCTTGAGAAACTAGACAACGACGATACTTTTCGATTTGTAATAGATGTCTTGAAATTTAACCAAAATCAAATCTTCTTTGTAGTTGAAGCTAAACTTATTCCAATTAGAGTTGGCCCAAGAGTAACCGTTGAACTTCACACCTAAGATGTGTGAGGACATTCTAAATTTTAAAAACGAGTGGAAGAAAGTTCATGACACTAAAAAATCTCACAATGTGTTATTGAAACTCAAATGTATAAAAAACCGCTCAAGAAGAACATTTACAAAATGTTGTATGATTAATTTAATATAATATGTGTTTTTAATAGATATCATCAAAAAAATTCTCTCCTTGTTTGCACTTTATTCATTTTCAAGTACGTGATTTGGAAAAAATATATCAGATTTTTTTCATACCACAAACTATATTTCATGGACCATAGCGAAAATCCCATGACTTTTTTAAAAATATTTTTTGCTCCACATTCTTTAAGTTTCTTTTAGTCTTTACAAGTGACATTAGCACCTGAAGGAGTGACACTCATTATACACAAGAGTTCCTTTATTTTAACATATTTTTGAAAGTGGTCTTGTTACACTCATTGAGTTGGCACAATAAATGTACCAACGATCTTTTTTAACATACCCTCGAGATACTTTAATGATTTAATGCGTATAAATATGGTGAATATATCTTCTCAAAGGCTGCGTTTGTTTGTCAGGAAAGGAAAGAAAAAATAAAGGAAAATAACATTCCTTCACTTTTTGTTGCGTTTGGTTAGCAGGAAAGTTGTGGGAAAGTGATCCTAAAACTTTCCTGCAGGAAAAGCTTTCCCACAAAACAAATCCTGCCAAAGACCCAGGATTATGCAGGAAAGTTCAAGGAAAATTTTTATAATACCATATAAATTATTATTAATATTATTTTTACTTTTACTTTTATTATTATTACAATAATAATAATTGTTATTATTATTATTCTATAAAGCACAGACACGGATATGGGTGTCGTGTCCGACACGACACGGACATGCTGTCGCGACAAATCTAAAAAAACCAGGTTACGAGACGGCAAAAAATAAATATATTGAAAATTATGCACACACACACACACACACACACACACACACACACACACACACACATATATATAAAAAGAGAGAAAGAGAGAGAGAGAGAGAGAGAAAAGTGTCATACGCATGTCCGGAGTGTTCGACACGGGTACATCACCTCCAGAGAAGTGTTCGTGCGTCATAGTTATTATTATTATTATTATTATTATTATTATTGTTGTTGTTGTTGTTGTTGTTGTTGTTGTTGTTGTTGTTGTTGTTGTTGTTGTTGTTACAACTAGTGCTAAAATATTAACCAATATATATTCATAATAATACGTTATATATTGATATTTTTACTAATTAAATGTTCATAATATTTTATTTATATTTACTAATGTTTGTGTTAAAGGATGTTTATTAATTTAAATCATATATTGTAGTGATTGAAATTAGAAATATATAATACTCATATTTATTAAAAAATTATAATTATATATGTGTATATGTATATAATTTTTTATTTTTTTTATTTATATTTTTTCTACAGTTTTCATCCTATTAACCAAACGCACACAAGAAAATAATCTTTCTTTTCTTTTACTTCACTTCACTTCACTTTTCCCAGTTCCGCTTAACTTTCCTGACAAACAAATAGAGCCCAAGTGTTTTGTCAACTCAAAGTGTGTGTATATATATATATATATATATATATATATATAGGCGTGGGGGTTTCATTACGGCAGCCACTCACCCTCACCCCACCCCCCCAAAAAAAGGGCGGGGGGGGGGGGGGGGGGGGTCTATTTTTAATATAAAGTTTTATATTTTATTTATCTTTTTGAGTTTTAAACATTTCAGGGTTCCCTTAAAATAAAAGCTCAAAATGATTTTTTTTGTTATTTGAAAATAAATGATCAATATTTGACGATTTTTAAGTTGACTGGAACTCCTTGAAACTGTCAAATATTGACCCGTCTTTTTAAAATATATAAAAATATCATTTGAGTTGAGTTTTTTAGGGGGGCGCTGGAATGTTTACCCCACCTAAAAAATAAAAAATAAATTGAAAAAAATTATGTAAAGGCACATAATATATATATATATATATATATATAATGAATTAAAAATATTTTAGTAATTATGTTAATTGAGTTAATTATTTTCTTATTTAATATTTGTTAAATTTTCTAAAATAACACTTAAAAAATTCACCACAGTGGTGTTGCACCTAAACCCTTGTCTTTGTTAAAAGCTTTGCAGTGACAAGTTCTTTAAGTGCCCTAACATACCATATTTCTTGACTTATCCACTGTCAACGACTAACCCATATAATAATTAATGCTCCATTAATAACACTCCTTCTCAACTTATTGCTCGTCTAAGGGAAGGTGCCAATATCTTTAGAAACTACACAACGACGTTACATTTCAGTTTCCAACGGATGTCTTGAAATTAAACCAAAATCAAATCTTCTTTGCAGTTGAAGATAAACTTATTCTAATGAAATTTGAACCAAGACTAACCACTGAATCCACACCTAGGTTGTGTGAGGATTTCCCAAATTTTGAAAACGAGTGGGAGACAATGCATGGTACTAAATACTCTCACAATGTGCTATTCAAGCTCAAATTTTGAAAAAAAACCACACAAGAATAATCGTTAGGAAATGTTTGCCCAGGTCTTGTGTTAAAGAAGCTAGAAATATTTTAATGAATGTTTTTGCAAAACATGAACAAATATTATGGATAATAGAAAGACAAGTATTTTCTCTCAAAAAATTATATTAAATATAATTGTCAGTAATATAATTTAATTGACGGGTATTTGTAATCTTAACATGGTGAGACTATTAAGCATTTAATAACAAGGACCTTAAAATTTTATTTTTCAGACAGTGGACTAGAGTGCAATTATTATTCTATACTATAATGACTAATAATTTATAAAATTAGAGATTATTACAAATATTATACTTATCCTATTAAGTAGATGTCCACTCCTATTAGGACTCTACCAATTTGTATTATAAATAAGGGGTGACCCCCCCCCCCCCCCCATTTATTAGACACCAATTAATGAGAACTCTTCCTCCCTCTAAAATTTTCTCTATCCCCTATTTCTCTTAACACGTTATCAGCACGAAGCTCCATTATTTTCTCGCCACCAAACAAAACGTTGGTTCATCTGCCTTCAATTGCGATCAGTAAAGCATCACCACCAACGACGTATGTATCTGATTTTATGTTCCTATCACATCACGAACAAAACATTGATCTACAGTCACTGCAATTAACACCACGCCCACTTGTTAGAATGTAACTCATGGATATAATTGTTTTATGCCTAGATATGTATGTATATGCAAATAACCTCCTTTTAGGAGTACATCCTTTTTTATAACATTTGTTGACTTTATCACATCAACATCTTGGCTCCAGAATCTGGGCATAGCCTCATCAAATTCTTTAGTCATTTTCTTTATTATGCACGTCCATGTTGATCTATATATGCTTATAGTGATTAGAAATAATGCAAAACTTGATTATTACTATATTTATTAATTTCATACAAATCTTAATATTCTCAAGTAATTTTTTTAAGGATAATAAATTTCCTAATCAATTATCTGGGACATGAAATTTCCAATACTGTTTAAAATTTGAGGGGTGAAGTTCTCAATTCTTATTTAAATTTGTGTGGCCTGAAGTTTGCAGTTGATGTTTAATTTTTTGAACATGATAATAAAATGTGTTGTAAAATCAGACATGAAGTTTTGATTATTTCTATAATAGGTTAAGGAATACTAAAAGTACCCTAAAAATTATTTACACATTGGACCTGAAGTTCCAACAAATTTTTTTAATCAAATGTGAAGTTTTATTTTTGGGACCTGAAGTTCCCAGTAATTGGAGCATGAAGTTCTCAATAACCTTTAAATTTGGGACTTGAATCGTTATTTAAAATTTTTGAACCTGAAGTTCCAAATAAAGTATGTCCTGAATCAAAACCTGAAGTTTTGATTATTTCTATCATAGAGTTAGGGACATTAAATGTCCCTAAGTAATTTATAATTTGGACCTGAAGTACCAATTTTTTTTAAAATCTGATAAAACCTAAAGTTTTGACACAATAGGGTAAAAAAAGTCCATATAATTGATTCAAAGTTTAATTATTTTATGTATTAATATGAAGTTTCAACAAATAAATAGCACGAACCTGAAGTTCTAATTATTAAATCAAGGGTTTAAAATCCTAAACACACACATGATATTCCAATCAATATTGAATTATGAATTTTTCATTATTATGCATTAAACATTTCTGATTGTAATTTACTAAACTCGAATTTGAAGCACTTGAAATTTTTGGGATGAATTATCTTAATTGGTCTCAAGATACTGAACTCCACCTCCAAGCTCGAAATCTTAGTGATGCGAAAACACTTAAAAATACCATGTTCCGACAGGTTAGTGTTAAGGCCCTGATATTACTTAGGCATCACATACACAAATATTTAAAAAGTGAGTACCTAACTGTGAAAGATCCTCTTGATTTATGAAACTCCCTAAAGGAGCGCTATGACCACCAAAAATCAGTCATACTTCCATATGCATGCCATGAATGGCTCAACTTGAGATTTCAAGACTTCAAGACTCTGTCTGAATACAATTCTGCTATGTTCAAGATTACCTTCAAGCTAAAGCTTTGTGGAGGAAAGGTAGAGGATGCAAATATGTTGGAGAAAATATTCTCAACTTTTCAGGCCTCGAATATGCTCCTGGAGCCGTAATATCGAGAGCAAAGGTTTAGAAGGTACTCAAAACTGATCTCATGTCTCCTAGTTGTTGAGCAGAACAATGACTTACTGATGAAGAATCATACATCTAGACCCACTGGATCTATAACACTCCCTGAAGTGAATGCTAACTTTCTTCAAAATAATGACTGAGGTCAAAGAAATATGCGGCGGGGCTGTGGCAACTCCAGAAGAGGTGGCTACCATAATCAAGTCCCTAAACAAAATACGAAATTCAAGAACCACCAGAAGTGGAATAATCAAAACACTAAAGGGAATCAAAAGTCAAATTCGCATAATCCAAATGATATTTACTATACATGTGGCCGCAATGGGCATTGGACATGTACTTATCGCTCATCCAAGAAATTGGTTAAAAAATACGAAGCCTCGAAAAAGAAAGTGGAGACAAACATTGTAGAAGGACCTGAAGACCGCTGAAAACTTGACGATACTGATCTCAATTTCAATGATTTTTTTGAAGATGGTGATAGAAATGCTATTGATGATGAGACATTTGATATCATGCTTGGAGAACCAATAGAGACGGTCCTGAAGACCTAATTGTTTCCGCTTTATTTATTTATTTATTTATCTGCTTCATCTTTCCTATTGAGACATTAGTAGGTTATCATTAGAGCTTAGACAACTTTATTTAATATCTTTATTTGAGAATTTATTAGTTAATGGAATGATTTTGATCATATTTTTATGCTTGTATGATTGGTGGATTGAATTTCAATTTGGTTATTACAAGCATTAAAATGATCAAGTACTAATGAATAAAAAGCATTAAATTATCGTCCGATAATAATAAAGCACTAGAATAATACAACCACTAGTCATTATAAATAATTTAAATAATTATTACAAATCAAAAAATTGCTTCAAATTCGAGTTATCATAAAAAATGGATTAATATTCGGTGAGTGCAGCCAGGTCACCCACACTACAGGGCCTGAAAGTATTCTCGATTGTAGCCTATGTTCAACCCCGCATGGTAAATAATTGGAACATTTCTCAAATCTAAAACTATGAGAGGGGGGTGAAAACCTCCTATGGTAATGGTATACAATTTTTGAGCTAGCGATGAGACAAAGAGATTCATTCTCCTTTCCACAAATAGGACACCCCAAATAACCACGTACTACACCACCGGATAATGTCCTATAATCTTGAAAAGTCATGAATTATCCACATCAACATAGCTTTTAGCGTAAACTCTTCGTTTGTAAAATAGTCAAATGCTTTCACACTTTTTTCACACAACTCATTTAATTCGCCATCCTCCTCTTGTACATCTATCCTACTTGTTTAAGGGTTGTTGTGAAGGTTGCTCGGGGACAACAGGAACTTTTGGTTCCTCGCGAAAAATCCAAATTCGATAACTATCTTGCATACTCCATCTTAACAAATGTAGTTAAACTGTTTTCCACTCAAACACCTTACCAATCTTACACCTAGCACACGGATACAAAAACTCTTCATCATTATGACATCTCTTTGCGTATTTCACAAATTCATTAGCACCTCTGCGAAACACATCGCCTAATCTATTTGTTTCACCCATCCACTCTTTGTATTTAGGATAATCCATCACAACTACTACAAGCAATTTCCTATTATGGGTAAGAAGCATATATTCGTGGATTAGCATAAACAAAAGTGTGAATATTTAGTAAGGACATTGTCAATATTTAGCGTATATTCGTGGCACTTGGGCATCGTCAATGTGGGGTGTTATGTAAAAATAGATTCACTAGATTATTTTGCACAAAACAGGAAAAAATAAATGTTGCCTCCTCGAGAGAATGGCATTAAGGACAATACCGAGGCTTGCGAAACCAAGTAGTTCAAGGGTTCGGGGACTAACTTACGGAATGTGAAGGTGATAGGGACCCATCCCTCCCTTTCGGTCTCTCATGGGCATGTGTTAATCTTCTCCTGTTAAACTTTGTGATGCATGATCTTATGTGCATAATATATACGGAGGATAAAATTTCTCAACTTGCATCATGGATAAAGGCGGAGCGAGGTCATCCTTAGGAGTGTCCCCAAAATAGTAATTCAAAATATAATATAAGTGTTTATTTATTCCTAAGTCGTTATAGCAGAACGAATGCGTATATTGAACAAAACACAAACAAGCAAGCATATAATATATATATATATATATATATATATATATATATATATATATATATATATATTAAGAACAAGGTAACATATCTGCCTAGAGGACTCGAGTGTAGGGATTTACCCAAGACGCTTACGTAGCCCGAAGGGGCATCAAAGTCCACGTAGTTTGAAGAAAACACGAGGTGGGGTTCAACCCATAAATTCAATCAGGGATTTTCCTTATATGTGTGTGTAAAAAAGGTGTTTTAGAGTGAGAAAATGTTATAATAATTCACCGTTCGGAATTTACAAGTAAACTCTCTTTTTCTTGTCTTTGGATTTTTTATGAAAATAAAGTATGTGCAAATATTAATAATAAAAAGTTTGAAATTAAGATGTGTGATGTAGTGAAGTAAAGTACAAAAGTGGAAATAAAGTAATTAATGCAAAACTAAGAGAATTTAAACACAAAGGGGGAGATTTGGACCTTCTTATGAAGACTTGAAGTGGATCTTGATTGTAGATGCACTGATCTCATGATGAGATGATGGTGGTATGAGGTCATGGGTGAGAATTTACTAAAAAGAGTGTGGAAAGGATGGGAGGAATGTGGGGAATGGGCTTTTTAAAAGGGGAACAACTCTGAATTTGGGAGAATGTTCTCTGAATAACTGAGAGGGATATTCAGGGGTGCTTTTAAAAGTAAGATCATGGAATCTATTTATAGGGCTAAGGGGGTGAAAATCGGAATGGTGCTAGATTGGCCTATCGGCATAGAACCCCAGACACACTACCGATAGGCAGGGTTTTGGTCAAAAAATGGCCATAAAATGTAAACCGTAAGTCAGAATCGTGGATGTGGCATATCCTTAGAAAGGGTATTCAGATCCCTTTAGTAATTCATCGAGCCAATATCGGGTCGGGAGTTTACCAAAGTCAAACGAGGCTGGAACCGTAGGTATAATTTGTGCACGGGACAGACCGTTGCAAAGGGTATTCATTTCTTTGAGATTTCATTCAGCTTCATTTGGTTCGGAGCTTTGACGAAGGTCAAATGAGGCCCAGAAGTGCCCAGTGATCTTTTCGAGTAAAATGGGTTGTTTGTCCGTACCGTAAGGCTGATTCGCGCATGGGGTGTACTGTTGGAGAGGGTATTCAGAATCCTTTGAAGATTCATTCAGTTTTGTTCAAGATGAAGAGTTGATCGGGGTCAAATGGGTCCTAGGAGTGCCCGGTGGCCTCCAATTTAGTATTTAGGATAAAATAGATCATTCGTTTGTACCGTAAGGCTGATTTATGCATGGGGATGACTATTGGAAAGGTTATTAAGATCTCTTGAAAGATTAATTGATATTTTTCTTGGACGAGAAAGTTTACCGGGGGTCAAAACGGGTCTCGGGAGCGCCTAGTTGCCTCTAGATCGATTTTTGATAGCAAAACCAACCATTTGTCCGAACCGTAAGGCCTATTTGTGCGTGGGGCAGACCATTGGAAATGGGATTAAAAACCTTTTAAGATTCATTGAGATTTATTAGGACCAAATTTCTAATTGAGTTTTAATGTAGTTTTGACTTATTCTCAGAACAAAACACGTTTGAGTCATAGGTAGATTTTTATTATCCGATCATTATAAGACTATGACTTATCGATGATTTAATTGAAGACGTTGTGGCAAAGCTACAAGGAGTTAATCACGTCAAAGTTTAATTGGTGCAAATTTCTCATATTCAAAGTTTAATTGTATTCCGAGTTCACTCAGGTATGAATGCATAATCTTAATGAAACTCGAAATTTTATTTTAGCAAAAATAAGGATGTTAGTTTTAAAAGAAAACATTTTAAAAGTGTTTTTAAATGTTTACACTTCGTTTTAATCAGATGAGGATGGATTAAAGTTGGATAAGAGTTGGTATTATGCAGAACTCTATTTTCAAAGTTGGATGCATCAAAACTCTAATCTGGGCGATGTCATTCAAACGATAAACGCCGTCGTTCGAACGAGAGCTGCTGTCATTCGAACGATGTAGTATCTCGCTTGAACGAGACTCAACACCGCCTTAAAATATTTATAAATAGGCGTGTTCTGATTTCTCAATGTGCGTACAGTGCGAAAAATAGTTTACCATACAGAAAGGTTTCTGCACAAAGTTTTCACTATAAAACGTCCTTAGAGTTTCAAGATCCGACCTTTTCATTATCATATGTTCTTATGATCTTGTCGGCACCAAGTTTGAGGTTATATTGAAGATCCATTACTGGTTTTGTAGTGAAGATTCGATGGATACCGGTTTCGACATCGTAGACAACACAAGACCGTATCGATGGATACCAAGGCATTCGTGGCGGCAACTACTATGGACAAGCATAGTGGAAGAAGGTTACTTTCTGCGTGGGCACTGTGAATATTGGTAGAAGATCAGAGGAGTGTCAAGTTTCGTGGGTGGATCAAGTCATTGTATAAGACTACCTTCTAACTTTGTAAAACCATTGTCATAGTTATTGTCTCGCCTGGCCCGACCAAAGTTTTTTCCTGAATGAGTTTTTCCTCAGACATTGGCGTTGTGAGTATTGCTTTACTTTATTTTACTTGCTTTAATCACTAGTTACATGTGTAGGGTTAAACAAAATAAAATATGGTTAAGTTAATTTGTGTCACATCTTGGTTTGATAAAATTGAAAAGGAGTTTTTCAAAAAGAGAAAGTTCTCTTGCATTCATCCTTAACTTAATTCCGCTCAAGCAAAAAGTTTTTGTTGAAAGTTATATTTTGGGGACCTAAAAATTGGTATCAGAGCCCGTTGCACTATTTTATTGTGTTGGATCTCTTTTTGCTTTTTGGGTGATTGCTTGTTTATATCTCTTGGTCTGTTTGTTTTCCTCTTAATGGATTCTCAAAGTTTTAATGAATTAAATCTGTTTAAATAAAAGTTTGCAAAACGAATTAAAGTTTTGGAGGAAGAAAATTCTCGTTTAAAAAATATGATTGAATAATTGCAAACATTTCAAATTCAAATAGATATGATTCGTGAGAAGTTTAGAGCTTGATATAATAATTTTGAAACTTTAAAAGTTTCCAAAAAGGAGAGTGATGATAGAATTCTTGTTTTAGAGAGGGAGTTAGAGAATTTGAAAAATTTAAATGTTTGTGCCATTAATGAAAATAGTTTGATTAATGAATTTAAGGCACGCGAGAAGACTCTTAGGGATAAGTTTGCTCATATTGAGGGGGAACGAGAAAACCTTTTAAGGGTAATTGAAAATCTAAAGAAGGAGTCCCGAAAGTTTGAGGAGTCTAGTCATTTGCTTGAGTCGAAAGTTTTGAAGTTAAAAAATGATTTAACTGACTTGAGTAGTGATGGTTACGGCTTATCTTGTTCTAGTGGTTCGAATGTTAAAGCCAAAACCATAGTGTGTTTTAGAGCATCAACCACATCTGAGGGTGTTAGAAAAGGTCAACCTAAAGGTCCAGTTCCGCGTCGTGTTTTCACATGTTCGCATTGTGGTAGGAAACGTCACCTTAGGAGTTTTTGTTTTGATATTAGAACAAACCCTAGGAAGTTTAAACGTAGTGTCCCGTCAGTTCCCCAAACCCATTTTGTTAGGAATACACTGGTTTGGGTTAGGAAATCCATTTTGGAGATGCTAAATGCTTCATTGGTTGATTCTCACATGCATGCACATTATTCTTCACTTGAAATTTCTTATGGATAGTTGCTTGCATGTTTGTCATATGCTAGTCTTTGCATTCATGATATATACCTTGCTATTATTATGACATGTTTATCATTTTGAATTATATTTTTCATTTATTGAGTTTTGTTTTGAAAAATACAAAAATATTTTTGTTTTTGAGTTAACATGTTTGATGTGGCATATTGGTGTGCTTGGACCGACTTCCTTCCATTATCCATGTGGCTAGGACATTTGGTCATTATTATTGATACTTAATATGATCTTAACCATTGTATTATGGGGTTGTTTCGAACTTGATATGCGTTTTGATTCGAATTTGTATACATGCCATCTTTGCACACATGCACGAGTTTATATGGATATTTAATTACTCTTGCATATTTAAGTTTGGTGAGATGTTCTTATCTCAATTTTGTCATCTATGCGTAAGTAGACATAAGGAGGAGGTGTACATGTAATAACTGTTTAATGTGAGGATTAAATTAAAAATATGATGAATGTTCACAGGAAAGGGATGCGAGAGTGTAAAATTGACTAGTCGTCAAAGCTACTGTAATACCCCGCATTTTTATACTATATTAATTTGGGGATTTATTAAATTTAATGTGAGTTATTAATTTAATATAAATCCGAAAATTAATCAATTTATAATTATTAACGTGATGTGAGTTAGTAATTATGGGAAACTTGTTGTTGAATATTACTAATGAGTAAAGTAATATAATATTGGTTCTATGAAATGTCAAGAGTGAATAAAATGACAATTTTGGAAATTTGAGTCGGGACGCACCCGTGTCGCGTCGGGACTAAATATTGAGTAATAAAAGTGAATAAATTATAAGTCACCCGTATGGTCATTTAGAGTGCGTCAAAGTGTCCGGAAGGGTCGAGATAGTCAGAAAAGTGTACCCGGGGGTTTAGTTTGGACCTCGGGGCGTTTTTAGGCTTAATTAGCACCCCGGGAGGGCATTTTGGTCATTTTACATTTTTGGGTAATTAAACCCACGAAAATTATTAAACTATATCAGCCATTTGGAATAGCCCTTTAGGATTAGCAAACTCAAAACATTAGAACGGCCATAGGAGAGGGAAGGAGGAAGCTTTCCAAGCAATCCAAGGCTAAAAAGTCACCCGATTGCACCGCCACCACCACCAACGCGTAGATCGCGCGACGGGGAACGCAACAACACCAAATTCGTTCAAAAATCAGAACGCTAAAAATCCTAGGCAAGTATTTATCTTGCTTATTTTCGTTAATGCATCATTCATGTTAGCCTAGGATGATTAGGATGAGTTTTATAGAAGAAAACCCATGTTGGAGATAGGAAAACCGCATGTAACTATGATTTGATTGATAATCTGGAAACCCCTTCATATGTAGAGGCTTAACCACGAAATTATGATGAAATAGGAGTAGAAATTACTGGAAAAAGACTGATTAGAATCATGTTAAAGAAATCTGAGGGTTCTTTAGATTTTTATGTAGTTTTGGCCTATTAATCCATGATTTTTGATGGGAAAACTGCATGCCTTACGTAGAAGATGAATAATATGGATGTATACTGATTATAGTACGAATTTTAGGGAGTTTGGGTGAGGTTGTGTGTTAGAACCCGTAACTGGTTTCCTGCAGAATTCGCCATACCTGTTTGATCGATCGATCGAGGCAAGAGCTTCGATCGATCGAAGGTTCGATCGATCGATCGACCCCTTCTGGCAGACTTATATTTCCCCTTTTTAAATTAGTTGAATTCAATTTAATGAGAAATAATCCTTGGATGTCCTTATTAAAATGTTTTGGGAGATAAAGAAGACCAGTAGGACTTATAAATAATTATGGGACCTCTACTGTAAAACGAGAGTTGTATTTTTGGGATAATTACATATAAGGGACGATGAAATTATGTATTAAAGGGAGAGACGTGTAAGATAGTTACGTTGGAAATTAGATGAGTACCTACTGAATTCTACACTTGGGAGGATAGAGTCCATGAGTGTCACGTAATAAGTTCAAATGATCCCTCAAATTAAAGTAAGAAATGAACGGTTATACGTTATAACTAAATAATGAGAAATAAGGACAAATGTCGTAATTATGGGATTAGAGATGTACCTAATTTGATATGGTAATAGTAGTATAGTTATATGATTGTGTTTATGCATATACTATCTATGTGTGAAAATCGTGCGCGCGCTACTTGCTATCCCTGAGGTTACCGTGCTGGGACGATCTTATCTCGATGTGCCTTTATGGGGGATATTGACTCGTAGCCTAGAAGATAGAAATCCTTGGTACAGGCTATCGAATCGATAGTTCAGACGGTCCTAAGAGACGTGGGGGCATGTGCTATGCTCTTAGAGACTTGGAATCTATTCTTCGCCTCAATATTGTTTGTGTTTTGTTTAATACAGTTCGAGAGTGATTCCGAACTTGTATTTCCCTTAGTACGAGTGATACGGGGATTGGATAGCAGAGTATGCACGCACCATAGTTTTTATGTGGGGTGCTGATAGAATATATATATTCTACGAGTATTTAATATATATATGAATTTTTGAAATTTAGAATTGCCTACTGTGCTATGGTAAGTAAGAAATGAATAATGACTGCAAATTGGAAATACTTGTTTTGAAAAGTATAATATGACACTGGGAAACTCTATTAATAAATAAAGTTAAAATGAGAGCTTTGTTGCTAACTGAAATTCTCCCCTTAAACAATTATATTGTTCGGTTTTAAATCTTACGAGTAACCTAAGATAAGTTAAACCATTGAGAAGTTTAGTACGATATAAGATAAGATAATCCGTTTGGAAAATTAGTGCGATAGGCGTGCACATTAGAAGAGAGGTGAGAATTCCTCAAGAGAGTGCCGCACTAATATGTTATTGTATTGGCCTGTAAACATTTTAAATACTTGCTAAACAAATTTTACATCATATACACTATCGGGCTGTGAACCGTTTGTATTTTCCTTTTCCTCTTGTATATATATATGTATATATTACAGGTGCCCAGCCATAGGGGCGTCTTACATAGGATCCTTTGGAAGGAACGAGCTGCAGCTTAGGTGGGAGTTGCAGGCCTCTTGCTTAGACGGCTTCATTCATTTGATTCCACTCCTAGCATGTTTATTCAGTTGGGCATGTGTCGCCCATTTCCATTATCCAGTTGTTTTATTGGACATTATGATTCATTTATTTCTAGTATTGTCACTTTGGGATTTATTACTGTCTGGATGTTTTACTTTAAGTTTTAAATGTTGGGATTTAGTTGTTGAATGTTTAAATTATTTGGATTATATGTTCCAGGATAATTTGGTGTGATTATTAGATATTGAATTATGTAAAGTTTTAAATCATTGGTTATAAATAAAATTTGGAAATTAATGTCTAAAAATGGTTTTGACACTTAGCTTAATTAATTAGGGTGTTTAAATTGGAAAAGTTATTTTTCGACAGTGATGCTAAGAATGAACCAACTGTTCACCTTGATTTAATTTAATAAAGGAGTGATCTCCCGGTATTTAAGTAGGCGGGGTGTCACAGGTGGTATCAGAGCATCAGGTTCTAGTGGCCTTAGGACCTGTACGGCTTATTTCGCTTTCAGCTTAACATTTTTGCTATAGAGCCCTATTTTAGGATTGTTGTATTCTTACTTTTACGTTTACGTCTTCAGCTATTTTAGATTTGATAATAACTGTAGACTAATAAATTTCTTCACGTTTCAGATGCCTCCGAGACGTGCAGCAAAGGATAGGCATGCCCAAGCCGAGCAGCCAGCAGCTCTGGCACAGGGTACGATGAATGCTAATGAGGTAGCCGCTATTGTTGTTCAGGCGGTGAATGCCGCACTAGCGGTGGTACAATCGGATCCACCCAAGATTAAGGCAGTGGCGCCAGTACCTGCACAACTTCCTTCTGCATGGGAGCGGGTTAGGGATGCCTTTCAGAAGGCGCATCCCCCTGAGTTCTTGGGTAGTTCAGATATCATCATCGTCAGCCAATGGAAGAAAGATATCTAGCGGCATCTTCGTATGTATGAGTGCACAGATGTGCAGAAACAGTTGTTGGCTTCCTTCAGGCTAGTGGGGGCCGCTTTGCAGTGGTGGTAATCCACCACCACCTTGGAGGAGAGGGATACTATACCGATTCAGGTATTTTGGGAGCGTTTTGACCGTAAGTACTTCCCACCCACCATGCAGACTGAAATGAGGTGGAAATTACTGAACTTGAAGCAGGAGAATTCTACCGTTGCTGAGTATGAGGAGGAGTTCACGAGACTTCTCACCATAGTGCCAGATGAGGCACCTACTGAGGGTAAGAAGATAATGCCGTTTGTGGACGGGTTAGCTTGGAGGATCCGTCAGCATCTTATAGGGAATCTATCTCTGAGTACTTTCACTGATGTAATCAATGCTATTTTACTATATTGCCAGGATCACCGCTTCCATCTGCAGGGAAGCAAGCGAGCAGGAGAGTCCGGCCAGCAGGGCAGGACCGGGGGTGGTAGTGCTAGTGGAGCACCATCTCAAGGACAGACTCGTCAGAACGAGCAGAGTTCCCATCAGGGGGACCCTACCAAGCGCTTCCGATCACGTGATTCCAGGCAGGGATTTGGGGGTTATAGGCAGGGTCAGCAGGGCCAGCCTAATCAGCAAGGCCAGCAAGGCCAACACCGACAGCAGCAGGGCCAACAACATTTTCATCAGGGCCAACAGGGCCAGTAGTGAGGTGGTAACGACCAGCAGGGCCGTGGTCAGCAGGGTCAGAGGGGAGGAAACTTCAAAGGCCGATGTTTTGGGTGCGGCAAGCATGGCCATAGGCGCCAGGATTTTCCAGAGGAGAGAGGGCCCCACAGCAGTAGGGTTCCCGTAATGAGCCACAAAGGCCACTTTTTCCAGCCACCCTCCCAACCCCAGCTCAAGTACCAGCCCTACCAGCCATTCCAGCAGCTCCAGTACAGCAGGGGTAATTACAGTATGGACGTGTCTATAACGTCCACCAGGCAGCAGCTCCATAGGCACCACCCACTATTGAGAGGATGTTTCCTATCCATGGTACTTTGGTTCGGGTTTTGTTTGATAATGGGGCGACACATTATTTTATAGATACACATTTTGTGAAGGCCTTAGGGTTATTAGCCACGGCAGAGAGCACGGTGACGTGTGTAGACTCACCAGTGGGAAATGGTTAGCTTATTTTTTTTATATGCCGGGGTGTGGGGGTAGAGATTGGTAGCTTGGTATTACCTGTAGACATGTTAGTCTTAGATATGCATGAGCACGATGTTATTATCGGTATGGATTGGCTCGCAGCTTATAGAGCCATGATTGATTATTTTGGTGGGAGTATTGTCTTTGCCATTCCGGGGCAAGAGATGTTTGTAGTGGCGATGCCTCACCCAGAGGGAGGCTCAACCGCTCATTTGTATTAAATAGAGGAGGATACCTCTAAGGAGGTTGTGATTCCCTTAGACTCGATCCCAGTTGTTCGTGAGTATTCCGATGTATTTCAGGAGATACCAGGCCTACCCCCCAGTCGTGAGATAGACTTTGTCATAGATTTATTACCGGATACTAGACCTATAGCGCGCGCTCCATACTGTATGGCTCCGACGGAGATGCGAGAGTTACGAGATCAGATAGAGCAGCTGTTAGGTCAGGGCTTCATTCGCAGGAGTACCTCACCTTGGGGCGCTCCAGTCTTGTTTGTGGATGGTTCACTGAGGCTATGTGTGGACTACCGGGAGTTGAACAAGGTCACAATATGGAACAAGTATCTGTTTCCTCGAATCGATGATCTGTTCGACCAGCTGAGGGGAGCAACTTTCTTTTCGAAGATAGATCTGAGGTCGGGGTACCATCAACTACGTATTAGGGAGCAGGATGTTTCAAAGACTGCTTTCTTGACGAGATATGGGTCCTATGAGTTCAGGGTGATGCCATTTGGCCTCACAAATGCTCCATCCGTATTCATGGACTTAATGAACCGAGTGTTCAGAGAGTTCTTGGATCAATTTCTCATCGTCTTCATAGATGACATTTTGATATATTCACACTCCGAGGAGGAGCATGCCGAGCACTTGAGACAGGTTCTTCAGACTCTACGAGAGCATCAGTTGTATGCTAAGTACGAGAAGTGCGGATTCTGGTTGCGAGAAGTACAGTTCTTGGGGCATGTTGTTTCTGAATAGGGGATAGCAGTTGACCCGAGTAAAGTGTCAGCGGTGAGGGAGTGGGGATAGCCCACGACACCGATGGAAGTGTGTAGTTTCTTGAGGTTAGCCGGATACTACAGGAGATTCATTATGGGATTATCCAAAATAGCGGGTCCATTGACGAACCTGACTCGCAAAGGGGTTCCATATGTTTGGGATGATGCTTGTCAATTGGCTTTCGACGAGCTGAAAGACAAGCTTACTTCAACACGAGTCCTTGCTTTACCAAAGCCGGGTGTGGAGTACCTGGTTTACACTGATGCCTCTTTACGGGTACTTGGGGGAGTACTCCAGCAGGAGGAGAAGGCTATAGCTTTTGCCTCCCGCAAGCTTAATCCACATGAGAAGAATTACCCCACCCACGACTTGGAGTTAGCAGCGGTCATTTTTGCATTAAGGATATGGAGGCACTATTTATTGGGGGAGAAATTCCGCTTGTTCACAGACCACAAGTCACTGCAGTACCTGTTCACTCAGCGAGAGCTGAATATGCGTCAGCGCAGATGGTTAGAGTTTGTGAAGGACTATCAGTTCGATATACAGTACCATCCGGGGAAGGCCAACGTAGTTGCTGATGCGTTGAGCCGTAGAACGGTAGACGATGTAGCGGACGTCTGGAAAGAAAAGTGGAAGGAGTTGGGTCACCAGGATGCAGTATCCCGTTCCTTCATATCTGTTATGACAGTAACACCAGATATTGTTATGAAGGTGATACAAGCACAGACCGCAGACCCGTCTTGCCAGGAGCAGATTGTACGACTTTTAGCTGAGGGTGCTAAGTCCTATTCTATTAGTTCTGATGGGGGTTTGAGGTTTAATGGGAGATTGGTGGTTCCAGAAGGAGCAAAATTACGTCATGTAGTGATGACACAGTCTCACGGGTCCCGATTTGCGGTACATCCTGGAGGAGATAAGATGTACCAGGATATGAGGCGGCAATACTGGTGGAGTGGGATGAAGAAGGACATTGCTGAGTTCGTGTCCAAGTGTTCTACCTGCCAGTTGGTAAAGGTGGACCATCAGACACCGTCAGGGTTGCTCCAACCATTGGAAATACCCGCGTGGAAGTGGGAGAGTATTTCCATGGATTTTATTATAGGGTTGCCTACATCACAACGGGGCCACGACTCAATCTGGGTGATTGTAGACCGTTTGACCAAGGTGGCTCATTTTCTGCCGGTGCGGACAGACTATACCACGGGTCAGTATGCTCAGTTGTTCATTGTTGAGATTGTCAAATTACATGGGGTGCCCCTGAATATTGTGTCAGATAGAGATAAGATTTTCGTGTCGCATTTCTTGGAGAGCTTTTAGGAGGCTATGGGTACTGAGTTGAGGCTGAGTTTAGCTTATCACCCACAGACAGATGGACAGACAAAGTGTACTAATCAGATGTTGGAGGATATGCTACGCATGTTTGTTCTTGATTTTGGAGGAGGTTGGGAGCCACATCTTCCACTGGTAGAGTTTGCTTATAATAACTCTTATCAGTTCACGATTGGCATGGCTCCATTCGAGGCTTTGTACGGCAGTCCTTGTCGTTCCCCAACTTGTTGGCTAGAGGTGGGGGATAACAAGTTGCTAGGACCAGAGGTAATTCAGGAAACCTCCGCGAGAATTGAGATGTTAGGAGTCGCATTCGAGTAGTCCAGGACAGGCAGAAAAGCTACGCCGATGCGAAACGGTTCTTCCGGGAGTTTAATGTGGGGGACCAAGTGTTACGACGTGTATCTCCTATAAAAGGAGTGATGAGGTTCGGGAAGAAAGGGAAATTGGCCCCGAGGTACGTGGGACCATTTCCCATTATCGAGAGGATTGGGCCGGTAGCATACAGGTTGGGAATGCCAGAGCATTTACATCTCATTCATGATGTATTCCACATCTCGTCGTTGAGACGATATCTTCGGGATGATATGGCCCATACTCACATCGCGATAGATGAGATAGACTTACAGCCTGACACCTCTTACGAGGAGAGACCGATGGCTATCCTAGACCATAGCGAGAGGAAATTGAGGTCGAAGGTAGTTCCACTTGTACGAGTCCAGTGGGAGCATCATAATGTGGAGGAATCCACTTGGGAGAGTGAGGCAGATATGCGCGAGAGATACCCAGATTTATTCTTACCAGGTATGCCTTATTTTTCAAATTTCGGGACGAAATTCCGTTATTAGGGGGGAAGTATGTAATACCCCGTATTTTTATGCTATATTAATTTGGGGATTTATTAAATTTAATGTGAGTTATTAATTTATTATAAATCCGAAAATTAATCAATTTATAATTATTAAACTGATGTGAGTTAGTAATTATGGGAAACTTGTTGTTGAATATTACTAATGAGTAAAGTAATATAATATTGGTTCTATGAAATGTCAAGAGTGAATAAAATGACAATTTTGGAAATTTGAGTCGGGACGCACCCGTGTCGCGTCGGGACTAAATATTGAGTAATAAAAGTGAATAAATTATAAGTCACCCGTATGGTCATTTCGAGTGTGTCAAAGTGTCCGGAAGGGTCGAGATAGTCAGAAAAGTGTACCCGGGGGTTTAGTTTGGACCTCGGGGCGTTTTTAGGCTTAATTAGCACCCCGGGAGGGCATTTTGGTCATTTTACATTTTTGGGTAATTAAACCCACGAAAATTATTAAACTATATCAGCCATTTGGAATAGCCCTTTAGGATTAGCAAACTCAAAACATTAGAACGGCCATAGGAGAGGGAAGGAGGAAGCTTTCCAAGCAATCCAAGGCTAAAAAGTCACCCGATTGCACCGCCACCACCACCAACGCGTAGATCGCGCGACGGGGAACGCAACAACACCAAATTCGTTCAAAAATCAGAACGCTAAAAATCCTAGGCAAGTATTTATCTTGCTTATTTTCGTTAATGCATCATTCATGTTAGCCTAGGATGATTAGGATGAGTTTTATAGAAGAAAACCCATGTTGGAGATAGGAAAACCGCATGTAACTATGATTTGATTGATAATCTGGAAACCCCTTCATATGTAGAGGCTTAACCACGAAATTATGATGAAATAGGAGTAGAAATTACTGGAAAAAGACTGATTAGAATCATGTTAAATAAATCTGAGGGTTCTTGAGATTTTTATGTAGTTTTGGCCTATTAATCCATGATTTTTGATGGGAAAACTGCATGCTTTACGTAGAAGATGAATAATATGGATGTATACTGATTATAGTACGAATTTTAGGGAGTTTGGGTGTAAAAAATATGGATTTGGGTGAGGTTGTGTGTTAGAACCCGTAACTGGTTTCCTGCAGAATTCGCCATACCTGTTTGATCGATTGATCGAGCCAAGAGCTTCGATCGATCGAAGGTTCGATCGATCGATCGACCCCTTCTGGCAGACTTATATTTCCCCTTTTTAAATTAGTTGAATTCAATTTAATGAGAAATAATCCTTGGATGTCCTTATTAAAATGTTTTGGGAGATAAAGAAGACCAGTAGGACTTATAAATAATTATGGGACCTCTACTGTAAAACGAGAGTTGTATTTTTGGGATAATTACATATAAGGGATGATGAAATTATGTATTAAAGGGAGAGACGTGTAAGATAGTTACGTTGGAAATTAGATGAGTACCTACTGAATTCTACACTTGGGGGGATTGAGTCCATGAGTGTCACGTAATAAGTTCAAATGATCCCTCAAATTAAAGTAAGAAATGAACGGTTATACGTGATAACTAAATAATGAGAAATAAGGACAAATGTCGTAATTATGGGATTAGAGATGTACCTAATTTTATATGGTAATAGTAGTATAGTTATATGACCGTGTTTATGCATATACTATCTATGTGTGAAAATCGTGCCCGCGCTACTTGCTATCCCTGAGGTTACCGCGCTGGGATGATCTTATCTCGATGTGCCTTTATGGGGGATATTGACTTGTACCCTAGAATATAGAAATCCTTAGTAAAGGCTATCGAATCGATAGTTTAGACGGTCCTAAGAGACGTGGGGTCATGTGCTATCCTCTTAGAGACTTGGAATCTATGCTTTGCCTCAATATTGTTTGTGTTTTGTTTAATACAGTTCGAGAGTGATTCCGAACTTGTATTTCCCTTAGTACGAGTGATACGGGGATTGGATAGCAGAGTATGCTCGCACCATAGTTTTTATGTGGGGTGCTGATAGAATATATTTATTATACGAGTATTTAATATATATATGAATTTTTGAAATTTAGAATTGCCTACTGTGCTATGGTAAGTAAGAAATGAGTAATGACTGCAAATTGGAAATACTTGTATTGAAAAGTATAATATGACACTGGGAAACTCTATTAATAAATAAAGTTAAAATGAGAGCTTTGTTGCTAAATGAAATTTTCCTCTTAAACAATTATATTGTTCAGTTTTAAATCTTACGAGTAACCTAAGATAAGTTAAACCATTGGGAAGTTTAGTACGATATAAGATAAGATAATCCGTTTGGAAAATTAGTGCGATAGGCGTGCACATTAGAAGAGATGTGAGAATTCCTCAAGAGAGCGCCGCACTAATATGTTATTGTATTGGCCTGTAAACATTTTAAATACTTGCTAAACAAATTTTAAATCATATACACTATCGGGCTCTGACCTGTTTCTATTTTCCTTTCCCTCTTGTATATATATATGTATATATTACAGGTGCCCAGCCACAGGGGCGTCTTACATAGGATCCTTTGGAAGGAACGAGCTGCAGCTTAGGTGGGAGTTGCAGGCCTCTTGCTTAGACGGGTTCATTCATTTGATTCCACTCCTAGCATGTTTATTCAGTTGGGCATGTGTCGCCCATTTCCATTATCCAATTGCTTTATTGGACATTATGATTCATTTATTTCTAGTATTGTCACTTTGGGATTTATTACTGTCTGGATGTTTTACTTTAAGTTTTAAATGTTGGGATTTAGTTGTTGAATGTTTAAATTATTTGGATTATATGTTCCAGGATAATTGTGGTGTGATTCTTAGATATTGAATTATGTAAAGTTTTAAATCGTTGGTTATAAATAAAATTTGGAAATTAATGTCTAAAAATGGTTTTGACACTTAGCTTAATTAATTAGGGTGTTTAAATTGGAAAAGTTATTTTTCGACAGTGATGCTAAGAATAAACCAACTGTTCACCTTGATTTAATTTAATAAATGAGTGATCGCCCGGTATTTAATTAGGCGGGGTGTCACAGCCACCATTTAAAAGAGCCCGAAAAAAATCGCAAGGCAATAAAAATAATTATATGCCAAAAATGGGACACATTAGTTTAGTTCATTCAAAAGATAATAGTTTAGTTCATTCAAAAGATAATATGATATATATTCAGGGAGTTTGGATGGATTAAAAATTTAAACGGGTTTGCACAAAGAATTCCAATGTTGAAAATTCGTGTCATGACGCTATTATTTATAGAATTGTCGAAGTTTCGGACTCATGTGCGTGATGTTTGTTTAGTTCATTAAGGTCATACTTTAATTGTCACATATGTCTATAATAAAGTTTGATGATAAATTGCTATTGATTACAACTTCTTGATCGTTTCGATGTGTTGGAATTGTGATTCATTTATTTTAATTCACGCACATACACTCCATGTTCTTGTTTGAGCACATCGGTACTATGTTAGCATGTTACTCATATTTGTTTTTGAGTTCTCTTAGTTTTGCTACTGTTTCGCAGTTTTGATCCCCTTTCTAGTTTGAATTTTGATGAAAATTTTCCACTGGGTAACACTATTTAATTTTTTTGGGGAGACTGTGAACGTTTTATAATGTCTCTCTAACAACATACAGTTTCGTTCGATCGATGTCGCTTCTCGTTCAAACGACATCCCTGGATCGTTCGAACGACAACCTATTTGACCAGTTTGGCTTTTCTGGTTGATTATATGTTTCAGTTCCCTGCAGCATATTGATTCATATTTTGGTACTGGGTTTCTGTTTACGTAGTCTACTTTGATCATTGACATATTTTGCTGCATTGGTTCGTTAATCACACCTACTTTGATTGATATAGTCTTTGTGTGATTCAAGCTTTGCTAGATACTGATTTGACATTACTTGATCATTTTTTTGTTGGTGGTTGCATGTTTATCTAGCATATTATGAGTTAATGTAATCAAATTGGTATTTCACATGCTAGATTTGTTTATCTTTTCACCGGATTGTCTATTCGAGACAAAAAAGGGAAGAGATGTTTGTGATGTAGGGAGAGTTTTGTGAGTTTTATGCTTGATGGTTTATATGTTTTGTTACACATACTGGTATCATGTTCATAGCATGTGTACATATTGGTATCGTGTTTACTCACATAACAAATGATTTGGATTCGAGATTTCATATGGTTTTATATAATTTGTTCCTCCATACTTCACTTGGTATTATCTATTTCATGTGTGTAGGTATGCTTAAAATATTCGACATTTCAAGTCTACATTACATTCATACATTCAGAGACAGTTTCATACTTTTCAGTCCATTGTTGAAGAATCTT
Source organism: Sambucus nigra (assembly GCA_949130495.1). NCBI lineage: Eukaryota > Viridiplantae > Streptophyta > Magnoliopsida > Dipsacales > Adoxaceae > Sambucus > Sambucus nigra. The sequence continues at coordinate 227,639,976 of OX422223.1, read as the reverse complement.
ATCCTGTACTGATGATGTATTTTTCATTTTGGGTTTATGGGATGGGATTTAGGTGTCATACGTCTTGGCGGCCATGCTTAGGCATTTCACAGTTTGTTTTATCCCGGAATAGTCAAAGGGGGAGATTTGTAAGGACCAAATTTTCAATTGAGTCTTAATGTAGTTTTGACTTATGCTCGGAACAAAACACGTTTGAGTCATAAGTAGATTTTTATTGTCCGATCACTACAAGACTATGACTTATCGAAGATTTAATTCAAGACGTTGCAGCAAAGCTACAAGGAATTAATCATGCCGAAGTTTAATTGATAAGAATTTCTCATCTTCAAAGTTTAATTGCATTCCGAGATCACTCAGGTATGGATGCATAATGTTAATGAAACTCGAAATTTTATTTTAGCAAAAATAAGGATGATAGTTTTACTAGAAAATGTTTTAAATGTTTACACTTCGTTTTAATCAGACGAGGATGGATTAGAGTTAGATAAGAGTTGGTTTTTATGTAAAAATCTATTTTCAAAGTTGGATGCATTAAAACTCTAATCTGGGCCACGTCGTTCAAATGATAAACGCTGTCATTCGAACGAGAGCTTCTGTCGTTCGAATAACACATTATCTCGCTTGAACGAGAGTCCCTACCGCCTTAAAATATTTATAAATAGGCATGTTCTGATTTCTCAAAGTTCGTGCAGTGCGAAAAATAGTTTACCATACAGAAAGGTTTCTGCACAAAGTTTTCTTAGTGTTTTCACTATAAAACATGCTTAGAGTTTCAAGATCTGAGATTTTAATTATCATATGTTCTTGTGATCTTGTCGGCACCAAGTATGAGGTTATATTGAAGATCCATTGCTGGTTTTGTGGTGAAGATTCAGTGAATACCGGTTTCAACATCGTAGACGACACAAGGCCGTATCGGAGGATACCGAGGCATTCGTGGAGGCGATTACTGTGGACGAGCATCGTGGAAGAAGGTTACTTTCCTTGTGGGTACTATGAATATTGGTAGAATATCAGAGGAGCGTCAAGTCTTATGGGTGGATCGAGTTGTTGTATAAGACTACCGTCTGACTTTGTAAAACCATTGTCATAGTGATTGTCTGTCCTGGGCCGTTCAAGGTTTTTTCCCGATTGGGGTTCTCCAAGTACATCGGCATTGTGAGTATTGCTTTACTTTATTTTACCTGCTTTAGTCACTAGTTACATGTGTAGGGTTAAACAAAATAAAATATGGTTAAGTTAATTTGTGTCACATCTTGGTTTGATAAAATTGAAAAGGAGTTTTTCAAAAAGAGAAAGTTGGCTTGCATTCATCCTTAACTTAATTCCGCTCATGCAAAAAGTTTTTGTTGAAAGCTATATTTTGGGGACCTACAAGATTTTTCTCGAACGAGAAAGTTAGCCGGAGTCAAAATGGGTCCCGAGAGCACCCGATGGCTTCTAGATCGGTAGTCGAAGCATGACCTAGGTTTTGTGGTGAATTAGTGAGTGCTAGGGACCTAAGGAGGTGCTTAGGGGGTCCCAGGTTGAGAAAGAGTACACACACTGTCAAGATTATTGAGTTGACCTCTTTAAGAACGTGACTCTTTGTGATGGATGCCATTGTCAACTGCTCTACGAGTTCCTTAGATGGAGATTGAACTAGTGGCCAGTTTCTCAAACTACTTAAGGGAGAGTTCATTTTCAGCACTGTGAAATATTTAGATGGTTACATATATCACAAATCTTTAGGAAAAGACAATGCCATCACTATCTCAAAAGATCTCTAAACAAGGGACATTTTTGTGTAAGTCTTGCAATACAACTTATCTATGTTTTTTTATTTTTAACTTCATGAAGATGATACATGCTTGTCCCTCCAGGTAGGGGTGATCTTAAAGAAGTGTTTCTAGTGACCTTATTTTATTAGGTTGCTGTTAATGCCTGACCCTTATGATTTGTGGTACCCACTTAAGCAGTTTCAATTACAGGGTTATGTCAAGTATCTCTCAAGTCCAATATCCCTTGTATTATAATCGACCTGCATATATGTTGAGCCATATAATGTTGAACAACCTCAATGCCGTGAGATCCATAATGAAAATGTTCGGTGCGGAAATTTCACAAAATGTACGCATCCCAAATGAAGAAAAGATACAAGGGTGTGTATAAAAGGAACATATATCTATTAATTTGATCATAATTGTAAGCCCCCTTCCTTTGTTTTGTGCACATGATAATGATTGGAAGAATATTGTCTTTCTAGGTTTGCAGGGTTTGATGGGTAAGAACTAATGATAATGTTTAGAAGAATATAATGTGGTTAATAAAAGGGAGTCCCCCCCCCCCCCCCCCCCCCCCCAGAGGGTGGTCTTATTACTTCAAAATATTACTGGGTGTTAAGTTGAAGCTAAGAGATCTGATTACAAAATCTCATTATCAAATTATTTTCTTTAATTTCGAAAGAGATATACTTGTTATAGTATACTTCATGATTGATTCTATTTGTATCTGGTTAAAAATCATAGTTTTCATTATCTTAATAAAGTTTTACCATAACCAATCTTGATTAATGTAAATTAAGGTGGAATATCAACCTTACCTTTATTAAAAAATTACTAATATGCTTTCGTAACTATTTGGAGATCTAAATTAGTTCCTTCAGCTTTAATCAACATTTACCATTCCTAGTTAGATCCCAAGTTCAAATATCTCCATAAATGACAATATTGCATCCCAATAAAACTTGATGTTGTGATTGTTGATTGATTTGATACAATCATGTCAGTAGGTACAGGAAATGTTTCAAGTCTTGTTGTATTGCCTACTCAAAATTTACCTCCAAATCGTGTAAAACTCTTGAAAAATAATGGATTCACAACGATTGACAGAGCTCAGATGGTCGGTGACACAAAGTTCAGTAGTTGTTTTCAAAATGAGATTGGAATCCCATCTAATCAGGAAAGGTCCGATATTATTGCTAATCAAATTTCTAATTTGGTGACCGAATCAAATTTGTTGACTCCTAAAGATTTACCATATAATATGGAGATTTCTCCAAAGAATCCGGTTGAAATCGTACCTGCTCAACATGATATAATTGGCTCAATGGATAACACACCTTTGTTGACCACAACTAATGCACATGGCATAAATTGTAAAGAGTTTTAATCAACCAAAGCAGGTGGAGAGTTTATTACATCGGACAACAACAATCCACAACAGGAGGTGGGATCTCCAATTATATTGGAATCTAAAACAATGACTTATTGTGATAGCGTCAATAGGGAGACTGCCAGGACAAATTCTGAAATTGAAATTACCCCTTTAGAGGAAGTCAGTACGAATGAGAATTTTTTGGTAGGGGATTTATCTGAGGTGTCAAATGATGATCAGCCGTCGAAAACTGCTATCAACAATCAGGATCATGGTTCTGTTGACAACCCAAATAAGAAAAAAATAATGTTATATTCATCAATTAATCCAACACAATTTCATCGTTTTAGTAGGAGATAAACTTGTTTTGCGCAATGATGAAGACCCTAAATGCGATGAAGACATGACTCCTTTAGAGAATTTTAATATAAGTGATGAGTTGTCCCAAGTTAATCCTATTATCCACGACGATCGCGACATTGATTTATTCGTGGATCTCCCTAAACTAGATTCAGCATCTGCAGTAGATTCCGATCTTATCTCGAGTGATGTAAATTCTACTGTGAAAAAGAACAATTGAAACGTCGTCCACAAGTGAACGTGTTCAAGAAATCGTAGGACCTACATGCTTTTAGATTGGTTTTAGATTGTTGTTTATTTTTTGCAAGAGTCATGCTTTAGCGCTTGTAAGTGCCCTTGAAGAGGCTTTTTCCCCATCTACTAATAAAACATTTTTCCTTTGAAAAAAAAATATATAACCACAATTTATATATAGAAATGAAGATAAAAATTATATTTTTCAGAAAAATACTTTATAAAGATACAATTTTTATATATTATAAAATATTTAACACTTATCTTTATAAAATTAGCTTTTTATTAAAAAACATTATAAAAAAGTGTTAACACTATAGTTTTATATAAAAATGATTATGTATTTATATTTTTATAAAAATAGTATTGTTTGAAAAAATAATTTATATTTATTAACAGTCTTTTAATGTATATATATATATATATATATACAATACTGTTCTTGTGCATACCAGTCCGCATTTTAAGAGTGCAGACCGGACATGTGTTACCTGACGGTGAGCCCAGAAAAGAGAGAGAGAATTCCTATTATTTAGCCTATAATTTCTAGGCTCACCGCTAGGTGACACATGTTCGGTCCGCACTCTTAAAATGCATACTTGTATGTACAAGAGCAGTACAATATATATATATATATATATATATGTGTGTGTGTGTGTGTGTTCTATTTTTTTTGTTTTGTTCAATTTCCCTTACTTTACCATTAAATGTTGTCTTTTTGCATTTCAATTTTACATACAAGTATTTGTTTGGCATCAAATATTCTATTAATAAAATACATATATTCGATATCCTTTTTAAAAATTTTCTGTATTAACAGCATGTATCACATAAATGTGAAATAGTTCTTGTAACGTTATACATGTTACCTCTCTATTTTTCTAAGTATGTTTGTATTGCATTATATAATAAAAACGCGGACTAAAAACTAGTAAAATAAAAGTTTAGGTCCCTCATGCATAAAAACACACGTGCTAGTGTAAAAACTAAATTCTATTTAGGAATAAGTTTTCAAAATTTATAATTCTTCTTTACACAAAAACATGTTTTTACTATCACAATGGATTATAAAGGAACGAGGAGTACGAGATTGAGATGTATTGGAGCTGTTAGTTGTACTTTTGGTGGTTTGTGGAGAAATGCATATCACGAGAAGAAGTATGTTTGAATGAGGATTTTGTGGGATAAAGAAGAGGGCCGAGTTTCATTTCATGGGTTGGAGTTTGTAAATGTTTGGGTAGCTGACTTAAGAGGGAGGAAATATCGGGAAATTGTACTTATCAAAACCAAGATAACAAAACATGAATTCCACGGATTAAGAAAGAAGTATGGACTTAATTTCACAGAACAATAATTAATTTGATGGCAAAACAAGAAAATGGACTTGATTAACATAATTCATCAAATAAAATATTTGGAGAACGAGAAAAATATGTGATGATTTTACATCGGATACATTTATGCATGAACAGCAGCAGATTAAGAATGAAGTGTGGGGCAATTCTTTAAACATAGATATACATACATAAACAACAAAGATAAAGATTGAACCATTTAGCTTCATATATAACTCGTACAAACGATTACAAGAAGATATAGCATTATAATCTGAAACAAACTAAAAGCCCGAACCCTAAAATGCACGCACAGCAGCCGATACTCTATTTTGCAAAAACTGGCGCTCTTGACCCATCAACTTTCTGTAATCCACAGCCAAACTGGAACCGAGGAAACTACCATTCAACCTGGTGACGCCGATATTTAGTATCCCCTGAGGCTCTCCCTGGGGAGTACGAACTTGAAACGCCATGAACTTTCCGTCGATTTCTTCAAAGCCTCCTTCATTTCTAGCCATCAAACTTTGGAGCAAAATACGAACAACACCAATACACTTGTCCTTCCTCAAGTGCCGAACACGGTATATTTCGAACACCATAGCTGAGCCTGAGTTGGGGTTTTCCAACTCTGATTTGATATCCTCGTCGATGGAGAATATGAACTTGTCATTCCAAGTTGGGTTGGCTTTTCCAATGGAATCAACTCTGGATATAAGCTTGTTTTGGGGGTTGATCCATGCACGAACGTAGGTCTGCATGTGTGTTGATTTGCACGAGGACAGTTGTTGGGCTGATATCAAATCAACTTCCACCAATTCTGCTTTCTCAGGAGAAGAACCCATCATTTCACACTGCTCAAAGGATGCTGACGATTCAAACAGAAAAGGGTTTAATTTCGTTTGGGTTGCTTCCCTTAGGCACAGACGGAATTTATAAGAAATTGCAAGTCTACCCACTCACTTACGACCCACTCTCCACTTCTAAAAGAAGTATACACCATATAGAGTTCGTCAAGGATAAACACTCCATTGTGAATAGACGGATGAGATTTCAGCAAGCCCTAGTTATTTTCTCAATAGAATTCCAATAACCGTACAATACTTAATTCCGTACAGCCACTTTGATTTAATAAAATTATCAATTATAATACCTCATATTTATTTGTTTTTATGATTTTTAATGCTTCTTAACGACTAATTTAATATAATATGTGTTTTTAATAGATATCAACCAAGCAATTCTCTCTCTTTTCACTTTATTCATTTTTACGTACGTGATTCAGAAAAATAAAATATATCAAATTTTTTGTTTCATACAAAAAACTATTTTTCGGGGGACCTTAGCTCGAAACCCACGAGTTTTTTCAATATATTTTTTACTCCACATCCTTCCAACTTCTTTTACTCCTTAATGTCTATTTAGATCGGGGTAAAATATGTTTCAACGTAGTACAAAATAAAATGGTTAAATACGTTTTCACCTATTTAGACTTAACTTTTCTTCTTTATTCTTGTTTAAAGTTTCATAATTATAGGATGTGCACATATTCACAATGTCAACCCACCAAAAATTTAATTTTAAATATATGAAAACATATTTAATCCTTTTACTTTTCACCGCGTCAAAAAGTATTTCAACCCGAACCAAACGGACCCTTACAAGTGACATTAGCACCTCAAACAGTGACACTAAGCTGTACAGAGGACGATTTATGTATGAATAATGATATGAATTCAAAAAATATCTCCAAAATTTAAGTGTTTGTACATTGAGATAGGTCCCACATATGGTAAAGCACTTAATGCATTTTGAAAAAATATATTCAAGGATATTTTTGGATGCGTAACATTACTCATTCCTATATTTTAACATATTTTTTAAAGTGGTTTCTTTACTCTCGTTGAGTTGGCACAACAAATACACATAACAATTTCTTTTAACAGACCCTCTCGATACTTTAATTTTTTAATATATATATATATATATATATATATATATATATATATGGTGGGGGAGGAGGGGGTATGGCATCCACATACGGATCCCCCTGGAGGATCTTTTCTAGAAAGAAAAATTATATTATGTTTTTCCA